>OZ018321.1:15466626-15957667 GCA_963969495.1 Ceratothoa steindachneri
GAGTTAACTTTTCGTCTTACAGTATCTTGATGAGGATATGGATTAGAAACGTCGATTGAACAATGAACAATAGAGATGAGTATTGTCACGTGACTCTTAATCATAACCTGCTTGAGTCAGCTCCGAGCAGCACCAAACACTTATATATATATATATATATATATATATATATATATATATATATATATAATATTATATATGTATTATATATATATATAATATTATATATGTATTATATATATATATATATATATATATATATATATATATATATATATATATATATATATATATATATATTTGAGAGAGAGAGAGAGTAGTAATCAAATTATTAGGATTTCTTAAAAAATTTGTAATTTTTCTGGTAAAAGGTAACTTAAAACAATTTAATGAGTTTATTCCATCATATTAGTGTAAATAATTATTGTAAATTTTTGAAGATTAAATATTAGAGTGTTTTGCTTCATTCTCTGGCAAACTTGTTGAAATAAAAGAAGGCAATACCGATTCGTTTTTGCCCACTGTGGCAACTGGTACTCTCTTGCCTCAGTTCCAATTCAGACTTCGCAGGGTGATGGTGTGGGAGCTATTCTCTTTTTGTTGTTACTGAACCAGTAATTCAACAAGTGTGTATTTTGATTGCCTATGGATAATAGTAATCGTTTTTTCTTGTAGTGTAATAGATAAAAAGAAAGTGAACAGCTATAGGTAAAGTCATTGACTTGAGTCCTCGGAAAATTGGACAGATCAAAGTTTTATTAAATGAGTTATAGTCCATTAAAACAGAAAGATACTGCAAAGAAAATAGGAGTCTCCTCTCAATCAGTAAGCAATATAAGGAAAGAAATTGAAAACGGTTTTAATTTGGATTCAACAAGGACTTGGAAGTTTCTTCAAAAGAAGAAAACAACGCTAAGAATAGACAGGAAAATTAAACAAATGCATATTAAGGACAAAAGAAAATCTTGTAGGAAGATTGCAAGTGAACTGTTAGCAGATGACATTAGTCTTTGTCGAATAACAGTAAATATAATTTCACTGGACAATGACTTACGAGCCTACCGTCCATGAAAGAAGCCTAGGCATACCACAACCATGATACAGGCCTGTCAAGTCTGGGCTAGTGCTATGGCTGATTGGAGTTTTGCTCAATGGGAACAGGTAAGACTGTTACATTTACCAGTTTTTATTAAGCATAAGAGAACATGTACCTACTGTAGTAGGTACATTTTGATTTACCTACTAGCTACGCGTTTATGTTGAATGAAATAATTGCAAATCATAATTTGTCTTGTTGTTTTACTGCTGTCACTAGCATCACAGGTCGTTTCAATACTGCTATAGTGTTTTTTTTTGTTGTATGTTGTGTTTTCGGACGAGTCAATTATTGCAGTAGTTGATGACCGTGGGGAGACAGTCATAGGCGTCAGCTGATGAGTTTATGCCAGGGTGTCTTAAAAAGACATGGGTCAAGTCGCTTAAAGATTATTGAAGGTTTAATGAATCCTTATAATTATATTGAAGTACTTAAAAACCGTTTGGTACATCAAATGAGGGATTAGTTCGGTGACATATCATGCATATTTCATCAAGACTCAGCTCCTTATCACACGGCGCGATCAGTGAAGACATGTTGTGCACAAAATAGCATTAAACTGCTATCATAGCCTGGAAATTCCCCAGACATGAATCCTATTGAGACTTCATAGTATATATTAAGAATTAAATAGGGGACGTTCACATGACAACCAAAGCTCATAGAATGTCTTTTCTACGTTTAGTTTCACTCTGACAGAATCAAGCAATTATGCAGAACTTTAATCACTGTCATGCCAGAGCGTGCTAAAGCACTTAAAGCGGTTAAAGGAGGTCAAACCAAGTATTAATCAATGTAAGTAAGGATTATTTGACATATGTATGAAAATATATTGATTACTTGTCAATAACTTTATATAATCTTTTCGCCAAAAAATTACAAATTGTCAAGAAATGCACAATAATTTGATTACTACTGTATATGTATATGCAGAGCACACATAACATCAACCTAACTAGAGATATTGTAAATGAAAACACCAAAATTAGAAGAAAAGTAGGAAATAAAACTAGGCTGAACATCTAAAAAGCCATCTTAATAAACGAAGAAAAGTCGGCCCTCAACACCCATGCTACGAGCTGTAATCAAACAATAAAGTTGTTTTAAATATTCCACTCACCGAATTGACTCGTTTCCATTGACATTACGCTTAAGCGAGGAGGAATAAATATCTCCTAAAAACCGTTTTCTTTTCATTCGACTGCGTAGAATTCTTCGTTTATTTACTCTGATAACTACCTTAAAATCGGCAAAGGAGGGAAAATTATGGGTAGATTTCCCAAAGACGCCTCCAAATCTCAAGAGAGATTATACTCATTTTCCCATTCACCATCACCATTAATATATCTTTCTTTATAGCGGCCCCACTTACGCATATGACTCCTTAAGCCCCCACCCCCCCTTGCGTAAATTGCTGTCGGATGTGAAAGGGGATTGCCATTTATGGTGCGTCCCAACTATGCCAGGCAATAGCAAAGCCATAATTGTGGGCATCGGAAGAAGCTGGTTTGAGGAGTAGCCCACAGTCGATAACAATGACAGACACAATTCTGGATAAGAGACGGACTGCTACCTCCGCTGCTCATCACATTGGGGGCCCCTTCCAGGACCATATATGGACATACTACCGTTTCTATGGTATGTTGGGATGTGATCACGATTAAAACACCGTCGGTGGGGAGGGGGCGTTGTCAATAATTCGCCATACAATCACATCCCCATGAGATCCCACCCGGATTCATATCATCCATTATCATCATTCACCCCAAAGGCAAATTTAAGAAACAATTTCTTAAATAAGTAACAGAAACTCATACACACTAGTGAGTCGCTAAAAGAGCAGAAAAGGCCAAGAACAGGAAAAAGTGCGTTCCCTTCCTCAAGGGGTGTTCCCTACCATAATGGCGACCCAAAATGCTGTGAGGGTCCCATTGAGATGCCTAAGCGGCCAGGAAAACCCGGTCAAGGGCAAAGTGTACGAGACCCTATTCGGTAATCTAAGCGTTGCAGTCCTAAGACTAATTGACATGCTGGCAGGATACGTCGCAATATGCGGAAGTGAAAAAGATGTGGAAGCACTAAGGAAGGAGGAAGGGATTAAAATTCTTAAGAATATAAACCTTCAACCAACTACGCCTCCTCAGATCCAAGCACACAGAAGTGTGGTGTGGAGAAGGATGGACCCCTGGATCGGCGAGCACAATAAAGAAGAGATTAAGGAGGAGAATGAGATGAACCAGCAATGGGCGAGGGGGGCTGAGATCATTAAGTTTAAAAATAAGCGAAATAACACAGAGTACCACCATGTATTCAGAATTATCCTCACAGACACACAGATAACGACAAAGGCGAAGAAGAGACGGCTACTTCTATTCAACGCAAAAATAAGTGGTTATCAAATCGAGCGGGACGAACTTACCCCGGTGCAGATTTGCTTCAAATGCTACAGACTGGAGCATCACACAACGAAGGACTGCAAGCAGCAGGAGTCGACCTGTTCCAGATGTAGCCAAAAGGGCGACGGCTAGCGTGAATGTCCAGCAACATAAGAGAAGTGCCAGAACTGCGGACAAAGACATGGGGCAATGGCGATTTCCTGCCCCAGAAAGAAGGAGATCCTGAAAAGAAAGGCGGAAGAGAAAAAGTCAGAAGGAATTAGGAGGCCAAACACTTCCTACGCCCAAGCAGCAAAAGCCACCCCCTCAGGAAATGTAGAGAACATCGCCGCTCAGAGAACATACTTGAAGATAGACAAGGAGGATAAAAACTCGACCAAATTCTCACTCGCATATTATATGCCCATGTCAGCAATCTGACGAACCTGGGCTGTTTCGCTAGAGAGCTAAATATCATCCTCAAAAATAATGGTTTAGCAGAGGTGTAGTTCCCGGAGAACCCGCAGTCAGAAGAAGTCCTCCAGAGTCTATATGGGCCAGATGAAGAGGCACCAGCGACCGCTTTCCATAGAAACAAAGAAGAAAGAGAGAAAATGAACACAATCCCGGAATCAACCACAGCTCCTCAAAGGTCCCTAAACAGGGGCCCGAGAATTGAGGCCTAGAAGAAAAGGAAGTGAGTGAGAAAAAATCAGCCAGAAGAATCAAACAGGCTGAGGGCAACATCTTAAGCTCTGCTTCTTCCTCTGAGGATGAACAAGAGTGCCCCCAGCCTCCTAAGATCTATGAGAGAGCGAGGAGCAAAAACAAAAAGAAGAGTTCTTGTCAGAACAAAAAATATGATGGTGATGACATCAAAATCAATGTTTACAGAAAAGTTGTAGCCACCTTCCCAGAGGACCCCTAAGATAGGGGAAATCATCGAAGGAGTCAAAACTGGCATGCTGAAATTGACTTATGATTCACCAGACCAGTAAGCGCTAATTGACGTAGCGCTCATGGCAGCCGAGATTAAACTCTATAGGGACTCCTGCCTCACCGTAAGCAAAGCAGATTTTTTCAAAATTAGGAATGATAAAAAGACACGCAACAAAAAGCACTACAAGAAGACACACACACAAACACACAAGCACTAGATAACACAAACATGGAAACACAAACAACACATTAAGAATACTCACAATTAACGTCAATGGATGAGAAGGGAAACACATTCTTTACGGAAACATATTCAGTAAAGTGGATCCCGACCTAATCCTCATCACTGAAAACGGCGTTAACACAAACATAAACATAATAAAGACACCAGACTACACAGGTATGAAAAAAAACACACACAGGAACGTTTCGATGGCGCAGCGATCGCGATCCGAAACAACATTACATAAAGAACACTTCCAAACCTAGATGAATCATTTGTGGCTGTTGAAGTACTAACCCTGGTTGGAAACCTGACCGTGGCGGCTGCCTATCAACCTCCACAACGTTAATACCTGCCGATCTCTGACTTTACAACCTCTTCGGGCACGGGAAACTAAAATTACTTGGTGGTGATCTAAATGCCAGACGCACTGCATCAGGCTAAGGAAGCACCGACCAAAGGGAAAGAAACCTGGAACTGCTACTCGAAAGAGACAGACTCCAGAGGGTCGGGCCACTTTTTCCGAACTTTTTAATACAACGTTCGACAACTAAACCTGACATTGAGTTTACGAGCAAAAACTTCACCTTTAAACATCGTCAATGAGCCCGGACCAGTAGTAGTGAGTGACCATAACCTGATTCTCACCACGATCTCACTTGCTCTACTAGTCAAGCCCGTTCCACTTAGGAAAAGTTACGCTAAAGCTAACTGGGAGCTATATAGAGAGATACTTAGTAAATACCATCCAGCTGACTTGGGAGACGCTAATCTCGAACAGATTGATGAGGAGATAAACAAGATCACCAATCTCCTCATACAAGCCGACAAGAGATGCGTCCCCAGAATGTCCTATAAATTGCTCTCACAAACTAGGTGGACGAACGAGATGAGAGAAATCGCCTGGGAACTTATAGAAATCTATGAAAAGATGGGCAGGACAGTAACCAATCGGCAAAGGACAGCCAAAATGAGGCAACTAGGAGAAGAACTAAAAAACACAATAATTAAAAAACAAAGACCAATCTGGAATTACATCATTGGGAGGGAGGCTGGAGAGGGAGAACAATCCTGTAAGGTTTTGGAACAACATCTGAAGAATTAGTGGATTGCCTGCCAGACCCAGAACCCAAATCAAAGATGGAGACGACATCATTGAGGACCGAGAGTCTCTCGAGACGAAATTTAGAAGTTACTGGCAAGAGATTTTCGCTATATCCCCTAAGGAGAACGATGACTTCGACCAGGACCCTCTAAGACCAATTGCCCGATGACCTCGACACAGTGATTCATAGAACCTATCCACCCCCGAAAGTATCTCAGGAAAGAATGATGGTTAACCACGAATGACCAATAACTGTCGAAGTGACCTTGAACACCATAAGGTCCTTCAAGCAGAGTGCACCAGGCTAGTCTGGGATTACGAAGAACAACCTCGTAAATGACCCAAGGCAAATTATTTACGGTTTGGCGAACACAATTAACGCTGTCCTGAATACAGGCTACTTCCCTGACGGGTACAAGATGGCCAAGATCATCTTTATTCCGAAGGGTAACAAGCTACAGGGAAAAATCTTTGAGAAGATTATAGCAGACAGGCTAAAAACTCAACTGAGCCAGTTAGGAGTGCATAACCCCCAACAATATGGGTTCCTCAGAAAAAGGGGCACAGATACCGCCCTGGCGCTCCTAACAAAGGAATTAGCATGTTCCCCCGCGAACGGGTTCTATGTAGGCATTGTGTTGAGGGACGTGCAAAAGGCCTGCGATAAATTATGGCACGAAGGACATCAATACAAGATCCTGAATCTCCAGCTACACCAAATTCTGGAAAAGATTCTATGTGCCTTTTTCCTGGAGAGAAGGGCCTGTCTCACGATTGAGGGCTGCAGAGGTCCTGAATTCGAACTCAAGGCGGGTGTTCCTCAGGGAAGCTGCCTGAGTCCTCTACTTTACCTGGTCTTCACAATTGACCTCCCAACTCCGGTGCACAGGGACACGATGTATCTTCAATTAGCAGATGACATCACTCAAATTTTCCCATGCTCGGAGAGGAAAGCAAGGGCACAGGCAGTTCGTACAATACCGGAAATCAACAACATCAACCAGTACGAGAGATGATGGAAGATCAGGACCAACAGGGACAAATTCAAGATCGTCCCGTTGAGCCGCGAGTTGACATGGCCCATCATCATAGATGGGAGGAGATACGGCTACTCCGCCGAAGGCAACGTCCTGGGCCTTAAAATCACCGACCATGGATACTACAGATACAACACGGAGAGGCGGAACCTGGCAAGGAAAGAAATCTCCAAACTATACAGGTTTACAGATCTTAGCTCGACCAACATCAGGAAAATATATCTGATGTATGTCCAGACTAAGTTCCTCTACCCCGCAGTGGTTACTCAAGCGGCCAGCAAGTCGTCGATTAAAAGGCTACAACGTTTCCAGAGCACTGCATCTCTGCTTATCAACAAAGTCAGAAGTCGTGATCGCCTTAGGCAAAGAGAAAATTTGCACAGGAAGAAACATTTGGAGCCCATTAATGTCGTCACCCAAAAAGTTAGAAAAAAGGTCTGGTCTACTCTAACGAATAGTGTCATTCCTGAGCTACAGGGAACAAGCAGCAGGCTTAATATACCTGCGAGGCACGGATATAAGTCTCGCGCCAACGTTGGTTCCCGTAGCACAAAGCTATGCACACAAGAAGACATTACATCAATTCATACAGAGACGAAACACAATACAACATATAAGAACATTTCATCAATACATACATATACGAAACAGTTAACAATACAATTAATCAACATATAAGAATCACGAGGTAGATTGTTTGCAAGTAGAGCGAACAAAGGATTGAAAGCTGAATATTTGAAATTACACAAACATAAGACAAACAGTTCAAACAAACAATAAAAGCAAAGGTATAAAAAAATAAAAGTAAAGCGATGCCCCCCCCCTAGTACGGCAAAATACCCCCTCCCCGCTTTAATTTTCACCCACTATATCTTCCACTATCCCAACTTCTACTCAAATTGACTATATTATCTTCTTTTCCTTCAACCTGATTCAGACTCCAGCATACTTCATCGGTAAAGGATGCAAGAATACCTAAAGACACCCCGAAGATGATCGAATAGATCGAAAGATCACCAATTTAAGTTTTGTTTTCCTAAACGCATTTATTAAAAAGACATATGAAGATAGGACAAGTTATCTACCATCTACAAGATGAACTAAAAAAAGACAGTAAGAAGAATAGAAAGTTGCCAATGGAAATTGATCAAGGCGAAATATACAATGGTCTTATACAAAATTTGCCTCCAAGATAGAATGCTACCCATCTACACTAATATATATATATATATATATATATATATATATATATATATATATATATATATATATATATACCTGCGAGGCACAGGCAAAAGTCTCACGCCATATTTATAGGTTACAGTGACGTTTGAGAGAGAGGGAAAAAACAACTAACCAAACAGTAGTAAAAATTTAGTTAATTAATAACGATATTGCACTTAAGTCTTCATTGAGTGTAAGTTTGTAGTGTTTTATATATAAAGGTTCTAGAGTTCTAAGGCATTTTTCGTTGTTATTAAAGGCTAATACTTTAAAATTAGAAATAGAAATGTCAGTTTTACAATTAATGGCATGTTCCTTAATGGAACAGTTCTACTTCTTACTTAATATTTTGCCTGTACGCCAGCTAATCCCCTTATGAGTAGAGAACCTAGCTCCAAGAAACTGGGACATTTAATTAAATAAACAGCATCACTGCGGAACTCTAAAGAGATAGGATCTTTGGTGCCGGGTTGGGTAGTGTAGCAGGGAAAATGCTCTGTTAAAATTGCCACCTTGAAGAGCGCCACATCCTCTCAACTCCAGTGGCCCATGAGGTGCTGGTGCTTCTCTCAAGTGTTCCTCTGGACTTCTAAAAAATTTCCTACGATCTTTTTCACTATTTATTCTCTTCTCCAATCCCCTGTAAGGAGCTGGATGATGTAACAGAAGTAATGTCTTAGTTACAACTGAAACTTAGAGGAACTGCAGGTCCAACCTCCCCGAGCGTCCACAGTTGTGTAATCTTCGAACCGTTGCCTGGAGAAAGACCTGCAGCTATATATATATTCCACTTTTTTCATTTCGTCTAACTTCAGTACATTCTTCGCATATCTTTCCTTTGTCTCATGCTGGAAGCGTGGCAGTGTAAACTTATTGCTCCAAGTACCAGGAGGGGTTCGTTTTCCACGCCGTATCTCCTCTGTTTGAAGTCAGCAGGGCTCCGCCAGGTGTTGCGTCTGTTTTCACGGCGGAGCTGGTTGCAATCCACCGATCGGTACGGTAGATAACACGTTATACCGGTTGGAAGACCAAATTGTGATCTATAGCGACTCACAAAGCGCATTGAGTGCTGATGGGGCATTGTAACCTCCACATCCCCTTGTTCACTGCATCTTTAACGATCTAGTTTCGGCGAGCCTAGCGGATATCGACATTATCGTCTGCTGGGTTCCTGGCCATATGAGAATTGCGCGGAATGAGCGCGCCGATGAGGGCACCAAGGATTCCGCGATGACTGGACGACCAGACCTGCGTCACGCTCTTCCTTACACCGATTACATGACAAGAATCCGGGCACCTCTCCGTGATGCTTGGCAAAAAAGATCGAAGACAGCCTGGGGAGCTTAAAGTCACGTGCCAGTGCACCGCAACTGTTCCCCTTGACCAACCCCCCAAGGCCGCGACAGCTTAAGGTTGCTTTCTGTCGTCTCCTAATTACACACACTCGCGAGACGCACCGACATTTGATGGAGCACTCGCCCGTACCTTTTGGAGATGACTTCGCTGTCCCCCAGACTGTTCGGCACATTCTTGTTGAATGTACCATTCTGGCTGATCACGCTCATTACCAATCCCGTTACAGGGACGGGTAACATGCGCTTGTACCTCTTATTCGGGAAGGGTTCTTGTGCACAGGCTTGTGGACAATATGAATTTGGAAGAGGCTAGTCTCTACCATTTCATTTGAATCTTTGTTGAGGGTCGCATATTCCTGCGCTGGAGGGAGGCTTGCCTACCCTTGACGACGGAATGCGCTTCTTTCTTGTTGATTTTTTGCTTATCTTTTTTTTAGTTTTGATTGGTTGTTATTTATGTAGCTTGTTTCTTAGCCTCTGTTCCTGGTTTTTATCTTTGTTATTTACTTAGTTTTAACCTTGCCTACTATTATGCTGTAGCTTGATTACGGTGAGCTTTGTCCTAGTAGGCAGTGGCCAGATGGATTCTTAAAAAAAAAAATCAACCGAACATGATGGTTCTTTTGAGGATTCTGCATCTTGATTTAAGTTACGTCTTGGCTGAAGTATCTAAGCTTAATTAACCCTCTATAACCCATTGGCGTTCCTCAGCGACATTAGATTTCATAGCTGTGTGAAATTAGATAGTAAATATGTAGCTAAGAAACTTTATCTGAACAATAATTTGTGAAATATTTCATTCAAGCGTCTTTATACCAGTTGCCTAATAGCGGTTATTTCTAAAAAATAACTTGGGTCATAGAGGGTATTAACCTAGAGCATGTTCATATATTTCTCCTAACACAATTGTGCCGGAAAAGACGTGGTGCTAATAAAAAAACGCCAGTATGACCCAATATTGTCATTTCTACATAAGTTTTCCTTTGTTATATTGTCCACTCCTTTCAGCTCCTTGAATTCATATGCATAATGGAAGATATAAATAAACGCAGCATCATGATTATCATTGGATATGTAACTTTGCACGTTATTATCAATATTAAAATTAGTACTAGAAGCAAACATAAAAAAAATAATCTAACAAAGTCCCGTAGAAAGATTTAAGTTGGTCTGTAAAGTATTGCGTTTAATGATTAACAGAAAATGAAATCTTTAATCAGGAACAAAGAAGCCGAAAAATAAAGCGGTCGAGTTAGATTTACGTTGAGCAATGCCAATTTTAACAAAATTGGAAGGATCTTGTTGCAATGGGCTAAACACTGACAAATTCCTGCCTTTTCAATGCGTCGCTCGTCCAAAATGGTGTTTGCAAAACTGTGGTCGGCTTCGCGATGAAACACTTATTCGGTGAGCGCCTTGACTCCTTGAGGCCTCAGCATTAGGGGCAACGCGTAATTGCCTCAAGTGAGCGGTGTTTGTGGCTTAGAGCAGTTGAGTCGCAGTCGGAATATAAAAGTTACAAGGCCGAAGGGAAGTAAGGTTGTCCCCTCAACTATACTTCAATGCGAGGTACTTGCTGTGACGGTCCATTGCTGGAAAAAAAACATGTTGGCCGCGTTAATTCCGGTTGACGTTAGATCTACTTTAACGAAAATTTATTTAACAGTGTGAAACGTGAGTTTTTATAGTAGACAGCATTATGCATCAGTATCTAACTGATGGCATGCGTCTCTCCCCATACCTCTGGTGTCAATATCTCCAGATGGAATGCGGCTAATATCAGCATTCGCTTTAGAAGAGAATCTTGTTTACAGAGGTGGATTCTGATTTCCTGCTCTGTCTTTCTTATTTTCCTGAGTGGATCTTAAAACACTTGCCCTGAAGATCCATGTGATACAAAACACATATGGTTAGGAGAAAGTAAACATGCTCAGAAGGAATGTTACTTGAACAGAAAAATAGAGAAAAATAGTTCTTTTATCATAAACTATGGTATCTTGTACTATTAGAGATTTCCACTCTCCAACTCTCGATTTCTCAATTACTATTATAGCTTATTATTTATTCATTCTCTGGATTTTTAATACATATAATTGAATAGTTAAATAGAGATTCCTGGCTACGTGAACCTTGCTCGATAGATTCTTTCCTCTGTAAATTTAAATAAAGAGTTTCGTAAGGAAACATTTCTCGCCAAATAGGGGTGAAAATTCAAGAGTCGTGCGCTATCTAGTCTTTGGCATCCAATGTACTCTTCCGTTTTATTATTCGAAACAAAAACCAAAGTTTAGAGCCATTCCTCCTGATCTCATAAATTAGGAACGATAGATTTGACTGTATGTAAAGAGCAATAGATTTACCACCGCACCAAATTCTTGACTTATGGCAATTCAAGAATAAATTTCCAGGACATTTTCATGCTGAACTAATTTGCAAATACAGTAAAATAAATTTTTAGACATTTTTTATTTTTTGTTGCTTTTGCTCCACTCTCAAAAAATACTTTGAAACTAATTTTCTTTCTGAATATTTAAGCAAAGGAACATATTCCCAAACGCCTCTTTGTCTGTTTCCATCACAAATTCGCTTGCGCAGACCGAACGGGGACACACTTAAACTCATTTTTATATATTAAAATAGTCACATAACTTTATACCACACACAAATATAAGCAGTCACTCTATTTCCGGTTTCTTTATCGTTTCTTAACCAAAATATAAACATGGAGCAGAGAAAAATGGAGAAAAGTTGATCATTTCAGATTTGAAAAATGTACACAATATTCTCTGCAAACGGATTTTGAACGGTTTGTTTTCTCTTTTTCTCTTCGAATGCAGTATCAAATTGCATTCTTGCTAGCGTTTTTGTATGAGATTGTGTAAGTGAGATAGAGAGGGAGGGGAAGGTCTTTTTAGTTTCTTCACCTTGTATTTTAAACTCTGTTCTTCCTTTTCGACAGCCATTCCTCTGTTTGTGAAGTCTGGTGGCTCTTTCAGATGATGAGATTCTTTTCCTAGCAAACCACTGCAGCTGACACAAATCCAATCGTATTTTTGGAGTTATAGAAGATGCAAATCTGCCTTCCCGAAGGAACGCACGTGAATTTTGAGAATATACTATAGATATGAAAAGAGGATTGCAAAAACATTTTCCCTTCTTTCTTCATCAATTTACGAATAACCTAAAACTTTCTGATGAAGATGGTCCGTTGGGTTTCTTGTTCCCTAAAAGTGATAACTAAAGAAACTCAACGGAGGCCATTTGGCAGAAAGTTTCAGAAAAATACTCGTATTCAGATGTATTTAGAAGTAGAGATGGATGAAAAGCCAATAGTCAAAATCGCCAAAGGATTGGCGTTGGTTATTGGGAGATGAGAAAAGGAATGATTAATTTAGAAATGAAAAATAAGTCCGGTAAATGTTATCGTACTAACTAACTTGAATTTGTGGGAATATTTGGTAATTTGGTATTTATTTTGATGTCTCAATGCAAGGATTAGGTAGTGATGTCTGTTAATCAGTGATCAAGCTCGACATTTTGAGTTTTTGTGTTTCCTTTCAATCTTTTTTTGAGTTCTAAAATTTGTTTCACAACCATATTAGAAATCCTTAGTAAAGGATAGACAGGTTTTACTAACCATTCCTCCCACTGACCTATAGTGACATACTCTACCTCGTATACAGCCATGCATCATCGACATTTAGGCTACATTCCAATAATAATAAAATGAAATTAATAAGAGTGAAACATGGTGGTTCCACCTCTCTAAATCTTTTTATAGTTGTACTTGGGAATTTTTTAGGACTTTCGAGTGCGAGCTAACTAAAATCAGAATTAATAGTAGATACGAGTATTTAAATTCCACTTCGCTTTGCTAATGTTAGTATTATTCACTTCAAATCCATAAAAGTTCTTGTCAATGATAACAAAATTGCCTTGATCCATTCTTAAAGTTTGATTAAAAATGGATTTTTTAATGACAAAAAAATTATCAATGTTTTTTCTGGAGTGAGATCAAGATTTGTTCAACATGTGCGCAAGCTGGGCACAAATTCCATTCTGAACTCAGTAGTACGGTGCTTAAAGGAATAAATGCATTAATAAATAAGTGTTAAGGGCATGTAAACTAAATACTAGATTAAGTATGTAAATTTATCAAATGACATTTTTGGGGGTAATCATTTTATAAAGCTCCGAATTCCCGTTTGAAATTATACATTTCAAATATACCATTTAAATGTATTTATTACTTTTATTTAATCTAGCAGGAAACTTACCTTTAATATTATACAGGATATAACTTGACTATAATTTATAAAATCTATGCTTCCTTTCATTAGATGGGACGTCATAAATAGATATATATATATCTGGCAAAGTATTTATTATAATTTTTTTTTATTACTTGCGCGCAGAATACAATATTTGACATCCTTCCACAATATCTCATTATATTGAGCCTCGGCTCCAGTTTGAGGGTCAACAAAAATTTAAAGAATGATTAACTTTTAAAAGAATATACTAATCATACCTTAATGAGTGGTCAGCTTTCCACTCGTCGCTTGTAATTACTGAACCTAGTAAAATGAGAATAAATATATATATATATATATATATATATATATATATATATATATATATATATATATATATATATATATATATATATATATATATGCGGTTAGGTAAGGCTAATAGTAAGAATTCCTTAATCAGCTTGGCAAGTCTCCTGGAGTTCCTCAACCATATTCAGGGCCACTACTTATACTGTTGGGCAACCATCTATTTCTCTGAAAGGGAAATTTCAAGAAGCCTTTTGTATAAGATAGCTTTTACATAACAGAAAACTGGAATGGGAATATTCCCGTGGATATTCGCCCTTCTTAATTTTTGATAATTGAACAATAACATTCTAGTCAATGTGGTTAGGTAAGAGTAGTAGTAAGAATTCTTTAATTCGCTAGGGGCAGTTTCATGTGTAAAGATAATATCAGAACCTTTCTTAATTAATATTTGTTGGATGCTGACTGTTTTAATTCCCAGGTTTCTATGAGTGAATATTTCGTACGATTATCCAATTCTCAAAAAAAACCCAGCAATAATCTGTGTATTTAACTTCAGACCCAATTCAAGAGTAACTACCTTTAATTTATCACAGAGCTGCCAATGACTTTGGTCATAATTTAGTAAACTTAATAGCTACTTTATGTTGGGATAAGTTTTCTTAAAATGGACTAAAAAATCCAATGGAATTGATGCCAAATAACTCCAATTATATAGCAGACAAGCTTTGAAACTTGTATTGTACGGTAAAGATTCGTTTTAAGACAAATGTGTTTTTCTTATGCAGGTTTATATGGACTTCTTAGATCCGATAGTCGTTTTTCCCGGAAATACATACTTTGCCCATAATCGATCGAAGGTTTACAATAGGAAAAGTATGTATTTCTAGCAAAAACGAGTTGCAGATCTGAAAACTACATATAAAACTCCATATGAAAAACACATTATCAAAATCATTTCAAAGATCCAGAACCAGACCAGACGTAACCTGGTATTTTAATTACACGTTCACGGCCACATGTGCCACCGGTGGTACAGACAGAATTCCTACCAAATGTCGCATTTACCACAGGTGGTACATTTCACAATTTTTACATATATTATTACAAATTTAATTGTATGTTTATATACTTTCAGGAACTAAAAATATGGATGGAAGGAAAGAGTTTGATAACTGAAATACCTTTTATTAACAAAAAATCGCGCGCGGAAGCAGGAACGCTACTGTGCACTTCTTGGGAATTGTCTCTCGTATTTCAAGGGAAAGCTGAGTCGTGGGCATGGCCTTGAATGTGTTTTAAGACGACGATAGCGCCGCCTACTTTAGACTCTTTCCGATCAAAAATTAACATTTCTTAGGTACTTTCAAAATTGAAGCTTTGGTCTCATACCACCGCTTAATTGTCGGGGGTTTAACCCCCACAGCCCCAACATATTTTAAAAAACTCGTAATATTCCTAATTCCAAAGCTTTGCACAGAACAGAGTTGATAAATACAAGGCTAGTCCTTGTTTTAATGCGGGTATTAGAAACCAGCGTGCCATTAAGCGCACTAACGGAAAATTTGCCCTGGGTTTTTCGCCATTTCGAATCCTTTAGTCCTGACCTAGCACATCCACCGCACGCCATTATACCATATAAACTAAAAAAAAGAGGAAAGTCGCGAATCGTCCAAAATATAAGGCAATCTAAAGCAAAATGCAATTGGATAATCGGCAAAAGACCTATGCGCAGATCGGATGAAGATCTAAATAAAGGCTGGTATTAGTGGCTAGTCAGACAATCTAAAACAAAATGCTATTAGATAATCGGCAAAAAGACGCATGCGCAGATCGCCTGCAGGTGTAAAATAGCCTGGTATTGGTTGGATAACGCCAAAAGACGAATGCGCAGAGTGCGTCCAAATCTAAAAAGCGAGGTCTGAGGGCAAAAATAACGCAGAAAGTTTCAAATTTAGAAAAAGAAAATATATTTTCGAAAAGTAAATAATTACGTTAGTATTAAGTTCCGGAAGCTAAAGATAACAACGGTAAGCATCATTTTAAGAATTTAAAACGTTTAAGTCTTTGAAAATTACAAAATTATATTTGTGTAAGAAAGAATCTTATCATATTGTACGAAGCTAAGAACAGCCTCCTTCTTGTGAATCATGATCGATATTGAGCGCCAATTTATTTATCTATTTGTCGACTGTACGTTATCAAAACTTTCCATCAGCTATTTGCTCAGTAGCCAATGGAGAGGGGATACCAGTTTCATATGCACCTGAATAAATCTAGCTTGATTCAAATGATTGTTCTGCATCTAGATCAGGTATTTATTCTACATGTGATGCTGGACAAATAGCTGATGAATTGTTTGGATACTGAACAGTCTCCATTTACTTCTTTGACATACCGTTTCAAAATGGAGGAACCTTGCAAGAGTAGCAATTGCTGTTATGATGGGTTGGCTCTCTAGTATTCATTGGCGCGGGAAAGGCATACATTTCCTTTTCCTGTTCAATAACTGGCGAAGATTCATTTCACGTTTTCAAATATATGTGAGAGGCTCACTTATTGTTCTGTTTTCCGATTTTTAATCCAAAATATAAGTGGTATGCTTTCCTAACATATCATTTGCTCTGCCTTTATGCTTTGCAGGAGTTACTTCAAGGCAAATATAGCAGAAGTTATCTGCTTTGAGTCAGATGAGAAAAACTGATTCTGGTTCATATGAAACTGGTAGTCCTTCTCCATGTGGTGCTGAGAAAATAGCTAAAATAAAACTAAAGGTCAGAAGGTCTGGTGAATCTGGCTAATTAACAATTTTAAACATCATTTTCCTTCCCAGACACCTAGATTAACCAATATTAACTTCAATTATTTCTGAGGTATTTTGGTGCATATTTGGTGTATAATATCTTCAAACACGTTCAAAGATGTCGCAAAGTCTGTTTTCAATAAGATACTCCTCTTTACAGAGTGCCTTAAACAAGGAAAATTTTCAAAGCACGATCTGATTTACATGATAATCCTGATTCTCAAAAAGGAGTCCAAGTGATTCTTACAAGAAAGAGATAATCCTTCTCTCGTTCGACTAAAAACTCTTTGTGAGAATCATTACCAGTTTTTTAAACGCACCATGACAATCAGAAACCGAAAGAATAATCTGGCTTCTAAAATGGGTTTTAATATATTAGATCGAATCATACTTTATCTTTGAAAATTATTAAAAGGTTATTAATTAATTAAAAGCGAGCAGTCATAGACATAAACTACTATAATATTGATTCAGCATATTTAAATATCATAGACCACATCTGCTAAAATGTAAAACCTAATACGATTACATAGGTGGCCTAAAGACTCGGAAATCTTTTGAATTTTCAGAGAAAAATAGGTGAAAATATGTAAAAGCTCACCAAAACTGTTCAAGTTCTGTTTGGAACAAATTTTCGAAAACTAAATAGGCATAACATGGGTATCGAAAAATAAGAAATGCTTCAACCATATAAGATTCTTAAGTGATATTGTACTCATAAGTAACAAAACTGAAGAAAACAAAACCCTTATTCCTGAGCTCGACATCGAAAAAAATGGAAAGAAAAAGTCAGAAAATCCAAAATTATACCCAGATGGCTAAAAATAAATAGTGTGACTCGACAAAGATCTAAAAAGATTGCACATGATTTCTATCAACAGCATAAGTCATACCTGAAATAATGATGCTTTTCGCTCGTGTTTAGGTTTGGATCCAAGTGATATCCCTAGTCTTTGCGTGTTATTCTTACCATTATCATTGTATCTTTCTTTGAATTTTGTTGTACTTCTGCCTTTTGTTTTTAGTAATCTTCCAATAAATGATATCTAATTACCTGACTATTATCCGTGTAAATAAATAAAGACAAAATATAGTTTTGTAATTTTAATTACTATAATACCGAGGAAATCGAGGTTAGAAAAGATTATCTGAGGTATATGCTATTAATATTTCATCCATCCCATTACTTAGAGTAATAATTGAGCAAAGTACGAGCAAAAGGATGGTTCCTGTTGAAGATTATTACAAGGTTTTAGCTACGAAAGGTTCTCAGGAAGTTAAGTGCAGTAATCGGCTCCTTACAGCAAACTAGTCCATTTATTACCTCTCATAACTTATAATCACAATGCAAACAGTATTTTCGTAATACGCTATTTTCTTCCTCAATTATTCATTAATTAGCCCTTTACATATCTAGCCAGTGATTATAATTTTCCTCTCCTTATTATATATTATTTTATCTACGGAGAATTACTTGGTAGATATCTCGAATAAAGTATATACTGTTCCTTCTTATTCTATCTATTTATTATATATTCTTATGCGTGTTAAGCTTTAATGATCTATAATCACTCTTAAATTTATTAAAGTCATTCATGATATTATAATTTAGGGGATTTAAAACCAATAAATCAGTTTAATTTTTGTCAAACGTAATATAAATTGCGAATAAAGAAATTACGGAAATTGAATTAGTGATAGTTTACTCCAAGAATTTGGGGGAGGGTCCCTGAGCTTTAATATAAATATATTTGATATGCAGCCAATTTTGTTGACCTTTACGACTGTAAAGAACTTCAACATGTAGAGGTTCGAAATGAGTAAAATGACCTTTAGTACAGGCAACGAAATGCAACTAGGGCATTTAGAAATTCAGCATTCCATTACTAGATATTGAGCAGATATATCAGTTCCTTGCATTAAATGAAGCCAGCATTTTAGTTTTATTCCGGTGATGCTTATTCCGTTGCGAGACTAAGCCTAGAGTGTGATCTAGAATGGTCTGCCCGGCCTTCCGTGGAGCACTGGTATTAGAATCCAAGATTTGTTTTGTTTTTTTTTGTTTGTTGGCTGCAGGAATATTCATGTTTGTAACTGTGTTTATTTGCACCTTTTACAAAACTCTACCCGCGCCTGAAATGCGCGCTCCAGCGAAGGTCATTGGCATAATTTAATTTTGCATTCGACCTTCATGATTTATCATTTCTCTCTTTTTTATCTAACACTGACTTTGGTCAGCAGTCCTTGTTTTAAGTTGATCTCCTTTAGTTAACTAATCCTCTACGTTATCTTTTTTGATTTTGACATTTGACTGGTTTCCAAATTTTTGACCTATGTTATGTTCCGATTAAGTCCTTGTAAAATTCTGTTTTCTGATTGAAATATTTTCTTTTCCTTTGCAGGTACGTTTCCGGTTGTTGCCTAACTAGAAGCTCCAAGTAAGCTACCTCTTCAGCACTAGGATTGAGGTCCAATTTTTTTATCCATGCGGTCAATGAATCAGGAAGACTTTAAAATACCATTCTTTATATGTTCGTTGTACTGGCGGTGGAAAAGCAACCACCAAATTCAAGGAGTAGTGTGAAAATACGAGCATTTCCTTCCTCCTTTCACTCTTCCTTTCTTGTTGCTAATTTTAGTTTTAAAGCCTTTGACGAGGAAAGAAGAGTTTGGAAATACTCTAAGTCATTACATTCCTTTTGTCTTATTCTTTCGCTTTACCTTTTGTGACCAAATAATACTCGTAAGTATGTGTTTGCTAGAAGAAATATTTTTACGTTATATAATATAGTTTGTGATAAACCCTGTATTTGCACAAGCCTTAGTGCCGCAGTACTTAAAAAAGGGAGTTGTTCAGAACCATAGAACTTTATCACACGCGTGTTGTGGACCTGCCTAGAAAACTACATGAAACTCTGGGCAATAGACTCAACTAGGATTTTATTAAAGAGATGTTTGTACGGCAGATTTCCGCCTAAATTCAGCAAACACTGAAGATCATATGCCTTGACACACCTTTCGATATCTAGAAACAACAGCATCCTGAAATCGAACGAAACAACCTTAGGCAACTCGCCCGCGTTATTGTAAGCTCATTATTCAGGACCTGCAGTGAAGTGAAACCTACAGTGTTCTTCTTTACGAGAGAAGTCGCCACCCTCATAAAAATTTGGCAAAACTTGAAATTGCCACAACCATCTCAAGAGAAATATCCCAAACACGACGCAGAAGTACCAACGCTATCGAGGATTATTTTTGGGGGTGCCATAAATAACTCAGGGATCAAACTCAAAGGTGCCCTGCTACTTGTAAAAGGGGAAACGAGGATTTGGGAAACGCAAAGACAAGACACTAATAGGTAATATGTCCTTTACTCTTACGAACGCCTGCTCGCTCATTTTCGAACCCATCACAACTAGACAATACCTAATCACTGGGGATCGGTTGTTTCCAATGTACCTGCAAATAACGCAGAGACAAATTCACAAAAATCGTGCCTGAACAAACTAGGCCTGAACAAAACACTATTTCACTGACCTTTAAGCATAGAACAATAGTGCAGAAAATGCCTGTAACTAAATCAAAGGAGACTTAGAAGAAGTTATTCATTTAACACACACCCCAAAAGATTTTCTCCTCCGACTCATAACTCTTGTCGACAAATTTTGGTCTGTTTTTTTTATATTAGGCACTTTTCCGCGACCAAAAGGGATTTAGATACTTACCCACAGACATCTTTGACTAAAATAAATAAGTAGAAACTTTCCTTATAAAAGATATGGCATCAGTGTCTATCACAAAATCCCTTTGCAGGTGCTTGATGCCACGAAAAGGCACGTTAGGCAAGATTTAATTTTGGGCAATATCTTACACTTCCTATAAAGCTTATTTAGTCAATTGTTGCAACTGACAGCGATGGATTACATTTATAATATCCAGAGAATCTCCGTGGCTACGCATTGGCTGACCACTAGATAACCTTACATCGGTGCCTTTAGCAAAACGCAATTCACAATTGGTTTCCGGCTACATTTCGTGCCTTTGTAGTGAATTATTTTTCACTCGTATCAGAAACTGACTTGAAAATAAATTCATCTTCGACTTCTATTCAAGAATGAAGGCAATGCTCTCAGAGAACTGACGCACTGGGACACAAATATCACAGAACAATTCCAAAAGTTTATGTTTTTGCCAGGAACATAAAAGCAGGCACGAGCTTCAAATACCTTTACACAGGCTAGCCCAAATTTTTAACCGATTAAACATACCTGAGTGCTACAACAGAAAAAAGGTAATTTAAACCTTATGTTCGTAAATTTAAACTTTCCTTCACACCTACGTCATTTCAGAGATAATGACCGACGCGATATTTTCTAAGACTCAAAAAAAGAATTTCATGATATGGGATTTGCAATCCAATGTTATCAAATACACCCTCCGAGACAGCAGGATTGAGACCTTCCATGAATGTCTTGATTGTTATGGGGCTCATTCTTCGCAAATAAAGAAGAAAGCTCGGAATCTCTTTTACTTTTTCCTTGTTATATATATATATATATATATATATATATATATATATATATATATATATATAATAAACTTAATAGGCTTGGTATCTCGAGACTACTTACAGCTGCTCAACTTGACGATCTTAAAACTTAATTCTTCCGAGCAAACCCACTCTTAGGATTCTATGCCATTGTGGTTACCAAAGATCATTTGTTGTTTAATCAAACACTACATAAAAATGAACAAATATTAACATGCCAAGGCAACTTGGCATGTTAATATGAGAACTTAGAAAGTTCTCATATGTGGATTGATATTAGACTTATTAGTAATTTCATAATTCCTAACTGATAAAGATTTTTTTTAATAACTGTAATCTCCAGACATTGGTACATCTTAGGAGCAAGTGGGCTTCATTCGAGTGTACTAAGATGAGTCTGGTCTATCATTGACGGCTTGCTCATCTCAAGGCTAAGTTTATGTGCGGAATATATAATATTTTGAAATGTACAAGTGAGAATCATGTCTCTAGGGGAGGGAGGAGGTCTTCATGTCCCTGTCTTCACCTTTCAGCAACTTGAAACAATTTTGGAGGAAACCAAGATAGGAAAATACGATTAAAAATAACTAATGGGATCATTGCAGGAGAAATTTAGATGGCAAGGCTTAGGACTCTAATTTTACTAATCCTTATTATATATATATATATATATATATATATGCGAAGAAGGAATGTGAAATTAAAAACTTTCACTATTCGGGTCTCCCCTACATACTAAAACTGCATACACACAGCGCGCCTGATGTTCTCGTACATATAATTGATTTTTGTATTAAATCTCTCAGCGGAATCAGCTCACATAGCCCAGCAAATTGCGTGCACTCTTAACCCCTCCCGCTGCAGTGAATATTTTTTTTAGAATTCAACTTCTTTTGACAATTTTGTCTTTATTCAGCCTAAAAGAACCTTTGGGATTTTTATGATTAAGAGTAGCCGAGAGCAAGATTAAGATATTGCATAAAAAGCATATGATGCTTTTTTTTAATGAGAGAATATAGTATTCCAATTTCTCTTTATCCCCTTTATGAGAACTTGGACCATAAACTATGAAATATAAAACAAACAGTATAAATTAGTTAATTTGATTAAGTAGGGTTAAGAAGGGATAAAAAAGAAACGAAGATGTATCGATAAGTCAGTAAAAATTATGCATCATTCCAAAATGCCTAATGAGGCTAGACTGGGGCACACCAAATTAAAAACTCATAATATGGAACGGAACTTAAAAGTTATTTTAAGCATATACCAAAATGCATAGATAATAAGCAAAGTTGCTTTAGTATTTGATCGTTAGACAAAATGTATTGTTTTCAGAACCAACATGCTAAGAAGAATTCATGAGAGAACTACAATAAGAGTCACATACAAATCGAGCATGGTCGTAACTGTACAAACAAACGCTTCTTTGATGATAAGAATACGCAAATTATCGTGCAGCGATCCACTACAGAGCTAGATTTTTTTCTGACCTTCATTTTTCTATGATTCCATGTTCTCAATTTCAGAATGCTATCGAGTTGATTGTCTAAATCACAGCTCCGTATATTCGATCGGGTAAAATACAATGATTAAATACCTTGAAATTAAAATGAACATTAAGATGAAAATACTGAACAATAGTTTTGCTAAAGCTAAAAAAAAAGTTGAATACCGAACCCAGAAATGACATGGAAACGAAGGAAGCAACCATAAAACAGATCGATACATGATATGAATAATACTCATATAGCGTAAAAGAAATAAATAAGAACACAAGAACAGATAAAGTAAAAAGATCAAAGTTCTGAAAAGAAAACAGGCAGGACATAGTAAATTGAACACTTTTATATGCACCTAAGAGACCTCGTTGAAGGTGTGAAGATTAAATTCTATCAAGAGCTCATGCTAGCCGATACACCGTTGGCCTCCCAACGTCGCAGTACCGGGTTCGATTCCGAATCCCGGCATGAGCGGACACAAACGTTAGTGCACGGAGAGATCTGGCTACCGATTGGTCAACGCGCTGTGCTCACCCCGTTTTCGGGTGGGTAGATCTTACACCTCTCACTTCACACATAGCCAATCACAACACTGCTTTATTTCCTCTCCCTCCTTCACAGCAAAACACACACAAACAAACACACACGCACACACACACTCTGTTCCAAGGAATCCGGCCGATGGGTATCTATATCCACACACCTCTGACGCGGAACAGGTCCCTCTCCTCCGAGGTGACGAAGGCTTCGACCTGAACGCTGTTTGATGTCAAAGACACAATACTTCTTGGCACCTCTCCCCCAAAGAGGACCGGCCCATGAGGCCCTCGGGACGACCAGCTATTGTCATACTGACCTTATATAAAAATTTCACTATCCGGTCGGGGATCCTCCCAGTACCATGGAAGGATTGGCGCCGACTAACTAACTAACTTAATTCTATCAACGGCAGGTGTGACATGCAGTTAACCACGGCAACCGGTAAAACCCTACTAAACTTCTTAGGAAGGGATGTTCGAGAAGTTTGATGAGATGGTTGCTGTCGCTGATAGTGATTTGTCGTTTTTGTTTTAATTCACACCCTAGAAATATTTTTTAGCAATTTCAAAATTCGTTTTAAAATCATCGGTAAAATCTACTTTTAGGAACAAAGGAATGGGAGAATTAAGGAGGAATTAAGACCTTAAGGTATATTCAATAGTGCTTGGTAGATTGTAAGTATAAGTGATTAGCTACTTTTGAAATGGATTATCGACTATATAACAAATAAGAGAGAGTTAAGTTACACGTATTTTCGTTTATATTATCATACATTGTTAAATAGTTTTATTTCCTTTCTAAATCAGAACATGAGCGAGCTCTTAAATCGGTGTCATAATTCGAATAAATCATATACCATAAATTGGTGTCAAAATACGAATAAATAGATATACCACCATTATATCTAGACCTATATATGGCCGTATCATGTTTTGTAAATCTTCTAAGGAAATGGGTCACAAGCTAAGAACATTCACATTCTATTGGAATGGCTTTCAATCATTACATTTTAACATCCGAGAGAAGACTGGATTTCCCAATATCACTACACCAACAGGCACATTGATTTTTCGGACCGCTACCACAGTCTTAAGGGAACTACGCTATTCTTTGTCTATTTAGATTCTGAAAACAACTAAATTTTGTTGAAGCTTTCGCGGAGCCTTGCTGACTTTACTTATACCATTGTTTGTGAGAGAAGGAGTGTGGTGGAGAGGATAAATTATAATACCTGAGTGAAGAAGGTAGTTGTTAGATAGCGTTTAAGATGGGTGGCGGGACCATTGTATAGTCGAGAGTGAAATGTGTAGTAGATTGTTAGAATGACAAGAGGTTGGCTGGTCTCCAAAATAATGATGTTTGTTTGTTTAAGTACTTGTTTTTCGATGTATGAGTTTAATTATTTTGTATATTTGTGTCTTTTGTTTAAATTGTTTTGCTTGCTTAGTTAATTGTGACTCTTGATGTTTTCATGTTTCTGATATGATTTATTTTTCTTTGTTCTTGAATTTATGATAATTCTTTATTTTGTCTTTTGCATACTTTCATGTTGTAGGCATGTCATTCTTTGTTAATTCCATGCTTTCCTGCCGTTGTTTAACTTTTCTTTGGGAAAAATATGTTTTCGTCTTGTTTTAATTTTTATTTCCAAATTGCGGCTGCTTCTGCGTCTAAATATCTCCTGCTGCTCTAGAAACCCCCAAGACAACCTCTGTAGGGATCTATCTCGGTTTCTCGCAATAGTTCAGGTGTTGTTATTCGAATCTTTTCCCACACTTCGATGTATTAGGTTGAGGAATAAGTTCTTGCGTGGGTTTTTAAATGTTATGTTGATTTAAGTTTTGTTTACGTGATTTATGCACATATTAAGAAACAATAATAAATAATGAGAGCAAAATTTGCAAAGGTTAGGCTACGTCTCTTAACAACGTAGACAATGAGGCTTTTGCTTAGGCTACGTCTTAAAGTTGAGTAATAGGTCATTGCGGTTTATTTAAAAGTTGTGTTAATTTAATTTTTGTTACGTACCCTCAAAATGGAATGTAAAGTTGTTCTAGCTTGCAATTAGGAATTTTGGTAAGGAGACACCACTAATTGAGTAAGGTGATCTGAAAACTCTCTGTTAAAGCAGCTAGGTGGTCTTGGCTCAGGTATATCAGCAGTATATAATTAATATAAGAAAATGTGTCCCAGGCAAAGAACATTCACACTGTATTGGAATGGCTTTCAATCATTAAATTTTAACATTTGAGAGAAGCTTTGATTTCAGAAGATCACTGGACATTGCGGCACGCCTGACCTTAATCTAAATGTAGGACCCTCAGTTTCCTTGATGAACATATATGTATGTCTTCCCTTTTCTCATATACTGTAGCTACAGATTAATCTCTCAAGTTTGCCGTTGAGCCATAACTGTAAGATTTGATACGTTACGCCGTTGAAACAAAACTCGTCTAATGGTTTCTTGACATCACGGAATATGACGTCGATATAGCATTTTTATGGTTTTGGCTATGCCTATGTTTGTTCTCCTGTCGTTTCTAAATCCGAATTGGAAGTCGCTGTAGAGATTGCTATTTTGTTTTTATCAAGATCTTTCCAATACCTTCCCAGTGAAATTGGATATTTAGCTCGATACCTGTGAGGGAGTTTATCAGTCTCAGTGCCTTCTTATACTCTCACAGCCATCGTTAATTTTTCTTGCCATTCTCCTAATTTCTCCTGTCAATTTTGGGTGCCGCATGCTGGCTAAAAATAAGCGCCACGCGCAGTCAGGTTCGAACTCACATCCATAGCATATCTAAGGAAGGGCGGTTATATCAAGGAAATTGCAAGTATTCCTTATTCCGTTCGAAAAGTCTCCCTAGAGTTCCCAAATACCCTCTTCAGGAGCGCCACGGCAATCGCTGGGTCAGCAGTTCGAATCTCTATCCGGATTCTTTTTAAAAAAAGCTGACACTATTTACTAAGGAGGTTACGCCGTGACTGGGCATGACCGAGGGGAGTTGTGACTTAACCTAGCTGAGAAGCAACATGTGTAGCTTGATATGAGGACTGAAACCAGCAACTCTAACAATCCATTAAAGGAAACCAGCGTTTTAATTTTATTCAGATGATGCTTATTCCGTTGCGAGACTGAGCCTAGAGTGTGATCTAGAATGGTCTGCCCGGCCTTCCGTGGAGCACTGGTATTAGAATCCTAGATTTTTTTTGTTTGTTTGTTTGTTGGCTTCAGGAGTATTCATGTTTGTAACTGTGTTTATTTGCACCTTTTTGCGTAGTAGGAGCACAGATTAAAACGTCATATATTATAAGGAGATGAGGATTAAAATGAAATGATAAATAGAAAGATGCCAGTGAAGCCTGTATGCAAGGAGTGAATGTGAATTCCCCTTTTCTTTTCTGTCTGTCCTATAAGTATATTATTTTCATCACTAGCAGGCGACGCCTGCGGGAGAAGAGAGTACTGTCCTATCAACGCCCCCTCCCCTGGTTCGAAGAAGCGTGTTAGTGTATTTGAGGGATAGCTAAACCTGCATGTCAAGAGTACACATGTAGATAAGTGTGTAGCGTAGAGTTGAAATAGTAAAAAAAAAATATATATATATATATATATATATATATATATATATATATATACAAAAAAACAGCATGATACACTAACGTTAGAATGTGTAAGCGGACTGGCCTTAAGCGGACCTCAGGGCCTTTGCTGGTTCTTATTTCGGTAGTTTATTTGTGAACTAGAATTCTCATCCCGAGCCCATACCCTCGAATATTAGAAGTTTCCTACTTAATTCAGTGTTAACTCTATAATAATATTCGCTTCGCTCTGTCTGGTGTTATTAAGACGCAAACATCCCAGTGAGTAATCTGCCAGTAATCCCCACGACATTTTTGTATACTTATTTATTAATTTTTTTCGACTTATTTTTTCAGTGCTTATTTCAAATTCATGTACATTAAAGATTATTTTTGTATATGTGTGTTTAACTAATTTGGTGATCCTTTGGCAATTATTAAGCAATCCACTCGGCTTAAAACTCATTATTCCACCGACCCGCCCATGGTTGGCTTATACTGAGCGGAGAACACACTCAGGGGATCATCATCTTAGTTTTGATCAAAAGGGTACGCACCAGGGTTATTCTTATTCACCGCATGTGGCTAAGGTAGGTGTATTGGATACGCTTCACCTCCGCTTCACCTCCGCTTCACCTCAGTGTGGTAATAAAATATATGTCCATTAAGTGGGACTGGGATTACCCACTCAAGAAAACCTCGACACCATGTTTTGCCATCGATAAGAGATTATTGGTCAAGTGAAACAGATCTTGGCGTTCCATTTATATCTAATGTAATGCCTTCAAAGAGGTTCGAAGAAATTAGATCTTTATTACATTTTAACAATAATGAGCAAATGAAAGCGCGAGATGATCCATTACACGATAGAGCTTACAAAGTCAGAACTGTATTAGATCACTTCAACCAAGCATTTCTGTCTGTCAGGAATCCAACTAAATGTCAATCAATTGACGAGCACATGATTAAATCCAAGGGTCATAATATACTAAGGTAGTATGTAAAATGTAAATCAATAAAATGGGGTTTCAAGATGTGGTGCAGGTGTGATTCTAAATCAGGATATTTGTTCTAATTTGACCTCTATACTAGTAAAAAAAATGAAAAAACAGAATGCGGGTTGGGCGAAGGAGTTGTTCTAAAACTTACAGAAAAATTCAAAATATTGGTTGTAACATTTTTATAGATAACTTTTTTAATTCACCTGTGCTCCAGTTCATGTTATCCAAGAAAGATATAAATAGTGCATGAACCGTACGAATGAACAGCAAAAATATTCCAAGGTTACAGGTACCTTCTGATAAAGAAATGAAAAGAGGAGATATCTCTTGTTTTGAATCAAATGGCATTTTTTATGTAAAGTGGATGGACAATAAAGCAGTGCATATGTTGTCGAATTTTATATCAGCATTTCCTGTTTCGAAAGTGTACCGTAGGAAGAAGGGAACTAGAGATAAAGAGGAGATTGAATGCCCTGATGTTGTTATCCATTATAATACCCATGTGGTTGGGGTCGATACAATGGACCAAAAGAAGGTAACTTATCAGCTAGACCATAGGTCAAAAGTCAAATATTACCTAAGAGTAGTTTTCGATCTTGTTGATATTGCAATAACCAATGCCTTCATTGTGTTCTGCAGATTAGAAGGGACGTCACCTATTGAGAGAATTGATGCACAGACATTCAGAAGAATTGTAGCTCGTAGATTGATTGGAAACTTCTCCAACAGTAAAAGAGCCCCATCATCAACCTCTGTTGCTGTCAACCCCCCAAAATTGAAATACTATTTACAATCCCCAGCACCAACAAATTCAATGCGACAATTTGATTCCAGACAACGTTGCAAAGTGTGCATTAAAAATCAAATTTATAGCAGAACCAATAATATGTGTGTTGAATGTGGTATCATCTACCTTTGTTATGTAAGTGGTAGAAATTGCTTTGAAAAATTTTATGAATAACTCTAAAGTGATACCTACGTACTTAATGTTGTATAAATATTATTTTTAGTTTAAAATATTTCCATTCAATGGAGGTTGTTCTTGCATTATATATCTATTTTTAGATAAATAATTGAAATTCCCTAATAAATATCCCATATTTGAGAAAATAATATACATAAATATTTTAACTATGTTTTTAAATGTTTAATAAATCCTATTACATTATAATATTGTTTTCAATCCTTATAATATTAATAGAAAATACTGTTATAAACGGTAAAAGTAAAGATGCTTGTAAACCATAAATAATTACCCATGAGGCTCAATGGTACACATATATGCCATGCTCTATTTCTATATGTAAGAAATTATTTAATATTTTTTTTTAAAAAAACATCAACTACCACTCATATACATCCAGTCTATAGCATTTTTCTAACAAAAAAATACTGCTGGTTTTTTTATATGCGTTAAAGGGTTAAAAGAGAAAATTCGTCTTCTCGAGGTTTCTACGCCTCACTCAATTTTTTTAAATGTGAATACTAACGTGCATCCGCTATAAGATTCTCCTTGAGTTCCTTAACCCTCTTTAGGTGTGCAACCGAGATGACTCGGCAATCATTCATTTCTCTAAAAAGAGGATTTCTAAGAAGCACTTTTTTAAGAGATGGCGTTTACTTTAACAGAAAAACAAGTGTGTCTTCTCACGGTATCTTTGCCTCTCTCAATTTTTAGAAAAGTGAACAAGAACGTCCATGTCAATGCGGTTAGAATTCCTCAAAACTTTGGAAACTCTCCTGAAGTTCGACAACACTCATTAGTAGAACTACCCATACTACTAGGCACTATTTTTCTATAGAAAAATAAATAATAACTCAATGTCAAGGTTTCTTGAAGTTTCTCTTTATAGCAAACCAGATTGTTTCCCGGTTATATGGGTGGTACTCCAAACTTTTCAAATGAGAAACGAGTTAAGGAATTCTTACTATTGCTCTTAGGTAACAACATTGAGATGGCCGTTATTGTTCATTTTTCAATATATATATATATATATATATATATATAGATAGATATATATATATCCTTGAATTTTTCGGTCGATATTTAGATTTTAAAAACTTTGATTATTTAAAGAATCTTTTCTTTAGATTTTTGATTAATGATGCTTACAACAACTTTCCTTATTTTCCAGGGATTTTTTAATCCACTACTTCCATCTTTCAGTTATTTTTTCTCTCTTTACAATCATACACTTCTTGCTCTTTCCCTTTTCAGCGCCCTCACATCAATTTTGCTCACCAATTTCTTTTTCCGCTTGAGTAAACGAAGCTCATATTCCTATTTTGGCTCATTGTGCAAAGCCCTACATTTCAACTCTCAAACTTCCCGCTACATTTCGTCCATCAAGTTATTTTATGAGTTCTCCCTTCAACCTTCACTGCATTTTCGCTTTCTGTTTCTTATGCCCACGACCGACACTAACATTGGCAATTCAATGCCGTTTCTTTGCTATGTCAAAATTTGCGGAATTCCTAATAAACCTGAACACACGAATCTCACTTAGAATCATGAGCATACTAGTACTAGATCAGAAAAGTGATAGTGCTCTTCTCCTTGAACAAATAATAGTTTAAAGATATAAATATAAATTTACCGATAAGCATAGATATGTGAATGTATTTGGCAATAAAGAGCGTGCATATTACAAATAAATTTGTGCCCATCTTGGAAATGATAAGTATGACTACACAGTTGTGGCCCGTCGGATTTATACTCTCTCAGCTACGGAAGAACTCTCGCGCTGGATTATAGGGAAAGGGAGGAAGAAGAAAACAGGTGTCATAGAATAGGCTCTCGACGATATACCATATATAACTATTCGTTGAGGGAATTATTCTAATATTTCGAGTGAGTGGTAATCTGATTGACCGAGGTTATTTATCTTCAATATGCTTAAGAAGTGGAACTGAGCTGAAGGATAATAATATGGCTATCATTAATAAAATAGAGTTTTATTAATTAAACTATCAACAACACACAAAAAAAGAAAATGTTTACATAAACGGAGAATGGAAAGGGTCGTGGGAAATATCTGATTAATCCGAGGATTAAGATTTCGAGAGATTTAAAAAGGTAAACAAATAAAAATTAAAGGGGGGGGAATGGTTCGCTAAACCATTTAAAGCACAGGGTAGCGTTGATAAAAAGGTTAGATAATTGAAGGTAATGCTCAGCTTACGTAATTACAAAGTTGTTGTGCAGAGGAAGACGATGCGAAGGAATCTTCGGTCCACTGGTGATTACCAGCAGAAGGGTTCTTCGGGGAGGTGTCCTTAGCGAAGGGGAAGGACTGTCTTCGAAGAGTGAGAGCGAAGTGGGGCTCGGAGGAACGAGCAATCTTTGTGACAGCCAATCGGGGATGTTCTAGATGAACAATGGAGGTTATCGCTGAAACCAATCGTTCTCTTGAAGAACGTTAAAAAGGGGGGAATTAAATTATCCTGACGTGATGTATTGGAAATGTGAACCGTTTTTCGACGAAAGGGCATGAAGAAAAAAGGCTGTTCTAACGTTGCTCTCTTTCTGAACAACAGGGCGGGTGAGAACCGTCTCTTGTCAACGGGCTTAAAGAACAATGGCTGTTCTAACGTTGTTCTCCTTCTGAACAACAGGGGAGCCTTGTTGACTTGGCAGCTGGAAGGCACGAACCTTGGCAGTCAAGGGATATTGTCCTCTTCTGGATAAATAAGGTGGTTCTCGAGGTAGAGAGTTCCTATTGTGCTCAAGGGAGACCGGATTGGCCTGATGCCTCAAGAAAATAATCTGGATCTGATCTGATCTGATCTGCTTCAATCGGGAAAGCTTTGATATAAATAGTCGAAGCCATTCCCTTGGCGTAGGGGACAATTGAGTGGGAGGCTTCGGGAGAATGCCCCGGTCGCGCCTGGGAAAATACCTTATCTGCCCATAACCTAACTCAATCTGGCGAGATCGACGTATGGAGGCAAAACGGGGGAATGAACCTCCTTGATTAAATATTGGCTAAGGTGGGTGATAACGCGCTCTGCTTCCTCTCGCAGATGCACGTGGGTAGCCATGTGTTTCTAAACATGTGATAGCGACTGAATTTAAGCGGCCTCAGCCTGTTCTATCACAACAGGGAATGGCTACTTGCAAGGGAAATTTAGCGCTACTACGAGCCATTCAACCGCACCCCCTCTTCTCTACGACACTTCATTCATCTCCCTTGTTCATCCACTCATCCATTCATTATTCTCATCCAGGTAGTTTGTTATACAATCTATGCGCAGGGTTCTGGTGGGGAGAGACCATTGCCATTTTCATCAAAGTACTAACTTAATCGTATTCCCAGGGAAAATGAAAATACACAGGTATAAGTAAAAGGAAATACACCACCAGGAAGTAAGCTCTGCACGGGCTACCATAGACGACCGCGGAGGTGGAAAGAGGGTAGCTCTTCGTATCCTCGCCGGCAAGGAAAAATCAACCCACGAACGAACCCTGCAGATAATATTTTCGGAAATAGGTGTCATCCTACAATGACTTGAAGAAAAGTTTAATGGATGTGTTTCACTCTGTGACACCGAAAATGATTAGGACATTCTACTGACCGAAGATTCAACTATAAAACTCAGACAGATCGGCCTCTCTTCCCCTAGAAATTACAACAAAGAGCTCCGTGATATGCAGGCGCCTTAATCTTTATGCAAGAGCATACTTGACCATAGAAATAACAAGGTCTGGTTATCAAAGTCGCGTGCTCTCACTTATTCCGATTTATTACGTTACGACCTTCAAAAGTTTTAATAATTCTCAGACTAAACTTGAGAGGACTTTGGTAGTTATACCATTCGAAAGAGAATGTATAACAACATAAGGGCTTCAAATTCCTTAAGAATCGGCCGAATAGTTATGATATTATTGCCAAATAATTCAAAGTCTAACCTTGGGAGGAATTTGGCAATTATACCATTCGAAAGAGAATGTAAAACAACATAAAAGTTTCAGATTCTATTAGAATTGGCCGAATAGTTATGATGTTATTGCCAAAGGAGAATAATTCCCGGGCTAACCCTTGTAGTATATTGACAATTATATCACTCGGAGGCAAATGGAAAACAACATAAGGCTTTCCATTTTCATTAGAATCGGCAGAATAGTTACAATGTTATTACCAAAACAATAAAAAGCAAAAACGGCGAACGCCTGACCGACATAGTGAGATATAGAGTCGCACGTGACTAAAAGTAGAATTCGAAAATGAACAAATATGGGCAACCATCCAACATGAAATTAAGTTCAAAAAATAAAATGGTGAAAAACATACTTACGTGTTAAAAATAATTTTCCAGACGAATGAAATGACGAAAAAGGCAAAGAAACAGGGCTTACTCGTTTTCTATACTAAAATATCGCCTGATCCGATAGAAAATTCGTATCTGCCCAAGTATTCTTCGAATGCTACGCCCTGCACAGCACACAACCTAAAAAATGCATCTACAATGGAAAGATTTGTTCGGACTGTGCAAGTCAAGATCACAGTTAGGTCGAGTGCAAAAGCGTCGTAAAGAAATACATCAACTGCGAGAATGCCTATAGGACCTTCGCTATGTCAGACCCAATGAAGAAGCAGATTATCAGACTGCATCAACCGACACACAAGACTGTGATATACGTACAATTATAAGCGAAATCGCAAAGATCATTGCTAGCGATAGAAAAAAAAACAGAGACGTAGCACAAACAAAGGAAGTCAAGCAAAATAAAGCCCGTAAACGATTACGAAAGACGGAACAAAATCAAAATGAACAAGAACAATTTCAAATTCATTCTCTTGACCTGGGAGAAAACAGCTGTAATACGAGTAGATGGAGAGGGGTATCCTCATACAACGGAAGGGCGAGCCCTAGGACTCAAACTATGACAAAAAGATATACCTCCCATTTAGGACAGAATGTTTTGGAAAAGAAAACTATATAGGGCCTTCACCGGCTTCAAGATGCTATACCCGATAATCCCCACATACAGACTGAGCGATACACAAAAAAGAGGTTACCAGTTTCATCTCAAACAAGACAAGAAGCGATATACTCAAATCAATAGAACTACAACGGGGAACAACATTAGAACCAATAGACCAAGTCCTACATGAATGTGTCCGAAAATATATGGAACAAACTTCATAAAACTTTACTACAAGAAGAGATAAACAAAATTACTCTACCTTAATTCATCAAATTTGATATAGACAACATTCGACGGAAGCAGATAAAGACTACGAAATATCAACTCGATATGCAGCTAAAAAGGCGAATAAAAAGTAAAAAGGACATTTAACTAGAAAACAAAAAAAAGGCAACTGAAAATAGATAACCAGTGAGACCAGAAAATGATAAAATTATGTGAAACCCCAAAGACAAAAACAAAACAAAAGGAATATGAAAAAACAAAAATGTGCGAGAAAAAGCAAAAAAATAACCAATAAATGAAACAAACAAACTATACAAACGCTCAAATGCGCAAACGATAACAAGGGCTCGAATTCTACAAGTACAACTTAATACACTCAAAGGAAGTAAAAATGAAAGCGTTTGGCAGGCAACCTGCCACAAATCATTATCCTCCTGACCTATATTACCCCCAAATCACCCCTATCCTCATCCATATGATCAACATTACGCACCATACAATATTTTATAACTATCCTATCATATTCCCTCACACATTCACCTCTTTTGCTATCTAAATTCCACTGATGAGTATTCTAACTCATTCATTCGACTGATCCGCCTTCATCAGATCCATCATAAACCACAGTTCTTTAGAGGTAGCGACATGATGATGGATGAAACTCAATGATTTGAGTTTAAATCACTTTTTCCCTAATATCGAATGGATTCTGCATATCTATATTTAGAAAGCATTGCTTCGGATATACATTTGTTATTATTAATATTTTTTATTCTTATAGTTATATGGCAACTAATTTAACGATATAATAAGCAATATGGCTTATTATTGTACATGTAAAGAACGGAACAACCTCACCCCAAGTCACTCTTTTGTACACTGGATTCTCAGTATTCCGGCAGACTACTAAATTGCAACATGCACAAGACCTTTGGTTATTTCGAAGAACACAAAGTTACCAATTATTACGATTCCTTGAAATTTATATTGCTACAAGAACTGCACTAATCCTTTAGATTAGCATTAGTGGTTAATTCAACTTCGGCCTTAGAAATTGTATTATATTTACTGACAAGTAATCTTTTCCCAACACATTTTAGTCAACGGGATGATGAATTATTGTAGGCGAATGTAATGTAATGTAATGCTAAGACGATAGACCCGAACAGTAGAGCTCACGTGTTATGTTATGGGTTACCTTGTGGTTGGACACGACAATCGCTCACTACATCTTCCCCCGAATCTGTAAATTAATGAATCATATCTTCATTAATTAAAATAAATCATTATTGCTCGATGGCGTGTATTGCTGTTATCATACCGAAGTACTATGTATTTTTATCACGCTGATTCTGAGACATCTTTATAAGGACTCCCGAATTTCTTGACCAAACATTTCATAGCAAATAAATTAGAGGGTTTTAGGCAGTTTAATGGCTGTTCAATTCTTTTCATATAAAATACATCTCTTCTTTTTTATGAGGATACCTTGTCATTTATGCGAACATATCAAAAATAACCTACGTACGTAAGTTGAAAGCATAGGCACGAATAACAATATACTTAGAAATGTGCAAAAGGATTTGCTAATTGAGGCTCAAAGGGTTTCGACGTCAATGGACAGCTTTTGCATACCATTGGTAATTTTTTAATAAATACATTAAGGGAGGCGTGCCAGATCATTTTTAAATTTTACAGGAGAGGGCGGTAAGAAAACTTTGCCACAACCCGACATGCTTTTATGCCTAAGAACTACCGATTTTACCTAATGCATCTTACCAATTTTAACACAGAAATGAAACGCGACACTAAAACCCAAACTGGCAGAAGCTGATAACAGCTCCATTTAAATAAACGGAACAATTAATATTAAGAATAAGCCGCAAGGACCATTAAATAATACTTGGATAAGAGCACAAACCGCGAGGATAGAAACATATATGTAGAGTCATGGCAAGAGGGTTTTGGCAGATAAACAATTTGTCAGGTTCATAGGCTTAATTGGTTTAGATTACATCTCAATACCAAGTGCCTGATTATATAGTGGAATAGAATAGAACCAAATAATATGTATAAAAATAAAAAAATTAATATACTCCCTAAAATTTAATTCTTTCTCTTTAACTTTTGCAACCTATTCTGGTATGCTAGAGATCAACTTATGGTAAATAGTCTGATTGATTGCGTTCCATTATTGTCTTAGCAATGTTATAAGGTCGACCACGATGCTTCAATTGGATGAAGATCAATAGAATTCCAGGCCATCGACCCAATATTTCAATCGGCTGTTGTTTAAGCAACTTCGTTATCACTTCATTTATTTGAGATGATGATCTATCATGTTAAAATACGCATGGATCGACACAATTTGGTCTTGGATCATTAATATGAGGTGTACCTGGAGGAAATTTCGGCAGCATTCTTTGTTTGTAGCGGTATTTGGGAAAGAAATATGAAGGGGCAAGTTCCCTTGGAGGAAAAGCACCCCCATACATGAATGATTTGAGGATGAGTCACTGTTGGAACGATGCATGAGTCTATTCGAGTACGCAAAATTCCAGTCTATATTTTCAGTATGGGTAAAATTGAAAGTGAGATTATTGCGAGTGGTTAATTGTTTGTTAAGGTTAGTTTTGCGTATTTAAAATTTTTGTCAACATCAATTAGTTTGGTATCTAGATGCTTTAAATGTATGAAAGGATCAGAAATATTAATTTAGATTTGAAAAAGGTCATTCTCTTTTCTAGAGGCCTTCAAAAACGGTCTTATTTAACGAAATTGCCTGAATAATAAAAAGGCAGGTAAAATAGGATTTCAGTTAAAGTTTAAATGAAAAAAATACTTAATAGGTTAAACCAAGTCAAAGTTGATGAATGAGCAGAGGAAACCTTGCAATGCATCTGGAAATTGTAACAAAGTTTGAAGTGTTTGAAAGGAAAATTGGCTTAGCTAAGATTGAAATATTTTTTACTTTCTCCATGGATGGATGGGACGGACTTAGCTGTTCTTCGCTGAGCAGACTCTACAGACTATCTGAGTTTAAAAGTGTCATGGCTGTTTTCCATCTTGGGGATATATATATATATATATATATATATATATATATATATATATATATATATATATATATATATATATATATATATATATATATATATACGAAAGTAAGGTAGAGAGCAAAAATTCTCACAGTTCGATAGATACTTCTAACATATTCTCAATGATAATATTCTACCTTGAAATGTTACGAATATTCAGAATTTCATATCTAAATATATATATATATATATATATATATATATATATATATATATATATATATATATATAATATATATATATATATATATATATATATATATATATATATATATATATACATATATATATATATATATATATATATATATATATATATATATATATATATATATATATATATATATATATATATATATATATATTCTTAGGCAGAAAAAAAACACAATTTAAATTTAGGACATTTCGTTTATCAGATATTTCAGCACAAAACAGCAATCATAGAATGCTCAAAAGCAAGAGCAAAATATATCTTAAACAGCTAGCAGCCAAACTCACGCCAAAGAACAAATTCACTCAAACCTTCAACCCAGAGTAAAATAAACAGCTTCCAAATTAGATTAACTAACATTTTTTACAATTATTATGATCAAGTCACATGATTATGGGGATAATTACGATCATTAAGATATTAACCTTATTTGGTTGTGTAATTAGGAGGTTATTCATCTTTACTTGGGGCATCAAGTTTCAATGTATCTTCTCCTTATTGATCTGAATATTCTATTTTGTATAGTTTGGATGGTGTTTATAACATAAATATTTGCTCCTGCTAATTCTAATAATATGTTTCTAATTTTATTTTTCTCGCGTACAATGAATATTGTTACTTATCCGCAATCGTATCTTTGTTCTGCAATCTTTGCATTGATGTCCCCGCATAGACATATTGAATGATGGTTCCATGTGTATGTGAATCCACCTATCTGAGATATTGTAAGCGGAGAGACTTGATATACCCGCATATAATACATATTTAATATTTATTTAGTAGTTTTTATTTATTTATAGGATAATGCTATAATTTCTGTTATTTATGGTCTCTGTCTGAGATATCGTACGGTAAAAGAAACTTTCATTTTTTACCATTATAAACGGGCACGTGACCACTTGCGTATCCATATTTGTTTGCACGTATTTATTTATATGAACAATTAATGCCAATAAAAAACCTACATTAAATTGAAGATTGTTTGGGGGTATTCTTTAGAATCCTTTGAAGAATATATCAACACTAAAGAATTTTTATTTTCTTAATGATACGAAATGGTTAATCCGGATTTTTTTTTCGTTTGCTAATTCTCTGATAAAGTTGGATTGGAATTGAAGTGTTTTTAATTAGTTTCAGGGCCTCAAGAGACCTACGTTTTGTTTCAATTTCAGAGATTGTTTTTGCTGACTGCTATGCCCATTTAATCATCGTTCGTACGGTGTGTACCTTATATGGTCCTGGTTGGTTTTGACTGACTACGGTCAGTGTTCATATTGCAGCAGAAAGCTTAGTGAGCATATTGCGAAAGATGCAATTTACTTACTGTACGTATCCAGCTGTTATTCCTATGATTTGATGGTCTCCAATTATTATCACTGTGGTAGTTAGTCTTTTTAGTACACGGTGTACTGTTATGAGTTTATATTTTCATTTTCGAAGGTGGGGGATATTAATTATTTGGAAACTTCTTATTTAGATAAATATTTAATTTATTTTATGAGACGGTAAAAAGGAGTGGTGTCATATACGAGTAGCAAGGTAAGTTACATCACATGGTGAAAAATGTAGATCTGTGGAAAGTAAGACAAAGAAAAAGTATCCAGTGAAGGGATCTAATAAAAGGAAGTATTGATACTAAGAAATTCGAACTTGAGTTCATAGTCTCCTTGAGTAAACGATCACGATGGTTTTAGCTGACTGAGTGTAGATTTCGATCTAAGAAATACAGTTTGACGAATTTAATATATTCAACCTCGCCCCCCCCCCAACTCCCACCAGCACATACATATACAGAGGCAAATAGTGGGTGACAGCAAAAAATGTCCCCTTTTTTATAATTCTGTAATTTTTAAAGCATTAAACTTGAAGGTAGTAAAAATAAGTCCATTACAAAGAAAGATATTTGAAATTTCATTAGCTACCTTTTTAACATTCGAAATCACCACCACCGGACTCTATGCACTTATCAATACGATTAGCAAAATTCTTAAAGCATTCTGCGAAATATTGACATTGATGGATGCAATAATTTCTCGAATCATTACAGTCTAAAGGTGACATTTCAAGTGTCCAGGCCGTCCAGGGAAAAATTAGTTCTAAGCGACATTAGACGTTTAGGAAATCGAGTCCTCAACTATGTCATGGTGACAAATGCCATGTGGGCTGTAACTCCATCTTACTGAAACCATTCGTCAGGATATGTGCTATTGTCAAAAATTCTTTTGAGCATGTTGGCATATCTGGATGCATTCATTGAGTAAGCTTGTCCATTTTCATAGTCCTCAAAGAAATAGGTCCCATAAATCATATTTCCATTTATTCCACACCATACTGTTACCTTTGGGGATGCAAAGGTTTTTGAAAGTTATTATTTGGTTAGCTAGTGACCACTTCCGATATCTTTGTTTATTTGGCATGCCTTTCAGGTAAACGTGACATTCATCACTTAAAATTATGTTATCCAATTCTAATTGTTCATCAAGGCACGTTTCTTTAACCCTGAGGCAAAATGATAACCTTCGTTGCTTATCCTGTATTGAGATTTCTTGATGACATTGACTTTTGTATGCTTTAAATTAGTCCACACAACTTCTCTATTCAAATGTGTCTTGGCAGCCTGTTTTCTAACTGGCTTTGTTTCATCAACATCAATTTAAGTGTTTACATTGTCAATATTCATTTCCGTCCTCTCACATTTCTTAAAGCTGGAATTTTCTTTATTTTAATTGCGAACTGCGCTGTGTGCATTCCACTTAGCATAATTTCTCTGGATTGTTTTTTTGTCTAATCGTATACCATATCATGCTTAAAAATGACGAATTGATTTGATTATTGAGTCATGTCGAATCATTTATTCCACGACAAACCTGCGCTGTTTAAGAATTAATTGTGCCATTTTCAGAACCTAAAACAGAACTATTTATTATCTGCATAGATAGGTCATCCTAGATTGGGATAGATTATCCTCCTGAAAGCTAGTCTACTCCTGATATAAAATAAAATTTCAAATATTGTTCTTTGTAATGATAGTTATTTCAGCCTTTAAGCTTTGAATGTTAACATTTGTATCATTCTAAAAAAGGGGACATTTTGGACTGTCAGCCAGTATGTAATGGAATGAAATCATGATATATAGTAAAGATAGAGAATGGGCTTTGCTTCAACATGATGAGATCACAAATAACATTTACCCCCTTTAGCACGTTATAAGGGAATACCAATATTTTCCATCTTAAATCCTGACTAATAGTGATAACTCAAATTTTTAAATTGTTTTCAGAGTAAACCTTCGCCTTCTGCCCTTCTTAAACAAAGCCTCTTGCAAAACATCATTGTCACTTATTGAGCTTAGGCCATACCCATTTATGGTCATCTCCACTTTAACAAGCATTCAAGTTCGTTATTTGAATATTTATTACGAGAATAATGTCGCTCTCAAACGAAGCTTTAGTATGAAATTTTAAATATCTACGAACAACTTGTGTAAATAAATTTAAAAAAATTAATTATGTCCGCCAGTAGCTTTTCACTTCCATATTTTTTTCTTTATTCTTTACGCAATATCCCTACGCGAATTATAATAACAGAATGAATTGACTATATGCTAAGAGATCAATCGATTAGATTTTGTTAGGTCAAAACTTGACATAGTCTGGAAGCTTCTACTGCCATAAAGAGTTAGTTTCTTTTGAAAAGTGCTGTTTGTTACATGTTTCTCAAGTAGTGATTGTTACATATTGTTTTTCAAGTGGAGATTGTTGCATGTTTATCGATGGGATATCATGGTTTGGATATGTGAAGTATGTGTGTATTCTGAGAGGTTATCAGTACTTCTTTCCGATCCCAGAACTGAATGACACTGATTTTCTTTGAAGCAGCACGCCTCATCTAGTGGTAGATGTCGTGTAAAATGTCCTAAAAAAATAAAACACAAACCAACATAGGCATTTCAGCTGGAAAGTTAAGATAAGAAGATATGAAAAAAATGGTGAAGTTAGGTCAAAACAAAAATGGGTAGACGGACATAGCTATGAGAAACAATTCTGGACCTTTGGGATTGGGAGACCTTGCCTTTCTCCAAACCTGCATCCGTTCCTCGAGGATGGTGGCTTCCATAGAGGGAGCAAAAAGCTGCAGTGGCTTAGGTTCATAACTCATCTTAAATTATAGGTCCCAACCAAGATATACAGTGGAGGTCGAGTGTAAATCTGTTCCAAACCATAAAAAAAAACTTATTTCAATCTTAGACTTATTTAAGTCTCTGCATTGCCCCCCTCCCTTTCCTATCAGAATGCCTCATTTGCCTGAAAATTTAACCCGATGCACCCAAATGCTTTCCTTGGATAAAAATCAACCAATTTAATTTTGTCCAAAACAAGGTTGATTTTCTCTTTTATATTGTAATATGATGAAACATTTGTATTCAAAATCTTATTTTCTGAGTAAATTAACCATTTGTTTCCGTTTAAGACTTAGAAAAAGAGTAGCCAATTCTAAAAGCCCCACAGCATAAAAAAAATAGATAAACATGGTATATTTCTTTTAATGTTGATATTTTCTGGTAACAACAAATGTCTAAAAAATGGAACCTCTGAAACGAATTATCTTCTTAGACCCCGTAACTAAAGCATTATCGTGTCTGTTGCACTAATGTCACCGTTAAAGACATTACCATTCCGCTTTCTTTTCCCTTTTATCGACATTTTCAAAAATATTAAAAGCCCTGCCGTCTTTACCTTTCTTCTCCATCCTAAAAATAACCACCAGCAGATGGCTTTGAGTTCTCAGTGATACTAAAGGAATTTATAGCATTTAAATGAATGTCTAACACCTGCTATTCGTTTTTGACTCCCACCTTTTCCTGGTAAATAGATCTTAAGCATTTGTTCTTCTCCGCTGATCAACTTGGATAATGGTTGGGTCGAAGAAGGATCTCTTTTGTCACTTTAATGAGCGCCATTAATAGTCTTGATTGGTTCGATTAGGCTGCGAGATACGTGAGGGGAGCTCAAGATGTGAGTCAGAGCCCAAAGACCCTGTTCCTGGCCCTCATCATTTGTTGGCCCTCGACACTTCGCCTTTCCCCGCTGAAAGAATAGAAAGCGCACAGCTGAAACAAAGTAATGATCGGGCCTAGAGATTAGTTGTATTCGATGCAGGATTTCGATGTCAGGGGAGGTCGGTTTTAAGAGCTTGAAACATACTTTGTATTACTGAGACTAAGGCAAAGAAGCAAAAGAAAATCCCTTTTAAAGGGGAAAAAATCCTAAGTATGCAAACGCCCGACTGAATTTACTTCGGATATATGAGTCAGAAAGAGATCCTTCAGACCCCTTTGAACAAGTAGAACAAGGAATCCTGCCAACTTTAGAAAAATAATTTGAATCATTTTTGCGTTTTACGTGAGTAAATGGGGATAGAGAAAACTGCTTCAAGCTCATAGAAGTTCATATAAGCAGCACCTAACGCATGTTGTAGTTTCCGAATCACGATGAGCTAAAACAAATGGCATTTACTGAAGCGTAAACTCTAATGGAGCTCTTATCAAGCAGCTTCGGTGATGTTGGAAGCGATATGTGGGCTCAACATTGAAAACTTCAAGTTATATAACAGAAAGATAATAAGTGAAAGTTAGTATTTGAAAATTTATATCCCATACTGTCTAATTTGGTATGTATACAACCATTTGTGATCAACTGTTATTTGGGAGGTGTAGTTGACACCCAATGAAAATTCATATTTTCACCATTATTCATAGAATGATCATTTGGAGGTAGATTTCATTTTAACCATCACTCTAGAATGTAAATTAGCTGCAGGAAAAGGCGATTCCAGTAGCTGGGGTTTTTGGGGGGTAAAAGCAGAGTAAATTGCTTGGAATCGGATTTTTCGTTGTTCACGGATATACACCCCTCGAGTCTCGTGAAATTTTCTTCCTATATATAGAACAATACTTTCCATAACATTAACTAGAATAGTGTTTGAAGAAACTAGTTAACATGTCCGTAGCTCTCAAAATGTGTTGGAGACCGTTTCTCTAGAGAGGTATGCAGTCCACAAATATGTCTGACTTCTCTTACATTGCCGTTAAAGATGGCTTCAAATTAATCGTTTCACATAGCTTTGAAATGGTTTTGCTTGGATCCCAATGATATCATTCCCTAAAGATAGAAATAAGTGTGGTATAGAAAATTAGCTTTGAGGAATCTAACTTTTTATTCTTCTATATTCAAGCGCGTTCAATATCACAAGAGAATTAAATCTTTTCTTGAATCAATAAACTGGACGTTTAAGGTCTCTGTAAATGCCTCCCTCCCTGACGTTTTTTCAAGTTTCCTTATCTTTAAGTCTAATAAACCTGATAAGTATAGTAAAGATTTGTTTACTACTTCATGTATACTATCTAACTTAACCTAAATAAGCCTAAGAAACCCATCTATTTTGAAGAAAGGGCAACGCTAAAATCACCTGGGGCTGAGGAAGGGAGATTTTCAAGGGATGCCAAGTTTCTTGACATAAGGGGTGCAAAGATAAGCATCCTCGACTCAACTTGTTTTGTTCAGCAGACACCAACCTAAGCTAGTAAACATAGAATACTTATTCCCTAGAGGTTTCTATTTGCAGGAGATTCATAAAATTAAATTAATGAATACATACACATATTTACATAAGCAACAAAAAGGATGACAATGCTATGTCACTATTCAAAGAAATATGTAACTTGATAAAAAATATTGTTTTAATGATATTAAGTAGTAATTGTGCCGCAGAAAGCCTGAAAAGTTTATTGCTTATTTCATTTTCTCCTACCCTAACCTGACTTAGTTTATCAAGACTAACAACTGTATAAATAAACTAGTAAAGTAAGCTTTCCCTAGGTATTCCTGGGCTGCTGATCCTTGCAATGTTCGACATGAGTAAAAGTAAGTTCTCAGTCTCTAATTTTCTTGTCGAAATCTATAATTATTTATTAGGCCTAATTGAATGCTGAAAATCTTAGTAGTAATAATATTCCTTTAAATTGGAGGAATAACTGATAGTTTCTAATAACATAAATTTTAGGCATAATAAACCTTATAGGAAGTTTTACCTCAAATACTATGAGCTCAGTACATGTAAATATTTTACAAGTATATTAAGTATTTTTGTACGTTGTAAACAGTTAAATTTCCTAACAAATTTCTGCCAATACGGTAAGAGTAATAAAGTTTATCTTCATAGCAACACGGGACTAATTTTTAAAATTCGGCGGCCATTCCCTCTTACATCGTAAAAACAGTTCTACAGTGTTTAATCTATTCGTAGCCTGATACGATGCAATGTATCAGAGTTAACTTATTTTCCTTTATGTGAGTAGTTTTCCTAATTCTCCGGAAAACCTTTTGTCCTCCACTAGGAATGGATACCAAAATTATATTCTTGTAAGGAGCAAATGTCATTGTTCCTTGTTCCTAAGATTTGTTGCCTTAGATTATTTTCTTAGATCAAAAGCCTGTTTTTAGGGTAACTTACAAGACCTTTAAAGTGTATGTGTAACTTTAATGGATTTTATGACTACCAAACCAGAAGAAATGAAAGTGAATGATTTTTTCGATTCAGTCAAGCTGGATATCACCTTTAGAGCTAAATCATTAGCAATGACTTTCCATTCTCGGCTTAATAACGATAGGAGGAGGTCGCAATTTGCTGATTTCCGTTTCTTAACCTGTAATTTTCATGAACACCTTAATGTTCTAGATCGGATTAAGATCTAGCTACATCTGGTGATGGTTTACGAACCACTTCATTACTTGTGTCCCATTTCACCTGGCTCGTTTATAAGGTTGGAAAACGGATAGATCACTGCGAAAAATGCCTATGGATCGTTTCCGCGTGTTATATTTATTACCACGAAAGCAGGGCAGGGATAAGCAAGGTTGTGGTGCTTAGATGAGAGGCGTTCGTCTCCAATTGATTTGGAAAGATAGTTTTGCCTCTCCAGAAATTATTGGAAACAATGTTTAGTTCCAAATGCTCTCGTTAGTTAGAGTTTATCAGTTTGAAGGACCGAAGATTAAAAGGAATTTATGCGAGGTAAGGGGCCAAATGAGTGAGAGTTTGATAATAATTCGAGGGAACTCGCAGAACCAATGCGAGAAAGTGGGTATAAAGCTTACATTGGTCGGAGAACAACGGGCGAGGAACTAATTGAAGGGAGTCGTCGTTCCAGGTGCCGCAAACTTAGGAAGTTTTGTGTCCGGTCGGGTCCAAGAGTCAGAGAGTTTGAGGAGAGTTTTAAGTTGATGAGTTTAATAGTTCGTCTTTCTTTCTTTTTCAGAACGGTTCTGACCAGAGTCCAAGAGTTTGAGATTTGAGAGGAGTTTTAGAGAGTTGTTTCTTCTTAATTCGGAACTGTTCTGTGCCCGAGTCCCTCGTGCAAATAGGTTTTCAAGGAACCGGGGGAGGGAGAGTTGGAGGATGATAATGGTGGGGGGAGAGTAGGCGTCACAACGCCTAAAGACGCGTAAATACCCCCTCTCTGCCCTTATAAACCCCTCGGGTCCGTACCTATGGCTAAGAACAGCGCGGCTAGAGAGTGGTGGTGGTTGGGGAAAAAGGCATCTACGCTCAGGCGGAAACATGTATATGATGGTGCAAAAGGCTGTAATCTTAGCAACCTTCCAGACAGAGAAGCTTAACTTCATAAAATTGTAAAGCTTAAGCAAGAAATCCTGAAGGTTAGTTAGTGTAAAAATCAGCAAACATAACAGAGTATTTGTGATAAGACATTTGAAGGAGGTACTTGAATAAGTACTCTAGGGATGGTATTTGAAAAGGAAACATTTGAGAGGAATTTATTAGAATGATGAAAAATTAAAAATAAAGAATCTTAATGAAGTAATTGGAATGATCAATTATTCGACTTAATCATGTATTTTAAATAATTTTTGAGGGGATCAAGTATCAGACTTGATCATGAATTTGATAAAGTTTTGAAATGATTTCTGAAAAGTTTGAGGTGATCAAGTATCAAGATTTGATCTTGAATTTAGTGAAGGTTTGAAATCATGTTTGAGGTGTTAGAGATGATCAACTATTAGACTTGATCATAAATTTGATGTAGTTTTAAAATTATGTTTGAGCCTTCTGGAAATTATGCATCTTATGGTACTTAAAAGCAAAGTAATTGAATCTTTTGCAGATAAAACAATCGCTAAGAGCTTTCTTCAGTTTGGTGGGTGGACGTAACAAAATTCTTCGTCCTTAAGATTTGGAATGATTAAATTAGATCAAATTTGACAAATAATAGATAAAGAATCCGCAGTGAGACGTGCTTGCATCGCTAAATTTTTTTTGCACCGCCCCACCATCATTCTCAGCGGCATAACGTGGAATTTTTACTTCGACCAACTTCACCAAATCGGTGCGAAGTTTTTCCCAGATAGCGACAACGGGGCCACAAATCGGACTATTCCAATCCAACTTCTGAGACCACCACTTTCTCATGAGCAGTATACCACGAATAAGAACAGGCAGATATAATCCGAGGGGGTTAAACAATTGAGAAATCATGGATAGGACGTTACGCTTAGTTTTAACGAATGCATCGAATTTATGATCAATTAAAGCCATTAGATCACTATTTACTTGGTAAGTGTATCCCAAGATTCGTTCGCCTCCGCAGTTACTCGTATGGTTACGGGCGTCTTCTCGGCTTTGAATACGGTTTTTAAATGTTCGGTATTTGTATTCCAGTATCGGAGCTAGAACCCCTGTTGAGCCAACCATTCATTGGCGCGAGTGTATATTTCTTAAGGAAGTAAGCAACAGAGATTGTACACATAAATTTATCGAAAAAAAATAATTATTTAAAAATTGAGTGTAACACTCTTTAGGAAACCTCTCGAAATGATGTTTTAAAATGAAACTTTACGTAAAGGGGGAACAAGTTAGACCGAAGACGAGCGACTTGTATCTATAAGAAACAAGTCTTCCTTCTATAAACCAAAAAAGCAGAAACAATACTTGTCGCTCTCCTACTTCAATCGAATTTGAAGAAAAGTTTGTTGAATGCAGAAAAATAGAAGACAGTTGTTAGAGCGAAATATACATAGGGAGGAAAATATAGAAACAAGTACATTTACTCCTCCGAAGGAAACCTCGTTTAGGGAAGGCCTAGAAACATTTCAGTGCGCAATTAAACGCAGGTCGAACTTTCGAGGTAGTTTGAAAAACTGCTCAATTTTATATTATATTTGTCGATCGACTCTGCAGCGATATCCTTTAACTCGAGAGATTCTAGTGAAATCAGATACTCTAGGCCTAAATCTAAATTAAGTTCTGATTTTGTGAAATTCAAAGGATAGAAATAAAAAGTGCCGGACTGAGGGCAAAGTTGACTACATGTTCGAAAATTTTGTCAGCCTGCGGTTCCAAATAAAGCCCTTTGGCAAATCAACCTTATTTATTACTTCTTTCCCTACCTCTCTCTTGGAATTAGAGTAGTCGACCCCCATTGCAAAACCATCTAGAAAGAAATTATCCTTATCCCTGTACGAGTTCTTTGAGTCTAGTCGGGGTAGGTGGTTATTTGGAGTGAAATGCTCCCCAAAGGGAACCTCTTCCTCGCGTTGCAAGGAAAGGGTACCCCTTATTTTGTTTTATCACTCCGATCTAGCTGCGGAACCCGCAAAGCCTCTCCTGGGAGTACTTTCGTGTGCCAGCCCACCCGTGAATTGGTACTCGTAATTGCAACCAATTGGGGCTCAATGTCTGGTTTTTGAAGAGTGGCAGCCTGTAGCACGGGGGACCGCGAGAGACCATCTAATACTAGAGTATCGCTTATTCGCTTGATAGTTTCCTAAAGTATCATGCCCTTCTCTGTCTCCAGATAGGACCCTCTCCCCACACCATACAATCCCTATTTGAGAACTTCAGATTTTGTATGGCATCAACCTTCAGGAGACATTCTATTCCAGTTATTCTATGGCTTTGAACAAAGAGATGGGAAAAGGTCTTGTCTGCCACTGCTATGTCCTTCTCCATCCGAACCAGAAATGTAATTTTAACTCTTTTTACCGTAAAATCCAAGTTTATATCGGAATTGACCTAGAATTTGATCGAAATTTGGAGAGAGCCAAAACGAAAGACCACATCCAATTCCCTTATGCGTGCGATTTTTTCCCGATGAATGTTTTGATTGTACAAGAATACGAGGGTTGTTTCTCCAGATTGACACCCATTTGAGAAGCTACGGATTCAGAGGTGCATATGTCCTTTGGCTCGCTAGATCGATTAAGCACGCACGGGCAATAATCTACTCCCCAATCTAAGATATGCAGTCAGAGCCGGAAATCTTAATATACTCGTAGTTTTGAATTAATGAAGCCTTTAGCTACTTCCATATCCGACTCTATCTATGTTGAGTCATAATCTACCCCAATTTTGTCATAAATTTACATCACCTTTGACTGGGATGGGACAAAGACCAGATATGTAAGTTTTTTTCTGGCAGAACTTACACGGGTAGGACAGGAAGTGCTTGAACGCGGAGCAGAATTCTGGGGGATTGTCGAATGAAAGAACAACGGGAGCACATGCTTAGTTCTAAACAACGTTGAATCCTACTATCAGAGGTTTTATATATGTTACAGTTCACCATGTTGTGAATTCCGGTGCACAACTTTCACTTAAAAAAGAAGAAATTTAAGTTCAGGTTTGAAGGAAGGAGTAAGTTCGAAGTTTGAGTTTTGAAATTATGACTAGGTTTAAACTTGCTATTTGAAAGTGACGCCTCTCCGCCGAGAGGCGTTCACGCTCAGACGCACAAATGAGTATGACGGCGCAATAGGCTGTACTCTTAACACCGGTTTTGCTTACGAACATTTCGGTACCATTGTTTCATATGTTCTAGGTACGAAATTTGCTTCTCACAAAATTTCCCCCAGGGCAGTATGTAAATCCCATATACAGGATCAGGACTAAAGTAAGTGTCGTGGTCTAATTATACCCTCTCCTTCGACATTTTCAAAACCTAAAATCTAGAATGGTTTTTAGACTATTATAAACAGTTAAACAGGTTAGTATTTATCCAAAAAAGGGCGGTTAAAGGTGCTAGGCCCTATTAAAACAACTAAGGGGAACTATTAATTATCAGGAATAAATTAAGACTATATTGTTTATTAGTGTAGAGAATAATAACAAGAAGTTTCTACAGACTTCCTATCTATAAAGGCTAGAATCAGAGATAATAAATATAAATGGCTTGATGACTGTATATTTTCATGACTGGAAGAAAGAGTAAGTTGGAAATATTGGATCGAGCAGATTCTGTTAGGGATTATCAGTATGAGAAAGCTGCTAAAGCCACATTATGCTAAGTAACATGAGAGTTAAAGGGTGAGAAAATGAAACGTGTGTAATCCAATTCGACCCGTGACTTGTTAGGGAGAGAAAGATGATAGTATCAACTCATGCGAAAAATGAGAGAAAATGGTCAGAGTACCAATAAAGAAAGTAGACACCACAGCTGCAGCAGAAAGCGTCATCCATTTGAAAACCTCTATAAATATGGTGATAAATGAACCAATATAATTTGAAATACACAATCAAGAATTCCCATACTGGGTTGTTCAAAATTCATTCTGACTTTGGCTAGAAACAGGATTATACCAATTGGACACAACCTGGACTATTTGGATCATATCTTTCTTGATAAAGATAACTGGAAATTAAAATATTGAAGACCCCATAGTTTTTAGGTGAATTTCAGAAATTAAATCCTTTCTTTATTGAGTCAAATTTTCTCAAATTTGCACAGATTTGTGTTTTTTAACAAAAATGTCCGAATACTTGAGCATTTAGAAAGAAAATGTCCGTTTACTTTCCTCATGGCTTCGTGGGGACATTCAAGAACCTTAGAGATAGATGCGGTATTAAATATGAGTGCAGTGTTATTCACTTTCTATTTGGACTGCTTGATATGCCAGCACTTTCTATAGGACAGTTAATTAACTCTAGAATTAAATCGTCAAAAATTGTAATGAGGAAATGCGGTTTTGTCTTATTTAAATACCTGTGCTATGGAATCAAGAGTAGCACTTCCTATATTTGTTTATATTTAGTTTTTCCTCATTTCCTAGTGACAATATATGATAAATATGCCCCCCGAATTATTATCACTGATATACAGTCGAACTTCTATTGCAGAACATTTTGTTCTCGAAAAAATTGGTTCTCGAAGAAATATTTTGAAAAAAAAACAACCTCGGAATGCATATGTGTAGTTTTTATGTATGCATGTTTTGTTCACTTGATGCGGTCAGTTTCTGTATCTAGCCTCTACCTGTCTCAGAAAAGCACTAAATCAGCAATGGTTTTATTGAGGAAGTGCCACTTGTTACCAGGAAAAAAATGAGACTCTGTCAATAACATTCAGATACTTGGCTTCTCTTGTGGAGGAATGCACAAAAAGCTTCATCGCATTTTGATTGATTTATTATCTATTATAATTCAAATTTCACCCATGGCATATATTTTTATCTTGAATGCGCAAGAACTTAAGGTAAACTGGTCGACGGATGGAAACATCGTGATCAGTGAGGGAAGAAAGATAAAAAAAAGTATATCCGGATGATTTCGTTTGTTAGGAAAGAAAGTAGTGAAGATGAGAGGAAGAAAGGTTTTAGCTTAAACCCAAAAGCTTAGCAATTAAAAAAAAAACGGGTCCCAAATTTCGATAGGCCTCATTTCTTAATTTTTTGCAAGGATTGAATGAAACTTTGGTGATAACCAGTTTATTGTGTTTAAAAACATCATATCAAAACATGAGAGTCTTTGGACTTTTCTTCTTTATTCTAGAGCACGTGTTCAAGATGACCTGCATTTAGTTCAGTGCATTTCTTGAGGCGCAGGAGAAAAGTCCAAGACCTCCTTACAGTTCCGTGATGGTCCTGAGTCTTCCTGCGTACACTCTTTAAGGTAGCTCCAGAGAAATAAATCTGCGGGGTTAAGGTCTGGGCTGTGAGGTGCCCACTGAAAATCAGTCTTGAGACTGATCACACGGCCGCCAAAATTCTCTTTAAACCAATCTCGGGACAGGTTTGAAGTGTGAGAGCTTGCTTCCTTTGCTGGAACCAGAACTTGCCCATAGGCGACGGGAACAGCGTCTGTAGCTCCCTCTTGAAGGTTTGGAGGACCTCAACATATCGCTCCTTGGTGACTGTTACGTCACGCCAGATTCCTCTAAGAAGAATGGTCCGATGATGCCTCTGGCTGAGATTGCAGTCCACATCGTGCAATTATGGGAGTGTAGAGGCTTGGTAGCTCCCTTATTTGGTCTGGAAGTCCCTCAGAAGACATTTGTCTATGAGTTTACCTTTCTTCAAGATGGAAGTGAGCTTTATCTGAGGTCCAAATGAGGTTAAGGAAAGTTGGGGTTTCCTGAATCTTCTCCAGTGTCTTGACTGCCATAGCCTTTCTCTGCTCTTTGTTTGAGGCGGTAAGGGTCTGCTCCATCTGTATCCTCTTTGAGTAAGCCTTTACATCCATTACAAGCACTCACCTTAAAGTCTCACGGGATATACCGAGGGACTGACTTCGTTTGCGCATATCGCGTTATGGACTCTGCTGAACTGACTCTCTCACGCTTTCGACCAGCTCAGCTGTACGCTTCCTGGGGCGTCCTGAATAGCTTGGACAGTTGTCACTGGCTGCATTGAGGTTCTCTACTGTCTCATAGTTCTCGAAGTTATCCACCCAGTCCTGAATTCTGCTCTTGAAGGTTTTTTTTACATTCAAACTGATGCACGAAAGTGTCCTGCACTTTCTTGAACGAGCCTGTCTTGTAGTAATGTTTGACGCAGCATATTCTTTGCTAGAGCTCTCATTGAGATCTAATTGTGTTCACATGCGTTGTTTCTGTCATATCCTGCAAAATATGGGTGATTAGTAAATGATTGAAAGATATATCACAAAAAGTGTGTGCAGGCCCGTTTTATGGGGGTGACCCTGTATATATAGATATATATATATATATATATATATATATATATATATATATATATATATATATATATATATATATACATCGATGATGGAGTTGTTCCTCTGGAACAGAATTTGTAGGAGGAATATGAAGACAAATGTGATCGCTCTAAACATTTATTTTCCGGACGTTTCGGTCTTTATCAATGACCATCTTCAGCGGATTGAACTCTAATACGAATACAAAAAAATTTAAGAATTAGATGATAAAATTACAAAAATAGCACACAATTCAATATTAGTTATTAGTTACAATTTGAAAAATAAGTAAAACTCAACAAGAGAAGTAACAAAAATGAAACCAGAATGATAAGCAAGTAGTTAAATATAATTTAATTTACGGTGTGAGGGAACCCCACGTGGGATCTTTTAAGCATAACAGAACTTCCATGCGCTGCAGAAGGCCCGGTTAGAACTAAATTGGTAAGCCTAACAAACTCCCTCCACAACTGGTAGACTCGAACCGTGTGTCCACCACGATTCACTTTTACACGGGCAGAATAGCCTCTGCAAGAAGATTCGAGGCTATTCGAGAGTAGAGCTGTTTCCCGCTTACCGCCTCCCAACCTCGGGGAGAGCCTCGGACATAAATAGCGCTCGACTCCCATGAAGATCGCCACTGAGTGATTTTCCGAACTTCTCTCATCAACTCATGTCGAAGCCCTCCTTCGTTCACCCCTTATTTCGGGTGGCCGAAATACTCTTCCCTGGACCGCAAGTTACCGCCCCCCTTCCCTGTTTTTGGAGAACCGTCATCACTTTAACCTCCCGCTCAGAAGTTCCGAGCAGCCTCACCTCACGTGTAGAAGACATCCGTAAGCCAACCCCTCTTCCCCTTCAGTAACCCAATTGAGTTAATCCCGCCCCCCATTTGAATAGTCTCCTCCTATAATACCTTAAGTTCTAACTTCATAGTCTGATTTATAACTACAATTCTCCCCTTTCGTTTACTGATGTGATTTTGTCCGTTAATTCTCTGAGGTAATTTTACCCTTCAATTCTCTCATTATTTTTATGTAAATAAAATTATATTGTTGTACATGCCTCTTTAAATAACCTTGAGCTTTGCCATTGCCCATTTGTTCCCTGACCTCTTTGCACTCTCTTCTCGCATTTCAGCCCGTCTAAACTAGCGGTGTTCCATCCCTTCGACGGTTCACCTGTAAGTTATCGGTCCCTCCCCCATAGATATAATATAGTATTGATGTAATATAACGTCATACCACGGCATACGGATATATGATACTGGAAAAATATGTTAAAAACAGTTGAATGCAAGGGATAAAGCGATCAAAGCTTACTGCCCTTTATCTGCTCCTTCGTACCTCAAGGATAAAGCGATCGCTTTATCCCTTGTGATTTCAGTTTTACAATTAATAGAGTGAAGCCATCGCTGATCCCATATCATTAAGGATTCTTGAATACATCTATATTAAATACCTTTCTCCTTCCTTAAATTTCCATTCTTCTTTTGACTCACTACTTCTACTCTGAACAAAAATATTACCAACCTCCTAACCTTTTCTTTCTTCTTACGCTCCTCGCCCTTTCTCCCCAGTTATCCTCTAATGTCTGATTGTTTAAAGTTGGTTTATCCTGATGTGTTTCCTGTGTTTCCCCAATCGTTAATTTTTAACTGCAACATAATAATCCCAAAATATCAATTACCTGTAAATTTCTCGCTATCCCCCTTAATAAACATTAAATACTTTCCATAAATTCATCATTTTGATTATCTGTTTAACTCTTAAATTGTTTTCCACGAATTGTATTTTCCAGTACCCGATGATGAGTGAAAAGTTGACCCGAAACGTTGTATCAAGAAAATTAAATGAATTTCCCTTCATACGGCCTTTCGTTCATCCTTTAAATTATATATATATATATATATATATATATATATATATATATATATATATATATATATATATATATATATATATATATATTTATATATATATATATATTTATATAATATACACACATGAGTCAATTCCTTGAGCCACGAAGGAGCAGATAAAGTGCAGTAAGCCTTGCTGTAAAACGAAGCGCAACTCATTATAAATATTTATAACCTTAAATATCAGATCCCAATCCTATTTATAAATTATTTTTTAACATCGATTTTTCCTTAATAAATGCTCGTATAAAAGTTGGCAGTATTTCTGGTGTAATTGTTTCAGAATCCTAGATACAGTATTAGAAATACTCGTATCTATGCAAATATTCATACTACAACGCTCACATTTATATACATCCATACATTTAGCTATTCACCCGAAACATTTTCCAAACATACATTTGCTTTTTGCTGATTTTAAACGCCATCGACATTCATGTGGATTTATCGTCGAAGTCGATTTGGAGATGTGATATTTCTCGGCCTTAAATCGCCGATAACGGGTCACCAAGTCGTGAAAAATGCTTACGATTAGTCACCGTCTACGGTTCAGATTGCGAGGATTTGCTTAGTTACTAAGTGTTGTGTGTTCGTGTTCCAATGCAGATAAGAGAGTAAGGAGGATTTTCAAGGATATTTTGTGATTATATTCCCATGGCGGTACCGATGTTTACATGCAAATTCACAAATAATTGGATGATAGTGAAAATGCGCGTATCTGAATGTTAGTTAGTAAGAGATGTTTTCTTCATTTCTTTCGATACAGATACACAAACGACGAGGTGTTTGATTGGTGTTCCGTATGCCGGTGTTGTAATGCAAATGCTCGAGGGAAGGCATGTTTCTCTGGTGGTACCTGTTTTCGGCCACAGAGGAAGTTTGTTCTTAGTGTTGTATGTCTGTATTAACGTTCAATTATTCACCTTCTTCTCTAATTTCACTTTTTTTAGTTTATTAAACATAAAATGGGTTATAGTATGTAAACGCGGACCTTAGAGACTATCTAAATAAGAGAGTGAAGAATTGGAAAGAAAGTGAGAGGGAAAATAGAAATATTGATAAATGGAAGTATAGGAAAAAAATCACCTTGACTCAGGAGGCGTATTTAGATAACAAACCTCATCAAGTCAAAAGGCCTCAAAGGCTGGGAAAGCTTCATTTATTTATTGAAAAATAAAGGAGATGAACAGGTGAATTTGCACTGTTTTTAATGGTTTGTAAAGTAAAGAGTTAGGCGAAAAGTAGGAAAAATATGTGTATAAGAAAACCACTCTGATGTACAAAATTAAACCACCGGCGTGTAAACTAATCTTTTAAACCAGGATGATTTATGGGGGCAGGTACATTACCTTATTCGCTAAATTTTGTTTTATGGGATCATTTTTGGCAGATGGGAAATAGCTGGAGTTTCGTGCATAAAGAGAGAGACCAAACATACCGAATTAAGACAATTTATCTCTATCGAGTGGAACCCATATGACCTTTAATGATTCAAATCCATCTTTTCTTTAATAATTTGAACTCATGATTAGAACCCTTTAATGATTAGAACCCCTCAGAACTTTCACTAATCGAATACATCTAATCTTTGAAGATTCGAACCCATAAGATCTTTAACAATTCCCACCCATACGATCTTTAGCGATTCGAACCCATCTGATCCTTAACAATTCTCACCCATCTGATATTTAGCGATTCGAACCCATTAGATTTTTACCGATTTTAACCCATCCGAAGTTCATCTGTGAATAATCTGCCGTTGAGTGAGGTACATATCTTCTCAACCTTTTTTTAAAAATTTGCCTACCTTTCTAATTTTCTCACTAGTTCTATCACCCTACTGCACTACTTCTACGCTTTGGCATTTTCTTAATTAACCCTCCTTAGACTGCGAGATATAACGCAAGAAATGAATGCGGGTAGATTAAACGTGAAACAAAGGAGTGAGATCTTACTCAGTACAAGCATCATACACAACACTCTGAACCATGCTAATAGTTTGGTAGGGAAAGTTAAAATCTCTTAGTTCTCAGAAAAATCACTTCCATCCATCTCTCAATCGCAATTTATCTTCTTTCCCAGTAATGATTACGTAACTCTTTCAACTAATCTAACCAACCAACTTTCACTTTTTTATCTTTTCTTGCTTATTCCTTCTATCTCTATTCAGTCATCTCTCTATCTACTTTTTCTGCCAGATGAGACTATTTTGTAGTCTTTTATTTCAAATCTTAGATTGTGATGTTTTTTTATTCACATTCAACTTTGTTTCTCATATATACTTGTATATTGTGTTCTTGTGACAAACTTGTGTTAGACCCTTAAATAATTTAAATTACCCCTCTTTTAATCTTTTACTCATTCAATTGGTTAATGTATGAATATATATATACGAGGAGCGGTCAATAAGTTGTGCAATTCGGATATAAGGAAGGGGGATATGAGGAAAATGTTTTATTATTTCTCAATATAACTACCCTCGACTTCAATGCACTTGCGCCACTTGTCCATGAGGCTTCGAATTCCTGACAACCAGAAATCTCCCGACTGCTGTTCAGTCCACTCCTGGATGGCGAGCTGGAGATCTTCATCGTCCCCGAGCTGGCGGAATAAAAAGTAGTCACTAGGGACCAGATCTGGACTGATGGGGGGATGGTTGAGCTCCTCGAATCCGCACTCGCGAAGAGCAGCTTGAGCAACTCTGGCCTTGTGTACAAGGGCATTGTCGTGGAGGAGCAGGACACTGCGTGTCAACTTGCCACGCCGCTTCTGACGGATGCAATTCTTCAACCCAGCCAGTTTCCGGCGTAATATTGGCCTGTGGTGGTCCTTCCACGAGGGGCATAGTCCACCATCAACACTTCCTAAGAATCCCAGAAGATGGTGGCCATGATCTCCCCGGCTAGGGGTTGGATCCGGAACTTGATGGGGGTCGGAGAGCCCCTGCGCTTCCAGGCCATGCTTTCGAGCTTGGGTCTTGGCATCCCAGTGATTGACCCACGTTTCATCACCTGTCACTATGCGTGACTCGAATCCCGCCGGGTCTTGGTTGTACAGAAGCAGTAGCTCCTCCGAACTTTGACGACGTTGAAGTGGATCATGGGGCGTGGGGTTTCTAGGGACCCAACGGACAGAGACCTTGGTCATGGCCAAATTGCCATAGATGCTGTTGATAACACTTCCATGTGATATTCCAAGTTCTCACCCGTTTTCTTCGACCTTCACCCATCGATTTTCGAGGATCATCCTATCCACACAGGCCACATTGTCCGTGTTGGTCACGTTTGACGGGCGTCCTGGATACAGGTCATCTTCAAGGGACTCTCGACCATGGCGGAACTGCCTATTTCAGCGAGAAATGGTTGCATATGACGGGGCGGTGTCGCTGTACAATGCAACTATGCGTTTATGGATCTCTTTTGCATTCTTGCCTTCCTTGGTCAAAGCTTTGATTACTGCGTGGTGCTCAACCTTCTCCCTTGTTGAAAAATTTGTGACTGACGATCTGCAATCAGTTACTGCTTCTTAAATAGATGAGGCAGGAGCGTGTGGCTGCAGGTCCTGACTTGTTATAACTTGTCCTAACACCCCCACAAACATCCATTCCCCTTCCTCTGTTTTGCCCTACCGATTTGCAAAACTTATTGACCGCCCCTCGTATATATATAATGTATATCTCATTATCGAGAGTGGTCTAAGGGGCTGTTTAATTGAGATCAAAGCGCTTGCTTGCTGACTCAGTGTGCATGGTTCGAATTCCACCCCAGCTCGGATTTTTTCGAAGTAGGAAATAACTATTTTCGAAGACAGGAGCTTCCAAGTGTAGGCCATGAATGGTCTTTTGCAGTCTCCTTCTTTTCTTATGTTCTTATGTTGGTATGAAGAAAAATGATTCAGTTTTCTCTTTCTTGCGGTATGTTGGATTTATTTTATCATTTACTCACGCTCATAAGAGATATAATACATTGTGTATTCACCGCGTTTTTAACTCAATTTCTCTTTTGTCCTTTAAATTCACAATTAATTCTTTCTCTTTCTTAATCTCGATAGACCATGCGAAGCGTGCCTTAAAAAGCTTGTCTAATCGGAAGATTTTTGTCTTCCGCGTAGCCGAGTCGTCTAGGGGGCAGTTTAATTGAGATCAAAGCGGTTGCTCGCTGCCTCAGTGTGCACGATTTGAATCTCGCCCTAGCTTGGATTTTTTCGAAGTAGGAAATAACTATTTCCGAAGAAATTTAGTGCGTTTTCTCTTTCTTGCGATGTGTTGGATGTATAAATATATATATATATATATATATATATATATATATATATATATATATATATATATATATATATATATATATATATATATATGAAAATTAACCCACAGGAAAATGAAAAAATGAATCCAAGCACTTTCGAACTATATTTGCAAGTTCATTTTCAAGGAATAGCATGAAAATAGAGAAGACAACCTTATATAGGGTACCAAGATACGTAGAGAACGCCCCTCACATAGTACAAACCAATGGAAAATACACAAAAACATGACAAAAAATACCAGGAAAAAGAACAATAGGCAACTAATAACAGACATATGCATCCCTAAAACGAAATACACAGAACAACGCCATGTATATGAATGGAATATGGTGGGTAAAAAAAATCATTATAAATGATTATCATTAGAGTGAAAACATTTAGGGCTAAGCGCTAATCCACACGCACATCAAAGACATGCGTTGGGGTAGGCAATGCGAATGATATTACACTAATAAAGAGTGACAACAGGCTGCATTATGAAGTTATTTCATTTAGTACAAGTTTTTTTAAAACAGGGTCAAGTTTAAATAAGCCAGGGGAATGATAAATGAATTTTGCATAATTCCAGTCAATGAGGTGGTTATTTTCAGATAAATGTAAAACAAAGCGGTTTTTTCACCTCTTCTAATATTATACTTTTTGGGGTAAATTCTAGTACATAAAGATTTAGCAGTTTGCCCGAAGTAAGGAAAATTGAAAATAGAACATTCCATAGAATATACTCCACCTTTTTTCTTGTATTATTGAGGACTAACTTTTTATATAAAGTGGATTCATATCTAAAATTTACAGATATATTAAGTTGCTTATTAACACGGGTGAGACAAAAAAAAATGGTTCAAATTGGGGCAAGATAAGACAATTTTTGTAATTGAAAACCGGTGGGTTATCAGTTCTATAAAAAGTTCTCTTAGCAAAGTTTAAGGAAGTATGCAAAAATTGACAAGGATAACAAAGTTTTTTACCTATTTCAAAGATATTGGACAATTCCTTATCCCAAAATTCCAGACTAACAAGGTGTAATGCGCGCAGAAACATAGAAGTGAATACAGATCGTTTAATTTCAACACTGTGATAAGAATAAAAGTCAATATATGAACTGTAGTGAGACGGTTTGCGATAAACAAAGAATTTAGAACCTGACGGCGTCTTATGTATCAAAAGGAAGAGTCCCATTTTCCTTAATTTTATATGTAAATTTAATGGAAGGGACTAGAGAATTAAGTTAAACTCACCGATTTCACTCATTTATCTTACCAAGCGTTAAGTACAAACTAGTTATTATATTACATTTTCTATAAATCTAAATATTAGGTTGGCCAGAAAGGCTTGACTTACTTAGGAATCAGGAAGAAAAGATAAAATTTCATGGAGCAACACCAACATTTATTCTTCAAAATCAAGTCAATCCTTATCTACGATCTTCTTCCAGCGATCATTCAGCATCCGAATCTGTCCCAAATACCAGGTTGATGGTCGGCCGGAACGTCGTTGATCCTCCGTAGTTGGAAGAACTATATTCCTTTGAGACTTTCGCCTGACTGACTGTGTCTTCTCCTTCAGTATCGCAAATTTCCTTGATATCAACTCTTGTAGAACGTTTTTGCATGTAATAGTAGAGAACCAAAACTTGAATTCAACTTTCTTCCAGACTCATTTCTGTCAATTGGAGTTTACACAAAGAGAAATAAACTGCGCAGGAACAACAAACAACAGCAGCGTACGGAAGCTGGTAGTCGAAATAGGTAGGTTAACCTAACCTAATATCGTGGAATTTGTAAGGCTAACCCAACCTAAGTTTGGTGTTGCTCCATCAAATTTTGTTGTTTACTTTCCACTTCCTTAGTGAATCAGGACTTATTTGGTGGACACCCTCAAAAACGAACTTTAACTCAAAATATGAATTCATACGCAAGAGAAGACCTATTTGTTCTTACGAAGCTGGTGACCCCACTCCAATCAAGGAGAAACACATCCTCTCACCATATATATATATATATATATATATATATATATATATATATATATATATATATATATATATATATATATATATATATATATATCTCAAGTAGCGCTAGAGAATGATGAAAATAAAACCATTAAACCACATGGAAAGAGAAAACTGAATAATTTTTCCTTCAGTGATATTTTTATTACCTTTTTTCGAAAAAATCCGTGCAGGGAAGCGATTCGAACCATGCACACTGAGGCAGCGAGCACCGCATTGATCACAATCAAAAATATGCCTTTATTACACTATGCTACGCATATTGTACTAAAGGGTCTAACTGTGATCAAAGCGGTGCTCGCTGCCTCAGTTTGTATGGTTCGAATCGCTTCCCTGCACGGATTTTTTCGAAAAAAGGTAAAAAAAATATTACTGAAGGAAAAATTATTATGTTTTCTCTTTCCATGTGCTTTAATGGATTTAGATATATATATATATATATATATATATATATATATATATATATATATATATATATATATATATATATATATATATATATATATATATATATATCGAGAAAAGATGGATTTGGTTGGAAGGTTCATTATTTTCATTGGAACGACTCCAAATTTGGGATTCAGGTTTCGTTTTTGAGGGTGTTAACCAAATAAACCGTATCTGCTTTATCAACAATTTATTAAAAATATCTTTAGTTGGTACTTGACTTAAGCGAGTGATTGATAAATTTGAGACAGTCGGGAATTAGGGAGCAGATTCTTTTTGAATCAAGCATCTGTCCATACGTGATTTGAAATTAAGCAAATTGAATTCGTGAAGTCAGTTGAATTGATTATAGTTAACTGACTGAGTAACGAATAAGTAGGAATAAGTGACTGAATAATAAATACAGTGACTGACTGCATAATAATCATTGTCTCTCACTGAAACTAAGTTTTTATCTGTGCAAGTAACTGCGAGTGATCACCATTTACCCTTCGGGTTTCTCAGAGGAGGGGCTTTGGCAGAAGTGGATTAGTGTTAATTTGTTTGTGTTTGCTTGGGAACAAAAAGAAAAAGAGGAGAGATAAAGATGAATCGAGGGAGGGAGAGAGGGAGGAAGATAGATAGAAGAAATTAGGTGTACTCATTACCATGCATTTATATATGCAGACAGATAACTCATGGAAAATGCACAATGAAAGTACGAGGGGGGGTCAATAGGTTTTGCGAATCGGTAGGGCAAAACAGAGGCATGCTCTTGCCTCTTCTATTAAAGAAGCAGTAGCTGATCGCAGATCGTCAGTCACAAATTTTTCAACAATAGAGAAGGTTGAGCACCGCGCAGTGATCAAATCTTTGACCAAGGAAGGCAAGAATACAAAAGATATCCATAAACGCATGGTTGCAGTATACCATGACACCGCCCCGTCATATGCAACCATTACTCACTGGAATAGGGAGTTCCGCCATGGTCATGAGTCCCTTGAAGATGACCGCCGTCCAGGACGCCCGTTAGACGTGACCAACGAGGACAATGTGGCCTGTGTGGAGAGGATGATCCTCGAAAATTGACGGGTAAAGGTCGAAGAAATCGAGCGAGAACTTGGAATATCACATGGAAGTGTTATCAACATCATCCACGACAATTTTGCCATGACCAAGGTCTTTGCCTTTTGGCTCCCTATAAACCTCACGCCCCATGATCGACTTCAATGTCGTCAAAGTTCAGAGGTCAGAGTTGCACAAGGTGCCCTGCGCGAGTGCGGATTTGAGGAGCTCAACCATCCCTCCTACAGTCCAGATCTGGCCCCCAGCGACTATTTTTTATTCCACCAGCTTAAGGCTACACTGCTTGGACGCCGGTTGGGGACGATGAAGATGTCCAGCTTGCCGTCCAGGAGTGGATTGAACAGCAGTCGGGAGATCTCTGGTTGTCGGGAATTCGAAGCCTCAGGGAGTGGCGCAAGTGCTTTGAAGTCGAGGGTAGTTATATTGAAAAATAATAAAACACTTTTCCTCATATCTCGTTTCCTTATAGCCGAATTGCAAAACCTATTGACCACCCCTCGTATCAAGCTCCACTGATATTCGAAACCCGCGAACGCTCGCATGCGAGGCGTTAGTCTTCTACACTTCTCCTCGTTCATACTCGTCTAGTGGGTAACATTACATCCAAAAGTATCTAGTGTAACAATGAAAACCTCGTCTTAGATATGTAAGGATGCCGAAAATATATTATTAGAATCACCCTGTTTTGTCTTCTGTAGAATTATTTTAAGTTGATTGAAGTCAAGTTTGCATTCAACTTTAACGAGGCTGTGCCCTAATTACTTGAGAGTGACCATCATACATTTGCATCAACAATTCATCTACGCTCTCCTCTACACCAAGGTTAACAAAATGCGGGCGGAAGCAACTCAACCACACACCCTATCCACCCGTGCCTCTTGAAAGTATCAATGGGACAGAATTCTTCATAACTGTTTTGAGGTAAATCAAATGCGCGACTTCAGCAGTCAAAAGATCTCCCTCCCCAAACTCCTCAAATAAATGATAAAATACAAACCAGCAAAACAAGGAAACTAATCTTTATAAAGGAAGACAATAGTGACAAAGAATCGATAAAAAGAAAGACACTAACCATAGTGGAAGAAAATGACACTACAATTTTTCAATTTGTTGGCAGTATCTAAAGTATTCCTGAAAAAAGTTCGCAAAGCAAGTTGTTGGATTTACAGATGAGACCTTAAATACGACCTGTCCGCGGTAAAGAGAGGACTTACAATCCATATTAAAAATGGAAGGGGGGCAAACATCAGGAAGTTACGCAACTCTCCTATACTTTCCTTTGTTTCTCAACGAGGAGAGGGTTTTCGAAATATGTATAAGTAGAATACGAATAGAGATAAAAGAACAAAGACTATAATAACAAATATTAACAACCTTAATTGTTTGCCAAGGGGCGTATCTCCAGAAAGAAGCTCTTTGGAAAAAACAAAGAACCACAAGTACGAATTTGAACACATTCGAAGCAAAATACTAACGAAATAATGAAAAGTTCTTAAAATCAAGGAGGAAACAAATGCAGGCACACTCAAGGTCAAAAGACCCTCTTTCTTAATCTCCAATTTTGGGATTGAGATTCCACGTAGGATCTCTCTACCTTTGAAGGCTTGAGTTTCTGTACTCATTAATGTTGACAGGTTCCTAGATTTATAGCACAGCCTCAACCGGGTGACATGTCCTTTAGATCTGATGTTGTATCGTCTGCTTAGCAAAGGCATTATTTTTGTTCTTATTTATCCTTTTTTTACTACCATGCAATGCTTGAGACGAGTTTTGTAAAGAAAGTTGTAAGTTACTGGAGATGAAAATTGATGGGAAGTAAAATACACATGCCAATTTAGGCGAAAAAGGAGACTAATTGGTGCATAGGGGAGAGTAAGTACGGTCTCCACTCTTACCCACCAACCCCGCGCAGCCAAGACGGTATGTCGCCTTGCGAATGTCACTCTACAATTATAGAAGATGAATTCAACAAGAACTTTATAATAATAATAATAAATAATAAGTCTTTTGTAATGCGCTCTTCAAGGCCTGAGGCCTTTCCAGAGCGTACGTTGTGCTGAGATGAGAATGGAAATTCAAGAGGGGGGAGAAGGCAATACTGAAAAGATGCGATTTCAGGAGACGCTTAAATGTGGTAAGAGAGGAAGAAGACCTGATTTCAGAGGGAAGAGCATTCCACCACTTAGGGGCGCAGATTGAGAAGAGGGATGAACGAGGAATATTCAAAAGAGGTGCATGTGATGACCGAAGGGCCCGAGGGACATGGCGTGGCGAGGGGGCAGAAGAGAGGGGTAGACGGGGCCTTGTTGTTTAGGGCCTTAAATGTGAAGAGAAGTATCTTGAAGTGAGTACGGGATCTGACAGGGAGTCAGTGCAGTTCATGCAGCAAGGGTTTCGAGGGAGAGAAGCGAGGGCGACGGAGGAGAAGCCAGGTGGCATATTTCTGTACAAGTTGAAGGGGGCGGAGAGAGGAGGAAGGCAGATTCACAAGCAGTGAGTTACAGTAGTCAAGGCGTGAGGTAATGAAGGCATGAACAGCAGTCTCAAGACTTTGGCGATCAAAGTGAGAGCGAATGCGAGAGAAGTTACGAACGAAACATAGAGAAGATTTGCTGACATTGCGGATATGAGGCTTAAAGGAGAGATGCTCATCATAAACAACACCCAAATTCCTAACGCAGTCAGATAAAATGATAGTATACCGCCCAAAGTAAGCGAGGGAAAGAGAGATTTAGATTTTTTGACAAGAGCAGGGGTGCCGACGAGGAGGACCTCCGTTTTGGAGTGATTAAGCCTGAGGAAGTTGGTAGAGAGACAGTCAGAAATGGAGGAGTAGGCAGCAAGGAGGTCAGTGATAGAGTAGGCAAGAGACGTGGGGAATGAGGAAACGAAAATTTGAATGTCATCAGCATATAGGTGGAAGGGTAGACCGAGATTACGGAGAAGGGAACTAAAAGGGGGAAGGTAGATACGAAATAGTAGAGTACCAAGGACAGAGCCTTGTGGCCCTTCAAAGCGAATGGGGGTAGAGTCGGATGAAACGTTGTCAATCACAACGGATTGGGTACGAGACGAGAGGTAAGCGCGGAACCAGTCAAGCACGGTGCCTGATATGCCGAGGAAAGAGTGGAGACGATCAAGTAGGACGTTATGGTCAATAGTATCGAAGGCCAAGGAGAGGTTGAGTAGAACGAGGATGGAGACACAACTCCTGTCCGCGGCTCTTCGTAAGCAATCCGACACATTGGGAAGGGCGGTTTCTGTGGATTGACCTGACTTGAAACCAGATTGATAGGATTCATCAATATTACAGGCCACCATGTAACTGTTGATGCGTGAAGCAACCACTCTCTCCAGAACCTTAGAGAGGAAAGGAAGTTGCGAAATCGGGCGATAATTGAAAGGGTCAGTGGGGTTCAGTTAAGGCTTTTTAAGAATCGGACGCATGTGGGCACGTTTGAAGGAAGAGGAAACAAGACCAGTTGTAAGTGAAGTGTTGAACAGGTGAAGAAGCGTTGGGAGGATAGCAGGCAGAATTTTACATAACAGTTTAGGCGGTAAAATGTCCTTTGGGGAGCCCGATTTCTTAGAACGCGAGAGCAGGGCTGTAAACTCCAACGCAGTCACAGCGGGAAAAACGATAAGCGGCTGAGGCGGGAAGTCAGGGAGAATGGCAGGAGCCGGGACAGAAGGCTGAGGCGGGAAGTCAGGGAGAATGGCAGGAGCCGGAACAGAAGGCTGAGGGAGGGAGGCATGGAGGTTAGTGACCTTATCTGCGAAGAAATTCGAGAGATTAGCAGGGCTAATGTGTGGAAGACCTGGGCTGAGGAAGAAAGACGGGAGAGCAGACGGAAGAAGGTACGGGGATCATTCCTTTATTGTTAAATTTGATATTTATATCTAATTCACTATTATGTTGTCTTTACTTCATTGTTTAAAAGCGTTCATTTTTCGTGTGAAGACTGCAAGGCTCACCATTTTCGTCTTGAAAGACCATCCAGCTCTTTCTGTTATTCATGAGCCAACGGAGTAGTGTGGGAGAGAGTGAGGAGAACAAGTCTTTCTCCCCATCGTTCTATCTTCTTTGTTTGCGGCGTTCTCTCTTTTCTGAAGTTGTAGTGTGGTACATGCGTGTACCGTTTAAAGCAAGTAGCTTATTTTCAAAATATAAATATCGTAGTTTTATTGCGGCGAAAAGATGAGGTTGAAACATCTGACCATTCATAGCCATTTTTGGAGTTCATTTGGGTCGCCAGGACTTAAATTAGAGGTTGTCATCACTGAGAGACATCGTAAACCACCTTCCTCTCCCAGGGGTTGAAGAAAAGATCCGAATACCAACGGAACTCTTTGTTATGTTCTTTTATTCAAAACGCACCATCAGTTAAACTCGAAACGAGTTCTTAATTTATTAGTTGGGCGTATTTCATGATGTTGGCTAAGATTTATTAATGTTGATGTCTGTGTTATATACTTTATGGCCATCTTGGAATGAAATAAGCAGTTTTTTATTTTATACGAAACCGGGTTTCTATCAAACCGGAGATGTTAGCAAATGGATTTTTCTTATTACTGATGGAAAGTATAAGAATAATAACTCCGTATCTTCAATTTTGAAATTACTTAACATGCTCTAACGAAATTCCATTTAGTCAAGATTCAATTGAATTTCTCTCGCAATCTTAAATTTAAAAATGATTCAAAGTGCATTTTAAAACACCGTTGTATAAACAAGTAATTATTCGACTTCATTAATTAAACATACAATGCGTTACCTTCGTATATACGGGTTCTTCGAGGAGCCAAGGAGTGGGGATTCAAATTAGAATTTTCAAATGTTATTGATGAATAACTAGAGTAAAGAAAGCATACAATATTGGTGTTAATTATTTTATTTTAACTTTTTATCTTACTTCGTTAGAGATTAGATCATATTCAGGAATGCAATATTAATGGAACGGAAGGTTGATGAGGGAGTAACGTCGCTTTCTATTTTGCTTCTGTGTGAACAGGCTAAAATAATAGCACGGGGATGTTTTAGTTAACTCATCGTTAACTATAAACTTTTAGGGGAGTAAAAGACAAGTGCCGGAAGAAATTTCAACTGTGAAGGTGCCGATGAACTGTTAAGGAGAATCTTCAAGTTAAAGTGATTGGTAAAGAAACTTGTATGAAAGGGGCGAGGCATCTTAGCTTTAGCTGAAATTGTATAATTAGTTGGAATAGTCAAATCCTATATTAATGAGATACAAAACTGAACGATAGATACGGTGTGATATCGTAAGTAATGCTCAAAACAATTTTAAAAACTGGAAAGAGATGTGATGGATATGTTGATGGTGAAAACGAAGCAACATATTGTAGTTAAAAAACTGTTTGTGAGGATTATCTATACAGAATATCGGGCGATTTGTCTTGAGTTTAGATATACTAAGTTTTATCATTATTTTCTTCGTTAAATTTTACGTTAGTTTCTTTAGTTGCGGTCAATATGTAACTACCAATTACAAGTTACATGACACACGTTACGGTTGGGAAACTTGTTGGTAGGAAAAAGAATATCGTATCAAAGCCCAAATTTGATATCTTGATGGAGTTAAATGAATAAAAATCTCATATTAAATCTTAGATTACGGAAGATGTGGTCCACTAGACAACCACTCATGCATTCCTAGTTGACGCTCTGAGTTCTGGTTCGCCTTTTATAATTTATGGTCTGTTCTTTAGTATTGATTAAATGATAGTCCCCATCCAACGCCGTTAAATTTCTGATTATTAAATTTGAATCGAAAATTATAAAACTAACCTATCCTAGGCCGGATATCAATTCTGCCATTGATTTTGTCTTTCAGTGCTCGGGAAAACCTTGCTTCGGTTGGCTATAGTAGAGCCCCCTTCACTGATTTTTATGGCAGTGTGTATTTAGAATATTGGTCTTTAAGTTCTGCAAATATTTACAGCAAGAAAGTTGAAAACAGAACCTAAATACTCTCGCAGCTGATTTTTGAGACCAACTACTTAAAGTATTACAGAGTCAAAACTCTCCACTCGGAGTTTCATTGTCTTTTTTCTCTGTCTGGTAAATTTCTTAAATATTATAGCTTAGACTAGTTGCATTTAAAAGCAACTAAATGTCAGCGTTTAAGGCATAAAAACGCCCTTTATATTCGTCTTTTAATTTAATTTTATATTTTCTCTCTTATTTCTCATCAATTCACCATAACTTGTGAGACGATACGTGATCTTTAGGTCCCTACTTTATAATTTTGTGATGACTCGCGAATGATTTCCTCTTCATGAATTTTAAAACTCTTTAGTTTTCATAAATTTTATTTACAGAATTAATAAAGGCAATAAATACTAAAGGCATTCTTTAGATAATATATTAATATTTGAAAGATTAGAAAGAATTTACCCACGATAAGAGATACACGATGAAAATTGTTCCGTAATATACTTGTCACTTTGTGTTATATTCAGTTGACCTCCCACTTTAACTCGTGTGTATTTAATACCTGACGAGAGGTCAACACCGTTTTTATTTTTACTTTTATTTCTGCTTTTTTGACCTTCGTTAATCTATTTTTATAATAAAGTTATTCTAAACATATACCTTACCAGCGATTCCTAATCTTGATTCAAATTGATTTATTTAATTTTCGAATTTCTTTTGCTGTGAGATGCGATGATTGTACATCTATCGTTTTAAATTTATTGGTTGAGAACTTCCGACAGTCTGAGTGCCTTTTTAGTCATTATTATCCACCATTAATGCGTGTTGTTAAATTTTCGTGATCTTTATTTACTCTTTTTCATCAGTTATCTTTCCTCCGTCTTTTCATTTATTCTTCCTTAAATTATCTCTTTATTGAATATTTAATGACAAAACAACCAACTAATCTATCAATCAGACTCCCCTACACACTCTACCGAATCGCAAAACACCACTCTTTCTCGCAAACACAGCAAATAATTATCAAAGTAATCGAGAGAATAATCTTTAAAGGTGTTTCTTCTCTTGAACTTCAAACTTCAACTTCAAAGGTAAGCGAGCTCAGGTCCTTTTGCCTGGGAACAACGCCATTGAGAGATAACAGGTCAGGTATCTTGTTTGGCGAGATAATCGCATTCAATTTAAATCTCAAATAAAATATTATACAGTGCAGAGAATTAAAACAAGATGAGATACGTAAGGGTGAGCAAGCAAGAGTGAAGGAGAAATTAAGAACCGGATGGTAAAGGAAAAGAAACAACTTTTGTAACCCGACAGACGTGAGAAAGCTTACATACATAAGTATGTTGAACAAAATTTGGAGAGTTTTGAGCATAGAAATGATTTTCATGTTACACCACTGACAGATATTTCATGTTTGCCATCATGTGGAGACGTACTCGTATATACCCTTGCTTTGGATTATCGCAAGGGAATGTGCCAAGGAACACACTTTTTCGCTTTCCTCTCAGCTCTTAAATATCTTATAAACAAGCGGAACAAATACGCAATGAAAATTACTCTTAGGTTACCGGTTTACAATGCCACGGTGGCCTGTAATTCGGTGCTTAACGGAAAAATAAATAGGATAAAAGAAAACATACAAAAATAAAAATAAAACATTCGAATTGATGTAGTTGATTAAGATATGACCAATCTTAAATTTCTTGATGTTGTAAAGGGAGAGCAAAGCTCTTTCAACAGTTACCCTCATGGATCGATATTATTGAACAAATAGTTCAATGTATTCATCTTAATAGGTTATATACCTTTAAGTGTTAAGAAGAAAATTTCTTTTGAGTAATACGAAAATTTGTCCTACCTAGCTACCTTTACCCTTATAAATCATGGAAGGCTGCCGGATCCTCGTAGAAGGGAGGCAAGTCAAATAATATCTTTAATGACTTTCCAAAGGCATCTTGTTTGGAGCTGCTGATTTGTAGCGGTTTCTCTTTTGTTTCTTTCTGAAATCTCGATTCTTCGTGGGACTGACGACTATTTTATCGTCTTAGACTTTATGTTGACTGTTCAGTGTGGTTTCCAATCTTTATTGGATAATTTATAGAGCTTGGTAGAAACTACACTGACTTTATTTGACTTTTATTCTTAAACTCACTGACTTTTACAGACAAACAGTGAACTTTAAAGCTTATTATATCGTTACGATTTAAATACCGGAAATATTTTAAATAATTATCCTTATTCTAATACATGAATGTGTAAGAACATTGCTTTTGTGACTGCATATGCATAAATTACATATCACAAACAATATATATTTATTTAGCTCTTTCTTTATCTCTATCTCTCTTATTTGTGTGTGTGTGTCTCTTGACTATCTCTATCTCTCCCTGTCTCTTTTTCCCTCTTGCTTTCTCTCTATGCCGTTCTCTCCTCTTCCTGTCTTTCTCTTTCTGTCTTTTTCTATCTCTCTTTTTCTCTCTCTGTCTCTCTCCTCTATCTGCCCCCTTCTCTCACTCTTTCTCATGCACGCCCCCAAGTTGTGGCCAGGGGTGGCTAAGGCCACCCTGAACAAAAAGCTGGCCACCCCTGCCCAAATTTTATTTTTTGTATTTATGGCAACATTTATGTACTGTTAACATAGCGCAGAAGGCTTTGTTTATTTTTTAGATGCCAAAATCTTTCAAAAGTTAATTAAAAAAAAATATATATATATATATATATATATATATATATTAGTCAAGTGCACAAAGGATCCCCCCAATGTTGTAATCATGTATACAGCCTTCTCTGGTTCATAGCAGGTAATCTTATCTTGTCCGTTTCCTAGGAACGCTGCTTATCAGGAGTTCTTTTGTGCAATCACATCACAAACTGACCCAATTCATGTTTTTGCCCACATATTGAGTGAACCTTTGTAGTTATGCATCGTTTCTCTAATAACCCTTGGCCACCCAGCTATTTTCTCTGGCCCCCTTATGGCCACTCCTAAAAAGAATCGCTGCTATCTCTCTCTAGTTCACAAAAAGGACGAACAAACCTCTCCCATATACATACATCCTTTTGTACCTTGGTTCCATACGAGGCTTTAAGTTAGAAGTATTATGAGGTTTGCCGTCCTAAAATTTTAAAAATTTCACCTCTAAGTTAGGCATTAATTATTATTTTAGCCCCTTTGGATCGTCTTCTTTCAATTTCACCCTGCCATATGTTTTTATATCTCTCATTAGAGCATTTATCATCCATTCTCTCCATTTCTGCTCCTCCATTCTTCTTCTTTTTTGCTATCATTATTGGGTATGTAAATATGGTGTGAGCATAAGTGGCCATAACTGAGGTTGTATATTGGTGCTTCTAACTGTTTAGGTGTAGTTATACTCGTATGTATGTAAATATGTAGTTTTGTTTTGGGTTTTATTTCGGCGTCTCCCTGTGAGCATCGATGTGTGTGGTTGTTCTTTGGTGTGTTACGTCTGTGATTGAAACCGAATGGGTAAATGTGTTTATCTCAGTTTTTGGTTGCACTTGGTTCCATAAATAGGTGCTTCTGAATCTCCATTTGTAACTGCGCATGGGATTATATGCGTCTAAATTTGTAGTTGTAATTGACTGTGTAAATATGTGTACGTATGTGGTTGAACTGAAAAGAATGTAGCAAATCTATAGCATAAAAAGATCAGTATGAAATATTAAAATGTTAATAATATTAGAGTGAAATAAAAGAGTGATAAATTGGAAACGAAATTTTAGTGACGAATATTACCGTGCCAAGGCAAATGAAACTTAATTTCCTTTCCTAACCTGAATTTACCTAATTTTTATTCCTCTTCGATGAAATTCCCTTGATATGGTATTTATATTATTCATTTTAGTAACTCATTAGTTATTTCATTTCTTTGTTAATTTATTTCTTTGGTATGTCATTGCTTTAAACACAAACGATATTAATTTGTGACTCATCGAATAAAGGCAATATATTTTAGTCATCAACAAGAAGCGATAAATATTACCCTAAATAAGGAAAATCTAAAAGGAGAGGCATGTTCCTTGTTAAGTTTTCGAAAATTGGTTCCTAAAGAAATTTGTAAAGGTAATATTTTGAAATAGATGGAGATTCCATAACAAACATATTGCAAAGCGAAGGACTTTCCTGAGCAAGGGATGGTCCTATGCGTTGGCGATAGGAAAAAAAGTAAGGGAAGAAGAAGATAGTATATATTTCTCAGTAAAAGCATAATAGAAGATTGCTGTGAGATAGGAAATTAAATTGGTATGATTCTCATAGATCTAGAGATCTTCACATTCGACTAGGATAACCCTGATCTTAAGAGGCAAGAAGCCTGTGCAAACGTTCAAGCCTCACATAAGGTCCTTTGACTCATCTAACATTGAGTTCGAGATCACCAAAAGCTCACACTATCAAGCCTGCTTGTGTCCGTACCACTTCTTACTCATGATCTATCATTAAATAGATTAGGGAACGGGGGAACTACATTCATTATCAAAGCTCATGTTCCATTGCAGCTGTATGTAATAAAAGACAAAATGAAGGTCTTTAACAGTGGAAACCTTTCAAAACTAACGACCATTTTTTTCATGCACCGCATTCTCTAAAATATTTGTTTACTGGAGTCTTGATTTAAATTTAACGAGATCAAAATTGTTAATAACTTAAAGACAAATCTCAGAATAAACGAGATTAGGAATATAAATAAATTAAATGAAAATCCTACTAATTCGAAGTGTCTCTTAAAGTGTCGGGTTAACTAACGTATGTTCAAATCGAACGGCGTAGAGATATACATCAATTTAAATAAACGTACACGGATACTATTTACAGTACCATATGACCGCAAATTTTGTATTCCTCTGCGTGGAGGAAAGAAGGAAGGTATATTAACAAACACAAAGAATATTCCAACTAATACTAAGATACTGTAAGTATTTATGTGTTGTTGATTACAGGTTTTGCTCTCAGCGCAGGTCGCATAATAACTCCGGTGGAATTAAAAACTTTTTAACTACTGAAATATAAGAATATTTTGTAATCTTCTCTGAGTATCAAATATTGTTTTCTTTTGATATGATTTGAACACAGTAGATTTCATAGGAAGGTTTTAATTTTGTTACCCGTGAATTCTCCCCCATGCATAGCTTCACAACCTTCACAAGGACTCGTAACTTTTGTTGGCAGCTTCATTCTAATTATAAGTTTGATTGGCCAATATGTTGCATTTATACTTATTTGCTCCCTAGTTTTATTTGCCACGATATATTCTCTTTTCTATTATATTTGCTACCCTAACATTACTCCCTAACTTATTCGCTAACATGTAATCTCATTCGTATCTAATACACCTATCCTATCTTATCATATCTTACATTAAATCTTCTATTTATAAATTCTTATTTTCCTATTAATTTATTTTTATTTTATCCATTTCTCTCAACTCAATGGACATTCCATCGAGCTCCTCCCTTCATGTATGGTTTCCAAGTTGTATTTTACAGCGAGCATCGGTAGGGGCGATTTAGGTCAAGATACAGACCTCCTGATTTGTTCTAGTTTGCTTTCCTACCTGATTTGTTATGGTGGTTTCTCCTACATGATATGTTCTGTCTTGCTTTTCTACCTGATATGTTATGGTCGTTTCTCCTACATGATATGTTCTGTCTTGCTTTCCTACCTGATTTGTTATGGTGGTTTCTCCTACATGATATGTTCTGTCTTGCTTTCCTACCTGATTTGTTATGGTGGTTTTTCCTACATGATATTTTCTATCTTACTTTCCTACCTGATTTGTTATGGTGGTTTCTCCTACATGATATGTTCTATCTTGCTTTCCTACCTGATTTTTTATGGTAGTTTCTCCTACATGATATGTTCTGTCTTGCTTTCCTACCTGATTTGTTATGGTGGTTTCTCCTACATGATATGTTCTATCTTGCTTTCCTACCTGATTTTTTATGGTAGTTTCTCCTACATGATATGTTCTGTCTTGCTTTCCTACCTGATTTGTTATGGTGGTTTCTCCTACATGATATGTTCTATCTTGCTTTCCTACCTGATTTTTTATGGTAGTTTCTCCTACATGATATGTTCTGTCTTGCTTTCCTACCTGATTTGTTATGGTGATTTCTCCTACATGATATTTTCTATCTTACTTTCCTACCTGATTTGTTATGGTGGTTTCTCCTACATGATATTTTCTATCTTACTTTCCTACCTGATTTGTTATGGTGGTTTCTCCTACATGATATGTTCTATCTTGCTTTCCTACCTGATTTTTTATGGTAGTTTCTCCTACATGATATGTTCTGTCTTGCTTTCCTACCTGATTTGTTATGGTGGTTTCTCCTACATGATATGTTCTATCTTGCTTTCCTACCTGATTTTTTATGGTAGTTTCTCCTACATGATATGTTCTGTCTTGCTTTCCTACCTGATTTGTTATGGTGGTTTCTCCTACATGATATGTTCTATCTTGCTTTCCTACCTGATTTGTTATGGTGGTTTCTCCTACATGATATGTTCTATCTTGCTTTCCTACCTGATTTTTTATGGTAGTTTCTCCTACATGATATGTTCTGTCTTGCTTTCCTACCTGATTTGTTATGGTGGTTTCTCCTACATGATATGTTCTATCTTGCTTTCCTACCTGATTTGTTATGGTGGTTTCTCCTACATGATATGTTCTGTCCTGCTTTCCTACCTGATTTGTTATGGTGGTTTCTCCTACATGATATTTTCTATCTTACTTTCCTACCTGATTTGTTATGGTGGTTTCTCCTACATGATATGTTCTATCTTGCTTTCCTACCTGATTTTTTATGGTAGTTTCTCCTACATGATATGTTCTGTCTTGCTTTCCTACCTGATTTGTTATGGTGGTTTCTCCTACATGATATGTTCTATCTTGCTTTCCTACCTGATTTTTTATGGTAGTTTCTCCTACATGATATGTTCTGTCTTGCTTTCCTACCTGATTTGTTATGGTGGTTTCTCCTACATGATATGTTCTATCTTGCTTTCCTACCTGATTTGTTATGGTGGTTTCTCCTACATGATATGTTCTGTCTTGCTTTCCTACCTGATTTGTTATGGTGGTTTCTCCTACATGATATTTTCTATCTTACTTTCCTACCTGATTTGTTATGGTGGTTTCTCCTACATGATATGTTCTATCTTGCATTCCTACCTGATTTTTTATGGTAGTTTCTCCTACATGATATGTTCTGTCTTGCTTTCCTACCTGATTTGTTATGGTGGTTTCTCCTAAATGATATTTTCTATCTTACTTTCCTACCTGATTTGTTATGGTGGTTTCTCCTACATGATATGTTCTGTCTTGCTTTCCTACCTGATTTGTTATGGTGGTTTCTCCTACATGATATGTTCTGTCTTGTTTTCCTACCTGATTTGTTATGGTGGTTTCTCCTACATGATATTTTCTATCTTACTTTCCTACCTGATTTGTTATGGTGGTTTCTCCTACATGATATGTTCTATCTTGCTTTCCTACCTGATTTTTTATGGTAGTTTCTCCTACATGATATGTTCTGTCTTGCTTTCCTACCTGATTTGTTATGGTGGTTTCTCCTACATGATATGTTCTATCTTGCTTTCCTACCTGATTTGTTATGGTGGTTTCTCCTACATGATATGTTCTATCTTGCTTTCCTACCTGATTTTTTATGGTAGTTTCTCCTACATGATATGTTCTGTCTTGCTTTCCTACCTGATTTGTTATGGTGGTTTCTCCTACATGATATGTTCTATCTTGCTTTCCTACCTGATTTGTTATGGTGGTTTCTCCTACATGATATGTTCTGTCTTGCTTTCCTACCTGATTTGTTATGGTGGTTTCTCCTACATGATATTTTCTATCTTACTTTCCTACCTGATTTGTTATGGTGGTTTCTCCTACATGATATGTTCTATCTTGCTTTCCTACCTGATTTTTTATGGTAGTTTCTCCTACATGATATGTTCTGTCTTGCTTTCCTACCTGATTTGTTATGGTGGTTTCTCCTACATGATATGTTCTATCTTGCTTTCCTACCTGATTTTTTATGGTAGTTTCTCCTACATGATATGTTCTGTCTTGCTTTCCTACCTGATTTGTTATGGTGGTTTCTCCTACATGATATGTTCTATCTTGCTTTCCTACCTGATTTGTTATGGTGGTTTCTCCTACATGATATGTTCTGTCTTGCTTTCCTACCTGATTTGTTATGGTGGTTTCTCCTACATGATATTTTCTATCTTACTTTCCTACCTGATTTGTTATGGTGGTTTCTCCTACATGATATGTTCTATCTTGCTTTCCTACCTGATTTTTTATGGTAGTTTCTCCTACATGATATGTTCTGTCTTGCTTTCCTACCTGATTTGTTATGGTGGTTTCTCCTAAATGATATTTTCTATCTTACTTTCCTACCTGATTTGTTATGGTGGTTTCTCCTACATGATATGTTCTGTCTTGCTTTCCTACCTGATTTGTTATGGTGGTTTCTCCTACATGATATGTTCTGTCTTGCTTTCCTACCTGATTTGTTATGGTGGTTTCTCCTACATGATATTTTCTATCTTACTTTCCTACCTGATTTGTTATGGTGGTTTCTCCTACATGATATGTTCTATCTTGCTTTCCTACCTGATTTTTTATGGTAGTTTCTCCTACATGATATGTTCTGTCTTGCTTTCCTACCTGATTTGTTATGGTGGTTTCTCCTACATAATATGTTCTGTCTTGCTTTTCTACCTGATATGTTATGGTCGTTTCTCCTACATGATATGTTCTGTCTTGCTTTCCTACCTGATTTGTTATGGTGGTTTCTCCTACATGATATGTTCTATCTTGCTTTCCTACCTGATTTTTTATGGTAGTTTCTCCTACATGATATGTTCTGTCTTGCTTTCCTACCTGATTTGTTATGGTGGTTTCTCCTACATGATATGTTCTGTCTTGCTTTCCTACATGATTTGTTATGGTGGTTTCTCCTACATAATATGTTCTGTCTTGCTTTTCTACCTGATATGTTATGGTCGTTTCTCCTACATGATATGTTCTGTCTTGCTTTCCTACCTGATTTGTTATGGTAGTTTCTCCTACATGATATGTTCTGTCTTGCTTTCCTACCTGATTTGTTATGGTGGTTTCTCCTACATGATATGTTCTATCTTGCTTTCCTACCTGATTTTTTATGGTAGTTTCTCCTACATGATATGTTCTGTCTTGCTTTCCTACCTGATTTGTTATGGTGGTTTCTCCTACATGATATGTTCTATCTTGCTTTCCTACCTGATTTGTTATGGTGGTTTCTCCTACATGATATGTTCTATCTTGCTTTCCTACCTGATTTTTTATGGTAGTTTCTCCTACATGATATGTTCTGTCTTGCTTTCCTACCTGATTTGTTATGGTGGTTTCTCCTACATGATATTTTCTATCTTACTTTCCTACCTGATTTGTTATGGTGGTTTCTCCTACATGATATGTTCTATCTTGCTTTCCTACCTGATTTGTTATGGTGGTTTCTCCTACATGATATGTTCTGTCTTGCTTTCCTACCTGATTTGTTATGGTGGTTTCTCCTACATGATATTTTCTATCTTACTTTCCTACCTGATTTGTTATGGTGGTTTCTCCTACATGATATGTTCTGTCTTGCTTTCCTACATGATTTGTTATGGTGGTTTCTCCTACATAATATGTTCTGTCTTGCTTTTCTACCTGATATGTTATGGTCGTTTCTCCTACATGATATGTTCTGTCTTGCTTTCCTACCTGATTTGTTATGGTGGTTTCTCCTACATGATATGTTCTATCTTGCTTTCCTACCTGATTTTTTATGGTAGTTTCTCCTACATGATATGTTCTGTCTTGCTTTCCTACCTGATTTGTTATGGTGGTTTCTCCTACATGATATGTTCTGTCTTGCTTTCCTACATGATTTGTTATGGTGGTTTCTCCTACATAATATGTTCTGTCTTGCTTTTCTACCTGATATGTTATGGTCGTTTCTCCTACATGATATGTTCTGTCTTGCTTTCCTACCTGATTTGTTATGGTGGTTTCTCCTACATAATATGTTCTATCTTGCTTTCCTACCTGATTTTTTATGGTGGTTTCTCCTACATGATATGTTCTGTCTTGCTTTCCTACCTGATTTGTTATGGTGGTTTCTCCTACATGATATGTTCTGTCTTGCTTTCCTACATGATTTGTTATGGTGGTTTCTCCTACATAATATGTTCTGTCTTGCTTTTCTACCTGATATGTTATGGTCGTTTCTCCTACATGATATGTTCTATCTTACTTTCCTACCTGATTTGTTATGGTGGTTTCTCCTACATGATATGTTCTGTCTTGCTTTCCTACCTGATTTTTTATGCTAGTTTCTCCTACATGATATGTTCAGCCTTGCTTTTTCTACCGGATTTTGTCTAACCTGCTTTTCCTTCTTGATTAGTCGTCGCTTGACTTTCCTACCTGATTATTCTGGTTTTCCTTTCCTATCTGATTTGTTCCAGCTTGATTTTCCTACCTGTTTTTTTCTGGTTTACTTCTCCTACCTGTATTGTTCTGGCTTGCTTTTGTTACCTGATTTATTCTGACTTGCGTTTACTACCTGATTGGTTCCGGCTTCCTTTCCCGAATTGATTTCTTCTGGCTTGATTTTGCTACCTGAATTTTTCTGGCTTGCTGTTTTGCCTGATTTTTTTCTGACTTGCTTTTACTATCTGATTTGTTCTGACTTACTTTTCTTAATTAATTTGTGCTGGCTTGATTTGGTTACCTAATATTTTCTGGCTTGCTTTTTTACCTTATTTCTTCTGACTTGCTTTTGCTACCTGATTTGTCCTGGCTTACTTTTCCTTCCTGATTTGTTTTTCTTGAATGAATTTCTCTGCTTGTGTTTCCTACCTGATTTTTCTGGCTTTCTTTTCATACCTTATTTGTTCTGGCTTGCCTTTCCTACCTGATTTGATCTGACTTGCTTTTACTACTGATTTCCTCTATTTTCTTTTCCTAATTGATTTGTCCTGGCTTGATTTTGTGACCTGATTTTTTCTGGCTTGTTTTTTACATGATTTCTTCTGACTTGCCTTTCTTACCTGATATTTCCTGGCTTGGTTTTGTAGCCTGATTTTTTCTGGCTTGTTTTTTACATGATTTCTTCTGACTTGCCTTTCTTACCTGATATTTCCTGGCTTGGTTTTGTAGCCTGATTTTTTCTGGCTTGTTTTTTACATGATTTCTTCTGACTTGCCTTTCTTACCTGATATTTCCTGGCTTGGTTTTGTAGCCTGATTTTTTCTGGCTTGTTTTTTACATGATTTCTTCTGACTTGCCTTTCTTACCTGATATTTCCTGGCTTGGTTTTGTAGCCTGATTTTTTCTGGCTTGTTTTTTTATTTAAATTGGTAACTAAATCCTTGGCAATATTTATCGCCGAGAACTTTCCTGTTTTTAAGTGGTGGGGTAGTTAATTCTTATCTAAGGTAAGTCGATTCCCAATCTTTTTATTACTCAGCAATTTTAGTCGATTCCAGGAAATTCACGACGAATGAGAAAGTGATTTTAGTACAGTACGCGGGAATTGTGTAGAGTATGGCCAGATCAGAGTCCTAGCTTATTTTGGGTTATTTTCTCTAGCTACTTTTTATGAGCTGAAATCTATGTAGACGAAATTTACGGCGATTACCGATTTTATACTGGGGGCTGTGCCCCCCAGATCCCCCCAAATGATTGAAACCTCAGGATTATAGTAGGCCCATCCCCCAGACAAGACGTCCCTAACAACGAGCTGTACCCCCCAGACCCCCCTGCCAAATAATTGAAATCTCAGGATCATCGTAGGCCCATCCCCCAGAAGAGCCGTCCCCAATAATGAGCCGACCCTCAAAATAAGCTAGAATCGCATCTGCCCATACTCTCAACATTTACCAAGTACGCTATTATTATAGACAGTATTAACTATTTTATTACTATTTATTTTATGAGTTCATCTCAGGATTTTCAGAGATCGATTCTATGGAACCTGTGTTGAATATTTAAACACTTTTATTTCTTATCTCACATAAATTAATAGTAAATAGTTTTAAACCTATTCATCGAAGCCAAAATGCATAAAAAAAATAGGGTCATAAGTAATTTGATCGAGAGATACATAAAGAGAACGACACATTTAAATGCCTTAGTGTTCGGTCATATTGAGGAGCTTACAAACAGCTTCTTAAAGTTGTATCTTCAAATTTATGTATTTATTCCAAAATCCAACGGAGGCTTCTTCATCGGTCTTCGAATAAGGGTAAGTAAAATATGTGAAGTTAAAGTAAGGGAATCTTATAGTATTTACATAGTCCACGTAACTTAAAGAAGTGTCTGTTTGAGAAGATGAATCATAATTGCGCATTCTACTTTATTTACGCCTTCTTTTGCAAGTTACGCATTGGATATAAAATACGAATTAAGTTGTGTTTCTCCAAAATAAATAGGCGGCAGCGTCCCTCTCAGGTAAAATGAGCTTTAGGTAATTTCTCCCTTAACATATGACGTCTGTTTGTAATGAAAGGGCTGCATACCAGAGGTAATAACAGAGATTGGTCTTATCTTTGAAAAGTTCCTCGATATTACATAAAATAATCAAATGGCTTGGAATTTTCAATTTTCAATTAAGAGAAAAGCAACCAAATATATACGTGAATTGTCATTAAAAAGAAAATAAATATCGTGCAAATATCGTTATATCTTTTACTCTCGATATAAAGTAGAAATAATGCTTACCAGATGCATATTTAAAACTGAATGTATTGAAAGAGCTGTATTCAACCATTTTGTACAGGTTTATTGAATGTTAAATTCTTTGTATTTCGAGGTATGTATTCGCTGTAGGGGATATAAGATGGAGTTTTGTTATATTCCAAAAGAATTGGCTTTTCTCTTATTAAAAACTAGAGATGAAGAATTCATCTTGGTTTATCAATTAAGGTACAGTTTTTAGTTCTTACCGAGATTTCTTGATGGAAGAACGTATCAGCAATAATTATAGATGATCAAAAGAATAGTGGATTTTGGGAATATTACCTCTCAGAAAGAAATTACAGTCCCCAGCATTGAAAGAAATCGAAGTTTGGCTATTCATGGTATATGCTTTCGAAGCACTTTTGTTTAGCTCATTTCAGACATTTATGAACTTTTTCAAAATATTTTGTCAAAACTACCCGCTAATTTTAACTTAATGTTTGTTTTTACTAAATGTTTCGTAAGATTAAAAATAAAATTAGGCACTTAGTTGGATTTTAAAATTTTCCAAGCGACAATAGGCTTTAGTAAGTAAACTGATTGATTGGGTAGGTTAGAGTGAATCTGTTAATCTTAGCTCTAATATTTTAAGAACGCCTACTGAAGAAGCGTCGGGAAAGTCAAGCAAGAACTGTCATTATAAAGCTCTCATCCGTTAGTGCCCTGATTTTTTCTTTAACCTTTTGTCCGAATATTTTAAATTTGAACTCAGTAGATGCATTAATGAATAAAAAATGGCGTAAAGAAATAGAATATTATTAATGCACAAATTACACTGGGATAAAACAATGTTGCATTTATACAGGCACTTGTTCTTACTTAATTTGCATGTGCCGAATTCTATTCTTAACCCTCTACATATTTTGTGCGATTTTTTTAAACTTTTCGCATAATCTCAAGTTCTATCTAAGAAATTTAATGTCATATTATGTTAACACTAGGCTTAAACCAACCGTTTAGGTAAAGAATCCATTTTTTTATCAATAGCGTGTATATTCATGAAAATGCTTACTAGAAATTGAAATAAAGGCAAAAGAAATTAAAATGAATCACAAAACTATGTATTACTACTATTAAAATCTGAGGCCTGAATCCATTACATCCAAATAACAGTGTACACCAATGCGATTCAAAGAGACGGATGAAATAAAAACCTCAAATTGATTCTATAATGGCAAGAATTTGCATTTGTAACTCCTGCGTTTGAGGATTTTGTCATGGTCATCTTGTTAGATATTCCAGCAGTAGTCCGCCATCATATGCTTGTCCTTTCGCACTTACATAATACCTCTCTCCTGTGGAAATGGTGAAATTGATTATTAAGGAAATAAAGTTTTACACTCATTTTGCAGTCAGTCAGTTATGTGGTCTTTTGGTTCTCGCCAAACCATGGGGATCCCATAGGGTAGACCATTACGTTTTCTTTTGTCGAGCGACGAAGACTTTTATTGCAATTATAAGGCACAGTATGTGGAGCACACTACTTATCTTGGCACCAAGGGGGACGTCAAAATAGGCCTTAGAGGCACAGCGCACAAACCTTGTTATATTCCGCCTTTAACGAAAAAGTGTCTAGCAAACATAAATATAACATAATGGATTAGGATCATTTATGTATTTATAACTACTTTCAGAAGCATTGGAGCTGAAAAAAATCATGAATAGGGTAATTTCAGAAAAAGACTAAATTTCAAATAACATGAAAACTATACAGATAAAAACCGATTTTAGATTTAAATCAGCTTTGAATATCTGATTAGAATCCACTAAAAAATCGCATGCAACAGAAAATTAGAAGAAAAAAAAGTTCCCTAGTGTTTTATTTTGTTTTTAATTTCCAAAATACTACAACTTGCCTCATATGGGAAAACGGTCGAAACAATAGAGATCAACAATTCACGAGGTTCAGTCCTTTCGACAATCCCATTCTGTTCACCACTCCTTGCTGGATACAGATACTTTAACCCAGTCCTTTTTTCACTAGTTTCGAATAAAAATTATTTCGTTTATCAAATAATTATTAGTTAAATATTTTAGAGGCAAGATACATGAATTGTTAGCTCTTTTTGCGTCTTTTCATTGCGACTATATAGTTAATTATCTTCGTTTTGACATAGTGATACGATTATATCTCCGACTTTGGACACCATGCTGTAATTGAATGAAGAATATTTAAAAAAGAATCATTTTATTTCCTCAAATGGGGTGAGGTAATATTTTTCTTTACATGGGTGCTCAGTAATATCTTAGTCCTTGTAATTGACTTTCATTGAAAAAGTATCATTGTCAGAAAAGAATCCATTGTCTAAATTTGCCAAGTTTGTATGGAATTTGTAAATTACACTCTAAGATTTTCACTTCTGGAGTTGCTAATTTAAGGCTTGTTGTCAAATCTTTTTGGATCTTTTTAGATTTTTCCTTCTTTAAAAGGTCACCCAACAAGTGAATTAAATAAAGTAAGGAAATATGTTCCATTCACCTTTGGTTAATTCAATCATGAGGATTTCCGTTCTAAGATTTAAAACTGCCATTGCATTCTTACTTCGGTTTCCGGGTGCTGTTTGTAACTCTGGCTTAGTTGTTATATTTGATTGAGTAGGTCTCTCTGGAGTCCTGTTGAAACTAATCAAATAATATAAGCTAAACTATATACATCTTAATCGAGATGGTAAATAGAAACAATACTATTTAATCACCCGTCGTCACACTGATTTAAATGGGTATCATCCGGGTAAACAAAGAAAAAACAGAGAAAGAAAGTTTGCACGTCTGAAAAGTTCAATAACTGAAACTGTAATGATGAATCTTAAGGTTTTTGAGATGTATGAAGGGAAAAATTAGTAGTAGGTGATATAGGGCAGCGTTAAAATTTAAAATATGTGTAAAGCCATGGTTGAATTGAATAGATATGCATTTATTTTCCGTGTAACTGGATCGTAATTTCCTTTAAATGATTCTTAACCTTCCTTTCAGTCAACTGCTTACCTTTCTACGATATTTAGCCTAAATCTAATCACTCAATCTTTCCTTTCCTTTCTCACTTTTACCTTTATTCACTTTAGTTTTTTACTTACTTTCTAGTTTATGTTTAGACAAACTGCCGATCTACATATCTATCTTCCTCCTACTTTTTGGAAATTGCAATTTCATTGCAATTCGCTCTCTAAGTCTTCTTTAATCTTCTTAACCATTTCTCAATTTCCCCACAATCATCTTCGGCCATTTATGTAACACAATATTGGGCGGTTTTCTTTTGACTTTCCTATGTAATTCTTCCTGTCATCTCGAATTTAACCGCTCAGTGCTTGTAATCTATCAGTTACATTGATTTTATACCCTATGGACTTTGGGCATGGCACTCTTCGAGGTACCACGAAGAGGAACATTCGAGTATAATAGGATAGGCAATAGTCTTCAGAACCTTCCTAATTATGCCAACTTTGCCTTTCTATTCTTATCCCTTCCACTCCATGTGTTTTTGACCCGGTTTTAGATAATCTTAGATTCAACACTTTCGCTTCATTTGCATACTCACACCTCTTGCCCACAACGCTAATGTTCTCTTAACTTTTTTTCTGTTGGTGGGGATCACTACAGACTTATCTCTACTTGTTTTTATTTTTCATTACCTCTCCTACCTATTCAGGTTGAGGATCTCCTAAGCTGTATTTCCTCCGCCATTCTTAGTGTTTTGGTCGAGGATGACGTAGTCTGCAAACTGTAGAGAAGCTCCTTCTCGGCTTAGAGAGAATGAAAAAATCATTAAATTTCTTTAAATCCTTTAAATTTCTCCGTCAATGTCGTAAACTCCTCCCAGCACTGGAGGCGAGTATTCCCCCAGTTCGTCCCCAAATTAACTCCAATCAGACTCCGAATATTGTTTTCTAACCAGGCTGAGCAATTGGATGATTAATCTTTACAAATTTAGAGCCTTATTTAGGTGTAAAACGAACGTAGTCTGGAATTGCGTGCTTTCTATTTGCCGATCGGCCACTTTTGTTGTCCTAATGCTCAATTTTCTCGCTGGTGATTTTTGCTTGTCAAGTCGATCCGCAAGTAAAGAATACAAGACTCTCAGGAAGAAAGTTAGTGTCCCTTGGTATATGAGGTCCGTTCTAAGTGATAAGATGCATTCATTCATTTTCTAGCTGCTATGAATCCTGCCTCTGTGATATTTTTCGTTTAGACCACCATATCGTTGGTGAAAAATCTAACTCAATATCAATGAATGGGGTGGCGCCTAAAATCTCTCAGATGTTTTGGTGGGGCGCTAGAAATGTGCCCTGGTCAGAGGTCTAGTCTGTGCTTCATGAGGCTCGTTTCTATCGCACTATGTTTTCTATAGTGTAGTAGGCACCATTCTTCACCACGGATCTCATATACCACGAAATTCTCATTTGGTTTCGTTCAGGTCAGCAGATATCTAGCAAAGAAACTTGCTGAGAACGCAAACAGATCGCGATAGTCGACTGCTCTTTCAAGATTCTTTATTGCTTTACCTGCGGATCTAAGCAGCAAGCACAAATCACTAGCAGCAAAACTGAACATAAACAGAGCAAAATTGATTAGACAAATCAGGAACAAGAAGAAAGGGGCAGCCAAATTAAGTTCGTTTTATATCTATATAAGGCTGTCCATTTGTATAGATTCCTCATGGACTGCACACTCCCTGACTGTTCGGTCACACGGATATTGAGCTCTTGCATCCGAAAGACTTAGCTTACGCTACTTTCGCATATTTTATCGCTTGACTTTGAGAGAAGAGAAGAATTTAACGATCAGTGAATTACAAGGGCATTTTTTGCGGGTCGAGCCACATAGAAAAACTCTACCAATCTCCAACGCCATTCTTTTTTCCCTACGGGAAATCAAGACTGAGTATTTTTCTAGGCTGCCATAATTAATTTCATGGCTGCCTTAATTCCTCAGCTCCTCTGTTCTCGCCTTCTAAGGCGTAGCCGTGTGCACTGCAATTCATAACCTAGTGCGAACTATGCCCGTCATGGGACAAGACATAATTCAAGCCGGTTGAGAAAGCAGGTTTGTGGACTAGCCCACTGTTTAACCTTCCTTCATAGGTACCCTGGAAAATAGGTGATGCTGCAACCGGTTAAGAAGAGTTACCTATATCTCTAGTGGCCCAGCCAGGACCATAGAGGCACATACAACCGTCACTATGTAAGCCGGAATCAGCCTCGATAACAAAACCCCAGGAGGGGCGGCACCTCGGGTGGTGATAGTTGATTCGATCACCATCCATCATCAAGTTTGCCATGAGTCATCCTTCTGGATGGGCTCCCCGGATCCATCCCCATTCATCCATCATTTTAATCTAGACAGTTACACCGGCTGTGCCAAAGAGTGTGGGGGCGGAGGGAACATTTCTCATCTTTCACTCATACAACAATAAATTATATTTCTTATACCCAAGCAATCACAGTTACGAAGAAAAGGAACGGACCACCAAAAGGAAGGCTTCCCACGAGCCACAATGGACGATCACGAGGGTGCATAGACGGTGCATTACAAACAATTTACACTGAAATAGGAGTAATTTTACTCACGTTAAAAGAACAATATAACGGATATTGTACGCTCTTGACAGAGAGAAAGATTTATACCTCCTCTTACGCGAATACTCGGCTAGGAAACTGTCCAAAATCAGTCTTTCTCCCCGCACATCACCAAACCTCACGACAAAAAATTTGTAATCTGTTGACGTCTCGACCCATGGTTCCGAGACCACTCAACCTCGGAAATAAAAGAAGAACTTGAAAATTAACAAAATAAGGCCAGAATAAAAGACGTTGTGGAGTTCAAAAATCAAAACGGCGAAGAACATATGTATGTCTTCAATGTCATATTTCGGACCACGGAGATGGCAAAAAAGGCTGCAGAACACGGTCTGCTTGCCTTTTACACAAAGATATCCCCGGACTAAATCGAAAGAGAGACATTCGTCTCTGTTCAGGTGTGCTTCAGATGATACGACCTGGACCAACATACGACAAAGGAATTCCAATTCAATGGGAAAGTTTGTTCAGAATGTTCAAGTAGAAATAACCGCTGGGACGAGTGCAGGAACACAGAAAAATGTGCCTGAATTGCGGAAACGGACATAAGACCCTCGCAATACCGTGTCCTATGAAGAAGCAATTAATAAAGAAGAGGAAGATCGAAATATCTGAAGAAAAGGAAAGGAAAAGGAATACGACATACGCCACTGCCACAGCAGGACGAATGACAAAGACACCTACCTCAAAAACCACTACCGTGAATATAGAGGAAAACATGAGGCTAGACCTCATACTTTGCATAAGCACGCTCACTTCGTGAATATTGCCAAACCTGGCTCATACGCGACGGAATTAAGCACAATGCTAGTAAAGAACGGCCTAAAGGAAATGTGGTTTCCCGAAAAACCACCCTCAAGTGAATTATATAACATAAACATAAAACCAACCGGAAAGGAAAAAAACAGCAAACAAAGGACAGGAGCAAACCCAAATGGATACCGACCAAGAGACGTAAGAAGAAACATCTGATGATGAGTTTGCAAAAGCAACCAAACAAATTGCACAAATCTCGAAAAAGAGAGACAAAAACAAAATTCACAAGTAAATACCCAAGAAATAAATATTAAAATATACGGCTCCCACACGAACCCACTACCCAAAACATGCAAGCAAAAAGAAATCGTAGAAATACTGGTAAAAGGGAAATACAAATATGATTACGATGCAGACCAAGACGAAACCGAACTCCATAATGCTTTTAAGCAAGGAATGATTAGAATCGTCCCTGAATCCTGTTATAATATAACAAACGACCAATTCAAGAAAAAACGATCAGGATGCACCCGCTTCCCAAGAAGAACGGAGAAAATGGAAGCAGGAAACGAAAACAGGTAAAAAAAAGCAGGAACTAAAACCCCCACGTTCGCGTACCAACATAAACTAAAAATATTTACGCTTAATGTGAACGGCTGGAGAGAAAAAAAGAATTATATACTCAAATATTATAAAACAGGAAGACCCGGACATCGTAAGCTTAACCGAACATGGAATCAACACTGAGATTGAAACAATAAAAATACCAAATTACAAAATTATAGCTAATAATTATCTCCAAACCAAATTTGACGGCGCATTGATCTGAGTTTAAAATGGGATTCACTACACTGAAATAAAAGACCTAGAGGAATCCTAGCTTGCGGTAAAGATCAAAATGACTATAGGCAATCTAGTAGTAGCCGGGGCTTACCAACCCCCCCAGGCGCTTGTACTTACCCATCTCCAACTTCGTCAAACTCTTTCGCTGACCAGATTCAACCATGCTAACTTGAGATTTTAATGCCAGATGCAGAGTAGCAGGATATACAATCCAAACGAATAGTACAGGCAAAACTCTACGACTACTTCTACAAAGAAACATGGTCCAAAGAGAAGGACCAGATTTTCCAACCTTTCTAACTTATAGATCTTCAACCACTTCAGATATAGTTCTCACCAATACCAATTTTAACCTCAATCTCCACACTGAACCCAGACCTGCAACCCCTTCCGACCACTTAAGCAAGATTACAACTATATCTACCTCCCTCATCCAAATTACGATTCTACAAAGAAAATCACTCAGCAGAACCGACTGGGCCAAATATACAGAACACCTAAGTAACATAGAAATCCAGCACTAAACAACCAATTAACCAACGAAATTGAAGTAGAAATACAGAGGATAATCGAAAAACTAACAGAAGTTGATGCCTTCTACACACCTACAACCATACACAGCACCGCGATGGGACAACGAAATAAAATATAAGATGGTAGAATTCGAAAGATTGATAATGGAGATAATGGAGCTGGGTAAGACAATGGAAAGATACAGAAGACTAAAAGCAATCAGAAGACAAGTGGGACTATTAATAAAAGAAAAATCAATTCAAGCTAGGAACAACATTATCGAAAAAATGGACATTGAAATAGATCCGAGGAAATTCTCGACACAGTAGAGAAGACTACGAGGAACTCAACCAAAATAAAAATTAAAGTACAGAACAAGGAAATGCAACGAAACAAAGAACTACAAGAGCACTTCCGAAGACACTGTAGCCAAGTTTTTTTCAATTTCTCTAGAAGAAAACCTTGACTTCGATGGAGAATATGGAGAAGAAATCGCTGAAACCTTACAAACACAGAAAGATAATACCACGCCATACGCACCAGTTGATGAGGAGAGACCCATTTGCTTGGAAGAGGGAATGGCATTCACAATGCAAGAATACTTGAGAGCAGTCAAGTCATTTAAGCAGAAAGCACCAGGACTAAGTGGCATAACAAAGGCGCACCTAATTAATGCACCAAACAACGTGCATGAAGCACTTTTGAAGATTTCAATGCCTTTTTGAATACTGGATACTATCCCTAGGCCTTCAAAGCGGCAAAGATGATCTTCTTGCCAAAAAGGTAAACCAAAACACCAAATCGAAAGCTACCGTCCAATCTCGCTGCTCGAGTTCCTCAGCAAACTACTCGAAAAGCTCCTAAACGAAAGGTTAAAAAGATACCTAGAGACAATAATCTCTATAAGCCACAACAGCACGGGTTCAGGAGCAAGCAAGGGACGGAAACCGTGCTGGCAATTGCTGCAGAAATAATCGCCACTGAAACAGCGCGAGACAACAGATTGGACGTCATACTCCGCGAGGTTGCCAAAGCTTTCGATAAGGTATGGATTCCCGGCCTACAAGCTAAAATTATTAGCCTCAATATTGAACCCAAATTAAACAAAATATTATGCCACTACCTGAAAGAAAGAAAGGCTATTCTTCCTATATACGGCAAAATGTGTGAGGCATTCACTCTACAAGCGGGTGTCTCTCAAGGAGGGTGCCTTTTCCCAAATCTATACACCATATATACCCGGGATCTACCCCATCCAATGGAAGAAAGTGCAATAAACATTCAACTGGCAGATCACATTACACAAATCATCTCCAGTTATAGGAAGAATCCAAGAGACATCGCCCAGAGGACAGCAAGAGAAATTAAGAACTTAAACGATTACGAAATAGAGAATAAAATCAGAACAAAAAAAATAAATTCAACCTAATAGCGCTAAACCGGAGGAAAACAGCGGCAGTAAGATTCGACGAAGAGGAATATCGATGTAACATGGAAAAGAGACTCCTCGGACTCAAAATACAACAAATGGATATGTCTCCCATCTGTCAAAGAAAGTGACAAGCAAAACTGACCATGACGACGATACCAAGATTCCGTAACCTCTCAAATAAGAACAAAAGAAAACTGTACATAGCCCTTGTCCGATCCAAGATGGTATACCCTATCATCCCTATGCATGCGTTGAGTACCACACAAACAAAAAGAGCCCAAAAAGTACCAAATTGGGCAACGCGATTTATAGAAAATAAAAGAAGGCAGGACCGAATTGCATCAGAGGACCTACATCAAAGAACCGGACTCGAACCTATAAATAAATACTCCACGAACGCGCCATAAGCCTGTGGGTAAAGCTAAACGAAACGCGACCTCAGGAAGAACATAAACCCTATCTAAAAATAAAACAATGTAAACAATTGAATAAAATTACCGATATTGACAAATGAAATGGAAAAAAATAAAATAAATCCAACAATAATGACACATTAATAAGAATAATGGACAGCAAATAACGATGGGAAATTCAAAATAAAAGAAAGAAAAGTAAAATGAATATATATAAATAAATATATATATACATATATATATATATATATATATATATATATATATATATATATATATATATATATATATATATATATATGTAACCATTATACTAATAAAAAATGCAAAAAAAAATAAAAAGCTCAAATAAGCATATGATAACAAAGGCTCGAACGCTTAAATTGCAAACTCAAAAAACAATAAAGCAAACAAAAAGCAAAATTCATTAGCTCCTCTACCACATGATCTTCATATATCATCCTACATCCATAACCATCTCAACACATACATACCAAATACAATATCTTTACCTTTCCTATCTCTCTCCTACACTTTCACCTCTTATATTATCCCAATTCCTCATGATTGCTTTGTGTACTGTAACTGACCAAATTGTCCTTTCGCTGTGTAATAGTCAAAACGAAAATCCATAGCCTATGGTAAAATGAGACAGATGTGAGGTGGTTTATTCAAGATATCGTACTCGGGAGAATACCAAATACCAACGTCTCATCATCAATAATGGCAAAGTGAATTAATGCTTATTCTAATTTCGCTTTATACCAATAATAGGTACAACCGCTTATACCTATGATGTGCAATTCAATGACATTAACCAGATGGTATTTATCTCATGTACCTGAGTGAACTTCCTTTCAAGGACAACGGCTCAATAAATTGAGAACAAACGATTTTGATAAGAAATGGAAAATCACAACAAATCTTCAGAAATTCGAGATAGGTTCCCTAAATGGAAAAACACTCATACTTATGTATGCATGGAAACGTCAAATAACTGTTGCCGTGAGACTAATCGTATCTTGATGAATCAAGACCCTTTAAAGCAATTCTCCTCTCTTTAAATGACTGAAAAAGAGTACATGTATAAAAACACGTAAAGAGCGGTCACTTTATTTCAGTAATATCATTTAAAAAGTAAGTCACTCTCTTGGTTAACAACTGGTTATAGGAATGCATCGAATGATGTACCTTATTGTATGTTACGCAGGGGCAGCCAATGTCCCATCTCCCCCCATCTGACCGAGCATATTTTGTACAACTTGAAGAAAGCTATTTCATCCTTCTCCAGCAGCCGGTTTACTACATCACCCCAGTTGAAAACGATTCCGTAGCGTCTAAACATGACCTTGCTCCATCATCGATTGCTACTCTTATCATTTGGAGCCATGTACTTGTACGCCCTCCTGAATCATTTAGGCTCTATATTTGCACCCATTTTGTGCCTACATCCAGTCCGAGATCCAATTGAAGCCAATCAATCTTTTCTTTGCTCTATACTCTCGTTTCTCTTTGTCATGATATCATCATCAGCAGCAGCAGCATCATCATCATCACTAACTCTATAATTTAAGAAGGGGATTTCTTTGAGTATTTGAATAATAATTTCATCTTAGTTTGGTCCTGACATGTTTTTTTTATCAAAGTTATTTCTAATAATTCTTTTATAATATCAAAAAACAAAATGGTGAAGTTCAGAAATAAATATAAGTGTCAAAATTTTGTGATTTTTTTTTTAAACCCCAAAGAACTACAAATGGTGAAGTTCAGAAAATTTATTTTTATATATCTTTTTCTTCTATTACTCTATATTTTAGCAACGTGATATTTTGAAAGGGGGTAAATTTAGTTTATAGTTCCTTTTTAAAGTTATTATAATTGGCGAAGTTCAGAAAATTTATAAAAATTTAACCATGGCTGCTTTTTTTAAGATTTTAAATTTTAATCTTAGTAACGAAACGCAAGCTCCCCTGTAGGGGGAATGACGAAGCCATTGCTTGGTTGATATATATGCCATATATCACCCATGATGTCGTCTTCGACCAAATTCCTTTTTAGCACCTCGTAGTAATGAATCCACTATACATACACTCTCTAAAAACCGAAAACGCGCGTCCTCTCCCCCATTGCTGCCTTTGTATTATGCAACGGAATGATTGTGTTTTGATTCTTTATATCTCTTTTGGGTTCACTGCAGCACTACTTGAAACAGTTTAGCCTCAAACATCAGCCTAACTAGTGAGTTTTTACGGCCCTATCTCAAGTTCAACCTCACACGTGGGTAGATGGCCCGTCATTGAGAAGACCTGCTGATGAATCACCCATGTGTTTCATCCCATACAATACCTGACAATACATCACATCCTATCCTGTTCGCTTTCCAGCCGACTGTCACATAAATTCCTCACGGCCTTTTTCCGATAAGTAATTTGCTGTGTCCGATTTTCCGTCTTCTCTTCACTTACTGTGTATCCTTTAAATTGGCATCATGATAAAAAATCACTTGGAAACATTCCCTATTAAGATCAAATTCAAGTAATCACATTTAATTCTTTCTGTATCAGCATGAGTTACAGTAGCTAGAAAATAAGCATAACACTTTCATTTATAAGATTTGAAGTCCAGAGAATATAATCTAGTTTGATCTTTTGTTAAATCTCGTATCTTTATTCAGTTAAATTGTGCGCCGAAAAAGTTGACCTTCTTACTCTTCATGTTCATGCCTGACCTATTCATTAGAATTTATCGTTGGCCAATAAGTTGGGGTTTTATCTTGATAGCGAGCGAAATAGATCATAAGGTTTATATCTTGTTTAAATAACAGTCATATATCAGTTTTAGAATGGCAAAAATAGTAAATAAAAATGCTTTTTACAAATTAAACCGACATTTTTAGTGTAAAGTCTTTTGAGAATGAGTCTAAGCGACAATAATTTTTTTAGGAAATAGTTATAACAGGGGTCGTTTCTCTTTTATTTACAGTTCTCGAGCTTGACCCTTTGGCAGGAGATTTTGGCCAATTCTATGAGGTGACCGCTGATGAGTGCTGTTACTTATCATTGCTTATGGCACCATTCCGTGCCAAAATGAAGGTTTTCTCTTCTTTTTCTTCTTTTTTCGCCTCGTTTTTCGACGCCTAGCGATTCTTAACAGTCCGCATTAACCGTTTAATTATACATTTTCTAATGCATTTCGGTTCTCTCTTAACTATGAACGAGGAAAACATATAAAAAGAATTATGTGACTTGGAAGAAAGACGAGTGTTAGAAATGGACGTAAAATTAACAACCAGGGAATTGTTAGTATCTACTTATATAGCCTTTATGGTTTTTCTCTTTAAATTGGACCAATTATTTATTTTTATAGCATAGTATGTTTTTTTTTCTTTCTTAGATTAAAAAAAAGTAATGTATTTAGTTTAGAGAACCTACAACACATCTAATCATTGATGGCAACTCCGTCTGTGCATGGTTTCTTTGGCATTTGTTTCTTATCCTCAGCGTCACAAACTCATTTTACTTCATGGAATTTAGATTTTGGAATTATTTTTTGATTTATCGAAAAATAACATCGAAACAAATGACGACCAAATGGAGCATTAAAAGTTGCAAATGAGCATCCGTTGGACTAAACCAGCCACAAAAATACATGGAATATGAGATTATTTTTAGGATATATCGAGATCGCTGAATCCCAACATGCATTTAGTTTTGCTGACTTAGCTCTAGTTTTTAAGATATTGGCTATCCTTCTTAAATTTTGAGGGTTCTAGTTAAAAATATATATATTAAAATATTGTGAACTTAAATTCACTGAGAAAAAATACATTAATAAAAATACTCAGCGTGCAAGTAAATATTTTTAAAAGCGTTAAATAAAGAGGGTGCCTTCTTCAGCTTCATCTGCTCACCATTTCCTGATCTAAGTAATGAAGTAATGAGTAACTGAAGGCATGAATTTCGATGTGTCACAAATTAGAAAGCTGATTAATGATGGCATTTTCATTTTCCACATGCCTATAGTTGAGGCTGCCGCGTGGGCTTCCTTTGTCCCAGTGATGAAAGGTTTCCTGGGAGCAAAAATAAGCATTAAAATCCAGTGTCTGTTTAACCATTTAGACAGATTACCTGAAAATCTTGATGATGTAAGTGAAGAACAGTGAAAGCGATTTCACCATGACTTTGAGAGTATGGAGGATCGCGAACAAGGCCAAATAGCATAATTGAGGATATGGTGAGCTATTTCAATACCAGTAACAAGGCGATGCAACTCGTATCAGTGCGCGCGAACTCAGCGACTCCGATATAATCCAGAAACTCTCTCACCTTATATGCCATGATTTTTTGAGGTTTTATTTGGAGGGGGGGAGGCTGTGATGTTAATCAATAAAAACGCACCGATGCTGCTGCATCTGTCATTCAGAGTTCTATGTTTATCGACTTATACACACACATTCGTATGTTACTTTATAGTATACGCAGACTCGCATATTTCTGTATAAGTATAATAAATACACCTAATTGCATTAGGTAAATAAGTTCGTACATATGAGCCTCTGTGTGCTTTGCACGAACTTGTCTTAATACGTTACTAATAGAAAATTTCATCATCAGTACATAAGCTTGACAAAACCTGCTTTGTTTTCTTTCTTTTTCTTTTTCGTCATCCTTAAACCACTACACCACTTTGTCTTGCCCTTTCATTCAACCTCTTTCCCTTCTGTTTGTTCATCCTCCCATTCTATGTCTAGGTAACTGTGCACTCAATCATACGCTATGTACGAATTTTATTCTCAGCGAACGTGTAAACGAGAACAAATTCGAACGGTAAACAACAAACTTTGATATCGGTTGGGCGGAAAATGTCAATATTGAACGATATTATATGGTATTCGAAGAGCGGCTTCACCTGGTTAAAATTTGGCTGGCACTCAGGATTTAGACTATAAAAGCAAAACAATTTATAACACTAGATAAAGTGAGTTCTAGCACGATATATGCATTAAGGACTATTATTCTTATGAGTCTATTGGATTTTATCTCCGAGAAAGGAGTAAAATTAAAAGTTGATATTCAATCCTTTTATCCCTAACACGATATTTAGGAAGGCAATTTTTTGGACAGTTTGAATTTTTTTTCTCTTAGTTGAAGTATGACTTTATATATTATTGTAATTTTATTAAAAAAAATGAAAATAATGAAACTTTTTGAAATTAAAGGCTATTTATTTAATATTTTGGAGTTTTAAAAAGAAAAAGAATTGATAAAGAGATATTTACAGATTTTCCAATATTATTAAAATTAAGGTTGGTTTTTCGTCTATTTGAAGCTTTTATCAAAATTCTTTCTAAGAGTTGAGGAAAAATAAATGACTATCGAATATTTCGAAGTAAAAAAATTATAATTACAAATCGTGAAGTTCATAAAATGTATTAAAATTAAGTCAGGGATGATTTTCTATTGTTTTCGTATAACAAATTTAAACGGGAAAAAAAGAGCTCTGAGGATTGTTTTTCTCGTATATCAAAAGAATTCCCATATAAAAGTTTTTCTTGCCTTTAGGCCTAGTAAATTAGCATAGATCTGAACAAAAACCTAGCCAAGAATAAATTATTAGTTATGTACTGGAAATCTTTTATTTTTTTTAGACCAGAACCCATTTACAAAAGATAGATAGGCAGTAGGCTACATATCTAAGGTTTGCCCTTAAAGCGCAAGAGGAGGAGACAAAACCGCTCCTCTTGCTATTGTTATAAAATGGCCACTAGTAAATTTCATTTGCCGCTCAAGTTGATAAACTGTTTTTTCTTATTGTTTACTCATATATGTAGAGCACATTTCCGTTAAACTTTATTACCTCTTTATTGACAAGAAATAGGAATCTCCTCTTTATTTTTAATAACTGATATTTTCAATTTTATAATCCCTCTTTCTCAAATTGTTACTCCTTTGCGAGGAAAATTTTGAAACGCAGTGCATTTTTATTCTGGTCTGAATCCGTCCTCGAAAACTTTGTCGTTCCGCATCTTAATGCAATTTACTCACGAGTTTTTATCCTAAACGTCATTTGCCGTCAAAGTTGCACGAAGTAGGTTAGAGAAAGACTTTAATTCCCCCCTTCCCATCTCTCTTTTATACTTATACGTAAGTGGGCACCAAATTTATATGGAACATATGGACCTAAAGTTATGGTAATGCATTTTCACAGAATCAAAGTTAGGAAGAAAATTGTTAAAGACTCGCAATGGCTTAATAAGTTTGCCATTAGTTATTTGGATACCGAATACGATTAAATTTCTTCTGCAATTTTGTTATCCTGTTGGCTATAATAATAAATAGATACAGCTTTTTGTTTTATTTGGTTTCGAAACTCAGCCTTGATGGTAAAAGTTTTGATCTTTAAGGCAAGAAGTTATCTGAAGTTTCGTGGTATTTATTTATATGAAATAAGGAAGATAGATAATGGGAGTTATATTAAAGATTTAAAGTATTAAGCAGCGTTTCGGGAATTTTTCGTCGCTCTCGAATTAATGATACAATACCAGGATCCTATTTTCTTCTTAACGAGATTAATTAATCCATCATCTCATTGCTTATATCAAAGCTCAAATTAAAGTAATACAATGACATAATCAAAATTATTAATTATTCATAACGGAGTGTATGGTATTTTAAAATTCAAATATGCGCTTTTGACTGGATAATATATTTGATAGTGAAAGTAAAATTTAATATGAACGAGAGAAAAATATTTAAGTAGTGAATAGTTTTCTTTACCTCAATTTTTAACTTCTTGCTTTTATCGGAGCTGCGCAGGTGGACGAATGTCCATGATTTTATTAACATCAAAATTCATAGCCATTGTTTGAGTTTAAAAGAACAAGGAAATTACATTTCCTTGTAATTTATTTTAGGAGGGGAGGGGCTCTTTCTTTCAAAGAGACTTCGCATTGATTTGCATTATTTTCTACACATTGTAATGAGAAAAAAAAAAATCACGTTTCGTCCATATTGAATTCAGACAGTAAAGAAATCTTAAGAGACCCGATTAATATTTCTCATCAAGTTAGACGTTGCTTTTCCTCCAATTCAGACGGAATACCCAACTACATCCCTTTGGCGCCGTTCACCTATTTGGGATTTTATTTAATCTCTGTGAACGTGTTCATACACCTCTTTCACGCGCCAGAGTAGCATACCCTTTTTGCTTACAACACCCCAAGTTATTTATCATTAAATAACTCATTCTTTCGTTTGATAATTTTTATTTTTCGTATTAAAATTTTAGTTAAATTTTAATAAATAGAAGCAAATTGATATTTAACTTCAGGGATATAGGAATGCTCGGTGGAAAAGAAAGGAAGGGGCATTTCATGAATAGGAAATTTAAACCATGGTCATTAGTACCGAAAATAATTTTGAAACCAGAATTTATAGTTTGCAACTAATTATAATGATAATTAAAAGAAGAAAAGAAATTTGAATAATCATAATGAACCATAGTCTAGAGGATCGTTGTTAACTTGAAAAGCAGGAAACGCTTGATGAGAAAAATTCAAATCTCCACCAATTCTTAAGGTGATAATTTTATTCAAAATGACCTTAAGGTAATTGTGAATACCTTCCCTCAAGAGGGTCCCATAAACTTCTGCTATGAGAACCTTATTAACAAAGTCAAAGAATTTTTATATTTTATAAGTAAAAGAAACAATTCAAATAGTTAATAGTTTAATTTGTTTTGACTATTGTCGTCAATGCACCACTATGCCTTTTAATTCAGCATAAAAGTTTGTAGAGATATCTCTACAAGGTTCTTCAAATTTGCTCTTTAATTGTTTAAGTGATATAGGTTTTCTACTATATTTTAAATTTTCAAATGACCCCATAAACGAAGTCAAGTGGGTTTAAATCGGGTGAATGTTGTATATATCCGATGGTACGTCGTCGTCCGATACACCGATTATATTAAATCTTTCATCTAGATAGTTCCTGACATTGTGGTAGTAATGAGTAAGTACTACATCTTGTGCAGCTTGTTGAAAGTAAATGTCCTCATGTGTTGAATGCAGGAGAATCTTTTTCCCGAAGCATTTTGAGGTAGCTAAGATCAGTAACTGTACTATTTAAAAGGAATGGAACAACCAAAACTTTGGAAGAAAAAACACTCACGAGAGTTATAGCCGATAAATTTATAGGTCGCTCTACATAAGAACATAAGAAAAGAAGGAGACTGCAAAAGACCATTTATGGCCTACAATTGACAGCTCCTGTTCCATTAAACACACAAAAGATTTCTTACCAGAGAAAAATCATCAACATTGTCACCCTTTACAGGAGTTCGTCAGATCTAATCTACAATATACATAAAATGCATCCAGAGGATTATGTCCATGCAACCGCAAAATATAATCTCCCCACTCCTTAGAAAAATATATACATATGTACATAAAAAAAGTCAGTCCCATCTAGCAGCTTCATCCATATATTTATCTAATCCATTCTTAAAACTACCCAGAGAGGAGGCTTCTATCACATGTCTAGTGAGCCTATTCCATTCATCTACCACACGATTTGTAAACCAATTCCTCCCAATCTCCTTCCTAAACCTATACTTATCAAGCTTAAACCCATTGCTACGTGTCCTGTCATGTTCACTAAGTATAAGAACCTTACCCAGATCCCCTTTATTATATCCTTTTACCCATTTGAAGACTTCAATCAATTCCCCTCTGACTCTTCTCCTTTCCAATGTATGTAGATTTAGTTTTCTGAGCCTTTCACCATAAGGTAAGTTCCTTAGCCCACCAATCATCTTTGTCATCCTTCTCTGCACAGACTCAAGCAAATCAATATCCTTCCTATAATATGGTGACCAAAATTGTACTGCATAGTCTAGATGAAGCCTAACTAGCGCCAGATACAGTTTTAGAATGCCTTTAGCACTCTTATTGCTTACACTCTCCCTAATGAATCTCAATATCCTATTAGCTTTATTCTTAGCATTTAGGCATTGCTTTCTAGGACGAAGGTCTGAACTTACCAAAATACCCAAGTCCCTCTCACAATCAGTCCTCCCTAAAATTCTCCCATTTAATTTATAACTATTAAATGGATTATTTATACCTATACTAAGTACACTACATTTGTCTATGTTAAACTTTATTTGCCATTTCTCGGCCAATTGGACAGAATGGTCAATTCCTCCTGCATTACAACAGCATCAGAATCAGCCCTAATGGCCCTACCTAGCTTAGTATCATCAGCAAATTTACTCAGGTCACTACTTATACCTATGTCAAGATCATTAATATAAATTAAGAATAGCAAGGGACCCAAAACAGATCCTTGCGGAACTCCACTGCTAACACACCCCAACTCAGATTTAACTCCATCTATACTAACTCTTTGCTGTCTGTCACCAAGCCATGACTGAATCCACCTAAATATACTGCCATCGATCCCGTGTGCTTTAACTTTGCTCAGAAGCCGTAAGTGTGGCACTCGATCAAAAGCCCTACTAAAGTCCAAGTATAAAATATCATATTTTTCATCATTATCTGCTGCTTCATACACCTTACTATAAAAAGACAGCAAATTAGTCAGACAGGATTTACCCTTACTAAAGCCATGCTGTGATTCTTTTATCAACTTATGCGTATCCAAGTGATCTCTAATATTCCTTGCTATAATAGATTCCATCATTTTCCCTACCACTGATGTCAAACTTACTGGTCTGTAATTAGACATATTTGTTTTATCCCCTTTCTTAAATATAGGTATCACATTGGCTTTCTTCCATGCCACTGGCACAATGCCACTCTCCAATGATTTTCTAAAGATGCATGCTAGGGGCTCACTTAACACATCCTTACATTCTTTTAAAATTCTAGGAAAGAGCTCATCAGGACCGGGTGCTTTACCACTTTTGATTTTATCAATTTCCTTTGTCACTATCTCCTTTGTGATCAAGATATCCTTTAATTTCTCTCCATCATTACCCCGAAAGATCATTGACACCTCGGGTATATTTAGAGTATCCTCCTGTGTAAATACTGAGAGAAAAAAGTCATTTAGCATTCCAGCCATTGAGTCCCTATCACTCACTAATTCTCCATTGGAATCTATAAGTGGGCCTATTTTATCTCTAACCTTAGTTTTGTATAATTGATAAAAACTTTTAGGATCTTCCTTTGCCCTATTTGCCACTTTAATTCCATAATTTCTACATAAATGGGGGATTTTCTTGTAACCTGTATGTGCAATTATGACGAGTAGTTATCCTATTCAAATTAAATGTAGCCCTATCAGACCACACAATTCGGTCCGTAAATCGTCCATCTTCTATCTTTTTACTCGTAACTATTCAAAAACTGGATTCAAGGCATGTGACAATCTCGGGATATAAGATTTCCATTTAGCAATGCTTCAGAATTCTGTATAATTTGTCTTACTTCTGTGTTTGACGAACTCATTTTCTCAAAAAGATATTTGTCGATCGGTTGAATACCCGTAACACTTCGCCAGAAGTGTTAACATCTCTTGATCTCTTTGAATTCCCAGTCGTTGGTTTGTACACATTATGCATAATGTCAATACCCTATACTTCAAATTTCTGAAGGATACGTCAAATGGAAAGGCAAGATGGAGGAATACTAGCAAAACTGTCTTTCCATTGTTGTTGAACCTTTAATATCTTCTCAATTTTAAAATACGAACTAACTGTCCATTATCGTTGTTGAAATGATAAGCGCGGGCTTCCATTTTCCATGTAGGAAAGGAAGTCTATTACTAGTTTTTATTTTGTATCCCTTTCGGCTAGGCACAAATGATAAAAATTCCGCTGCTGTATTTCCTAAGGCTAGAACTTATAAAACAAAATAAATATAATGGGAATTTGCTATTAGGTTCGCTTGCTATAAATTTTTAGAAAATGTGAAGCAACGTTTGGGACACTAGTATAATCCTCATTGTTGTCTTTCTTTCTCAAGCCAATATGGAATTTACCTACCCAGCTCGGCTTAAGAATAACTATGGCCTATGCAATATTGTAGCACGGTCATAAAAACTAATAATGCGCTAGGGGACAAAGTTGTCCTGATCACTTCCAGTCATGCAATAATTTGCTTTTGATGCTCTCCCAACCCAACTTGTGGTAAAAATGTAAAAAATAATAGTAATAATAGTGTGATGTAGAAGGCAAATCTAAAATTACATTTTTGAAGTCATGGCATTCAGATTAACTCTGTTAACATTTAAAAATAATACAGGTAAGGAAAAAAAAAGGGATTAATTCCCCTAAATTGGAAGCTGTGGGTATCATCAACTTTATGCATCATTTTATTGTGATCTCGCTTTTTGTCTATCCTCCTGGGCAGGATAATATATATATACATCTCTTGCCTTGTGAACTGGTGGCGTGCGGCAATAGAGATTTTGATCAAGAGTAGAAGTAGTTAGTAAATTATTAACACCCAAATTGAACAGGATATTTATATATATATATATATATATATATATATATATATATATAGAGAGAGAGAGAGAGAGAGAGAGAGAGAGAGAGAGAGAGAGAGAGAGAGAGAGAGATAGATAGATAGATAAAGTTGGGCAATATATTTTTATCGTAAAAAGTTTTGTTGAAGGCGACGACTAATTTCGCATTTGTGATTTTCTTTTCACATCTCTCAATTTGTCATATATTTGCCTTTACGTCTTGGTTGAGACCGTGGATAAGTTTTCCGAAATTCATTAAAACTCGGATTTTAAAGTTAAAGAAGGGAATAGGAGAAGATTCCTTCAGCAAAATACTTTATTTATCTGACGCGTTTCGATACCCTCGTATCATTTTCACAGATGAAATAAAAATACAAATAAAAAGAGTAGAACATTGGTTTATATATCAATGAATGAACACACTTATATAGAAACAAACGATAGATCAGCAAGTGCGAAAGTACGCACAAACTTGTAAGCATGTTAGGACAAAGGGTGAAAAGGGTAGGCGTAGAAACGAAGGTCAAATTCATGCCGCGAAAATTTGCAATATTGAGGATAAATCCCAGAACCACGAGAAACGGATGCAGCATCTTTTAATTGTTCACAACGTTTCGGAAACTACAAGTTTTCATCTTCAGGCTAGAATAAGTTTACAGAGTTAATACATATGAAGAAAACTTGAAAAAGCCAACAAGACATTATTTTAAAAGGTGACCAATTATAAAATATCAGTAATATGTACTATAAGTTAAAATTTTAAATATGACTTGGCAACAGTTATATTTGATTTAAAACTGACTCAAAAAATTAGTTAATATATTTAAAGTTTATCGCAGAAATTAATTAAAAACTAAAAGAGAAATTGACCTGGCATTAGTTAAAGATAATAAATTTAAACTTTGTTTTTAATTTTGTAAAGACTGTAAGAATTAAAAAACATTTAATATAAAAACGGTAAATTTGGGTACTTACTAAAGTGGATCCATCCTAGAGAGTGAATGGTGGGTTTAACAAGGGGCTAGTATTTATAGGTTACAGTGAAGCTTGGTTTGTTAAAAAAAAACAAAAAACTAACAAACTGTAGTTAAAACTAGTTAATTAATAAAGATATTGCACTTAAATCTTCATTGAGTGTAGGTTTGTATTGTTTGGTATATAAAGATTCGAGGGTTCTTAGGCAATGTTGGTTGTTGTTAAAGGCTAATACTTAAAAATAATCAATAGAAATGTCAGTTTTATAGCTTATGGTGTGTTCCCTAATAGAAGATTTTTCCTTTTTATTTAAGCTTTTGCTTGCGCGCCAACTAATCCCCATATGAGCAGAGAACCTAGCTCCAAGAGACTTGACAGTGCGGCCAATGTAAGAGGCTCCAGTACAACTGGGACATTTAAATAAATAAACATTATCACTACGGAACTCCAAAGAGATACGATCTTTTCTGCTAAAAAAACTCCCTATCAATAGTTTGTTTCTAAAAACTATTTGTGGGTTGATTTGGGGAAAATATCTTTTAAAAATCAATAGGATTTTTCTTTTTAAAGTATCTTTTAAAAAACCCATCTCTGAAATTAGTAAATATATATATGTGGAGAGAGCGGGAAAAGAGAGATAATTATGTGGATAGGGATTAGGAGAGATTCTGAGATAAATAATAATAATAATAACAAAAAAGATAATGAGGAAAAAATAATACATCCGATTTGTACCAACCTTGTTATTATTTGAGTCATTATGTTCATAAAAAAAATTAGCCTTAGCTCATGAAAATCAGTACATGTATACATAAAAAGAAAACACAGAGCGAGTGAATAAAGCCGAAGGTTGGTCACCCAAAGTAGATGCATGATCTGACACAATTCTATGGATGCATTTTTGGGGTGGGTTTTGACAGATAAAGAGTTAGACAGAATACAGATAGAAAAAGAGAACAGATAGAGACAAAACTGGTTAGAGAGAGGGAGTGATGCTTACATAAAGATTGAGAGAATGAGGAAGGGTTAGGGGAAGAGAGAGAACGGGAATTTCTGTTTGTGCAAAAGAGAGAGAAAGAGAGAGAGAGAGAGAGAGAAAGAGAGACTTGCTCAACTTATAATGATCGCAGCTCGTCAACTAAGTCTTCATTCTTCGCAAATTGCTCGCGGTCAAATTTTGGTTCCTATCCCCTCTTCTCCTGCACCATCCCCAACCATTGCATTTTTTTCTAACTCGCTACCTGTCAAGCGTCGCTCTACTACATAATAGGTCCCACCTCACCGCATCGCTCTGTCCCTACCTGCTCTTTAGAGGGTAAGACTTGCTGAGCCTCAGGGTGATTTCACTTCCTGCAGTTTATGCTCCGTGGCGTCGCTTCTATTTAATTTAGTGCCGTGTAAGAGACCAGCTGTGGGATGGATGATGTTAAACGGCTTGTGCGTGTGTGTATGTGAATCGATTTGGATAGTAGGGTTTGAATGGTGAAGTTAATCGATCTTATCTAACAGGCACTTGGGTGAGTTATAATCTTCGATAAAGAAAATGGAAAAGAGACATCAATTTAGGATGAGTAATGCTTCCACGGGCTTCCAATTTGCTGCTTGAGACTTCGAGCTTGACGAAATATTTGCCTCTCTTTTGACTTGAATCCAAGAAGCAAAGTGGTTGATGACACGGGAAGCCCCGCACCCGAGAGTTTTATTCCTTCGACCGCGATATGAAATGGCGACGGGCATGCCCGTAGTATCGTTGATGTGTTCCAGCACCCATTTTTCGAAATCGGTTGAAAATTATAAGGATCATTAAATAATAATAATAACAAAAAAAATGATGAGGAAAAAATAATACATACGCTTTGTACCGACCTTGTTATTATTTGAGTCATTATGTTCATAAAAAAAATTAGCCTGAGCTCATGAAAATCAGTACATGTATACATGAAAAAAAAAACACAGAGCGAGTGAATAAAGCCGAAGGTTGGTCACCCAAAGTAGATGCATGATCTGACACAATTCTATGGATGCATTTTTGGGGTGGGTTTTGACAGATACGGATGACCTTTGATAGGCCCTTGTGGCTTTTATCATCCGCGAAACTATGTTATGTTATGTTATGATCGGACACAATCCTATGGATTGTTTAAATTGTATATTGTAGATTCATGATCTGACACAATCCTATGGATACATTTTGTGGGTGGGTTTTGACAGATGCGGATGACCTTTGATAGGCCCTTGGGGCTTTTGTCATCCGCGAAATTATGTTATGTTATGTTATGATTGGACACAATCCTATGGATTGTTTAAATTGTATATTGTAGATTCATGATCTGACACAATCCTATGGATACATTTTGTGGGTGGGTTTTGACAGATGCGGATGATCTTTGATAGGCCCTTGTGGCTTTTATCATCCGCGAAACTATGTTATGTTATGTTATGATCGGACACAATCCTATGGATTGTTTAAATTGTATATTGTAGATTCATGATCTGACACAATCCTATGGATACATTTTGTGGGTGGGTTTTGACAGATGCGGATGACCTTTGATAGGCCCTTGGGGCTTTTGTCATCCGCGAAATTATGTTATGTTATGTTATGATTGGACACAATCCTATGGATTGTTTAAATTGTATATTGTAGATTCATGATCTGAAACAATCCTATGGATACATTTTGTGGGTGGGTTTTGACAGATGCGGATGACCTTTGATAGGCCCTTGTGGCTTTTATCATCCGCGAAACTATGTTATGTTATGTTATGATCGGACACAATCCTATGGATTGTTTAAATTGTATATTGTAGATTCATGATCTGACACAATCCTATGGATACATTTTGTGGGTGGGTTTTGACAGATGCGGATGACCTTTGATAGGCCCTTGTGGCTTTTATCATCCGCGAAACTATGTTATGTTATGTTATGATCGGACACAATCCTATGGATTGTTTAAATTGTATATTGTAGATTCATGATCTGACACAATCCTATGGATACATTTTGTGGGTGGGTTTTGACAGATGCGGATGACCTTTGATAGGCCCTTGGGGCTTTTGTCATCCGCGAAATTATGTTATGTTATGTTATGATTGGACACAATCCTATGGATTGTTTAAATTGTATATTGTAGATTCATGATCTGACACAATCCTATGGATACATTTTGTGGGTGGGTTTTGACAGATGCGGATGACCTTTGATAGGCCCTTGTGGCTTTTATTATCCGCGAAATTATGTTATGTTATGTTATGATTGGACACAATCCTATGGATTGTTTAAATTGTATATTGTAGATTCATGATCTGACACAATCCTATGGATACATTTTGTGGGTGGGTTTTGACAGATGCGGATGACCTTTGATAGGCCCTTGTGGCTTTTATTATCCGCGAAACTATGTTATGTTATGTTATGATCGGACACAATCCTATGGATTGTTTAAATTGTATATTGTAGATTCATGATCTGACACAATCCTATGGATACATTTTGTGGGTGGGTTTTGACAGATGCGGATGACCTTTGATAGGCCCTTGTGGCTTTTATTATCCGCGAAACTATGTTATGTTATGTTATGATCGGACACAATCCTATGGATTGTTTAAATTGTATATTGTAGATTCATGATCTGACACAATCCTATGGATACATTTTGTGGGTGGGTTTTGACAGATGCGGATGACCTTTGATAGGCCCTTGGGGCTTTTGTCATCCGCGAAATTATGTTATGTTATGTTATGATTGGACAAAATCCTACGGATTGTTTAAATTGTATATTGTAGATTCATGATCTGACACAATCCTATGGATACATTTTGTGGGTGGGTTTTGACAGATGCGGATGACCTTTGATAGGCCCTTGGGGCTTTTGTCATCCGCGAAATTATGTTATGTTATGTTATGATCGGACACAATCCTATGGATTGTTTAAATTGTATATTGTAGATTCATGATCTGACACAATCCTATGGATACATTTTGTGGGTGGGTTTTGACAGATCCGGATCACCTTTGATAAGCCCTTGTGGCTTTTGTCATCCGTGAAATTATATTATGTTATGTTATGTTAAAGTGGAAACAGAAATCCCTGTGCGTGGGCTACTACCCGAATATGTTTTACATTTTGACTAATTTTTAGCACCTCTGAAACGACCTCGTCCGACACCTTCATTGAGAAATGTGATTTCTGAAGAATGTGATTAATTTAAACACACGACCAAAGAAAAGTCTTCAGAGCCTAATAAAACTGTTACGGAGAAATTAAAATTAAATAATTGCCTTTTCACCGCTCATATGATTTTTGACCAGACGGACATTCGTGGCGGGAAATTTCCTTCAAACCATTTTTTACCTGTTTCTTATTTGATAGGTTGAAAAAAAAAATAATCCGTTCATATCCTTAATATAGACGAATTTTTGCATAAATTAGGCCTTAAATTTATGTCTCTAACATGAAAGATTGTCAGTCAATTTGTGTCCTTATTTCGAAGATATTAGGGAACGCGTTCATTTACTGAGTTCTAGGAAAAGCCTATTTCTTCTCTAGTAAATGTCACGCTACGAATGAATCTTATGTCATAATATCTAGCCAGGTATTTAGAATAGATTGTTGCAAATGAGGATATGGAAAATTCATTGGGTAATTATGTGAATTAAGAATTCTGCAATATGTAATTAATACAATGAGAGATAGAGATTCTAATATTGTTTGTGACCTTCGATTCTTACTTACACCATATAATAGATATTTTTGATTATTACTTGATAGCGTCAATGTAGGTTGGCTAAAGAGATGTTCTGGCTAAATCTAATAATTTCCTACTAGTATTAAATGGAAATAACTGTACTAAATGGAAACAGCATCCATATCAGAAGTAGTAATAAAATTTATATCCCATTGATATTAAGTAACCTTTATTATTTATTCAGAAAGAGGGAACAATTTATGTGGGCAAAGGGGTAGTTGCTGTAACGCGTGCAATGCACCTGTTACGATTAAAACCTAGAGGAAGAGAACGCCCTCCCGTCCCCAGTACTCTATGAGAATCTAATTGCTCTCTCTCGAGTCATCTTTTCCACCTTTTATTAAACATCCCATTATCTTTGCCACGCCTAAATAGACACAACAAAAAATGGCGTTATGTGTTCTAAAATAATTCCTAAATAGTGAATTTTGTGTAAAAAAAAATGTATGGACGATCCTTTATTCCAAGTGTCTAACAGATAAAGATTCCAAAAAACAGAGGAATGAAAGAGTTTAAAGTATTTGAATTTCGTAGCATGTTTTAGTACGAGTAGTCATAGTTGATCTCTCTTCTTCTTTTATAGTGTTTAGGACCCAACATTTCAGTGAGATTTGGGTGAATTTGGAAATATATTTCCAAGTTGTGTAGCGATGTTCAGAAGTTGCTACATTCAACATATTTTCAGATCGCTATTGCGAGAGAGAGGGTGTTAAAAAATAACTATTTTTTTCGGCGAAATATAATGAATTATAAAATATCGACTTACCATTATTTTACATAAATTAAATAAAAAAATCCATATTTAACTGTACTGCAACTTTTCTTTAACTATCTACCCAAAAACATCACGGGATCCATTATCCTAATCGTTATATTTCAATTAATAGAAAATTAATTTTGACAAGTATTTAGGAAATTTCGGATTATATGTTGAAGTAGGGCCATAAATTGGTGTTGTTTAGGTTATGCAGGCAATGTAGAAAATTAAGATCTTTTTTAGAAGTATAAATTATACATAGAACCCAAAACTTCCAAATAAGTTAATATTAAATTAATCCGTCATTAATGTAAAATTTAAGCAACCGAGGATAATAAAGACCGAAAATGGATCCGGTCAATCAGTGAAGTGTAGGGCCGAGCGGAATGGAAACATTGCTTCAAGATCTAGCGAATTAAGCTACATATGCAGTGTTTAGTTGGCAATTTGAGTCTAAAGTCAAATCGACATGGCGGTGGCTATCATATGCTGTAGTTGAACTCCAGTTAGGATTTAATCTTAAATTGTAAGTATCCACTGAGAAAGGAAGTAAAAAAGAGACAAGAGCGAGATAAAATGACCCTACAAAAAACAAAGACTACAAAGTTTGATAAGAGTCCAGGACGTTTTCTCTGTTCGTCTCCCCCATTATCGGATATTGGGCAATCAAACGTGAATCTTGAATTGGGATTTCTTTATATTATTTATTGGTTATCAAAACAATTGAGCATTTGCTTTATATTTTCCCCCATTATATATTTCATCCCATTTTACACCAATAAAAACCTGAAAAATGTAACCTGACCTAGGTTAGGTTACTTGTCCCTATACAAACGACTTGCTAACATTTTTCTTCCTATCTGGAATTACTTGTAAAATAATAAGTTAAAATGATCCGGGAATAGCAATGCAGAGCTGTTTTTTCTAAACTTAGAGAAGATCAATTGCCACAAAGCAACTGACCGAGACTGCACCTTCGATACATTTCCATTTTTTAAGCATTTTAATATCCCATCAAGACGGCAATGAACGAAGGCAAAGCATCCGCTAGTACATTTTTCTTAAGCTGAAATGTTTTAACGATTGCCTTTAAAAAAAGACTTCGTAGCTTTTGCTTCCGTTCGTTTTTGCCGTTACTTTTAATAAAAAATAAATAAAGTTAGATCCAAATGTATTAAATCCAGTATACTGATGGTCTGGTGAAGACTCTGCCTGTTTAATAACATTCGTCATCCTCTCACACCTGATAGTAGTTCGAATATGAAGGTCTTAATTAATTCTTTGAATAGAGAAAGTAAACTGGTACCAATCAGTGTCGACACGTCCTTCAATCAGAGGAAGAATGAGGGTAAGAAAATATGAAATAATAAGGATGTTCGAAAATAAATAATTATGAGGAAGTATGAAAAAATAATGATTTACGCAGAAAGTCTCTTGAAAATTAATTACTTCAAGTGTGGAGGGGGCGATTGTAGAACAGACTAAGAAAACAGACCAATGAATTTGATTTCTCTCTCTTCGACATAGGTGGCTGATGAGAGAATAATTACGGAAATATTCAATAGACTTAACTTACACATGTATTCCCTATTACTTAACTTACACATGTATTCCCTACTTTTGGTAAGTAGAGAATCAAATAACATCAGCTGATAATGCTGAAACTAATCTAATTTAAATGTTTCTCACTTCAAAACATTCTGCTCAGCAAAGGAAATTCTTTTGACCCTATTAAGTACCCCATGGGAGAAAGTAAAAATTCCCCCTTCTTCAATTATTAACACCACCCCTTTCATCAGTCATTCAAAGAATTTTTGCTAAAGATGACCTTTAGATTCACTTAACTATTTTCTTTTCTCCTTTAATTTCTTCATGACCCTCCTTTTTTTCCAATTGGTCCCATATATCTCTTCAAATACGGCAGAAAAGAGCAGTACTGGGATTAAAAAGTCTCAATATGAAGAATTCGATTAAATCTGTCGCCATTGGGCATTCAGCGAGGAAAGAGTAATCTATTTTAACATTTTTATAACTTTATCAGTCTTTTAATTGTTCTTTTCTAAACTTACTTCATGGCTATAAAGTTAAGATTGGTTCAGGAAAATGTGTATGAATTTAGAGACAATTTTGTTGTCTTACAGAAATACCATGGCACATTTGACTTAATACTAATGAGACTCAGTTTTTACCATTCTCCTCTACATGCAAGGTTAGTTAGCCCTTAACAATTCCTGAGAAACGCAAGAATTAGACTTATATTATTTATGATAAAAGTTAAATAGTTTTTTATTATTAAGATGACTACTATAAGTGAAGTCCAAAAGGTTCCTGGAAATTTCTATTTCTTAACAATATAATCAATGGAATTCATGCCACTTCCTCTTTAAGTTGAGTCTACTTAATAATGAGCTCTTCGAAATCCCGATAGGAGCAGTTTCCTTAGAGGAGAAAATATGAGAAGTATTTTCCTCGTTTTCAAAATTAGAGCAGTGCTTTCTCCACTTATGGTAGAGGGGAAAAGTAAATAATAGCAAAGATTTATGGAATGAAAAAGGATGGAAATGATCTTTGCATTAATTCTTCAAAAACGACTTTATGATGAGTGTTTGCTTCAGTTGAGAAAATATGAAGAGCACCTTCTTCAGTTGTATAAATTAGAGCAGTGCTATCCTTCAGTTGGGAATTAGAGACAAAAGAAAAGTAAAATTCACTTTTTAGGGAATAAAAGAATATTGAGAATGTTGTTTGCTTTTATTTTGTAAAATACATTTATGGATGGCCAAGTTAACACAACTTTTCAAACAAACCAATCACAAGTGAAGATTCTCCACCTTCGTACAACAACGGTTCAACGGTTTATTAAGTAATTAAATACAAAAAGGGGTAATTACATACATTTAATGTAGTTAGAATGATAGATTTTAGCACAGGAGGTAAAAGCACTGAGTAGGAAATGATAGCTTCCCGGAGACATGGAAATCGTTATCAATTTACTTTTGGAAGTTAAATTTAAATACTATACAAAGATTAAGGATAATATACAATACATTCTTAGGATAACTGTTGTTATATATTTGTTATTGTTCATTTATTTTTAGTTTATTTTAATTCACTTTATATTTACAATTCAAATATTATAGAGAGGTTAAGGATAATTTAATATTCCCTCTTAAAATTACTGTTATTGTAAACTTATTTAATTCATTAGATTACTATATTTACGACTGACCTTCAGGTCAGCCCTGAGCTCGGTTTGCCATATCGATGGAACTGAATACAATCTTTACCACGCCGTTTCCTTTACCGAATTTGTACACTGCTGTGATGCAGGGCCACTCTTGCTTCGCTTCGAGTTCTTTTTTAATTTCTTCACAGGAATTTTCTGTAAAGATTGGGTCCAGTTTTGTTAGTATGATGGTTCGTTGGGCCAGAATTTCCTGCGGTACACTTGCTTCAAGCCCAATCTTCTTCAGATGAGCTTGAGCTTCGTCGGATACCAGCCTCTCGACGTCCCCCATTGTGCTGCAAATGGTTGCAGAACCATTGGGAGTGTCGAGGAGTCTGATCAGCACCACGTGGATCTGTTTATATATTGTTTGTATCACCTCCATTTTTTCCGGTTTTGGTGCCCCCCCTATGGTACGGAGGGGGATCCTTTTGCAGTCCTAAGGGGCTGCCCCCATGTTGGGACCCATCTTATAGTAGCTGTTCTTGAAAGAGGATGTGTACGTAAAGATTTTGCACGAATAAAAAATTAACACTTATTGCGGACCGCCTTTATATGCGTCCGCCTTTTCACTCGATTTTTTACACAAGAAGGTTTTCACTGCCTTCGTGGCCAATTGCTTACGCGGAGCTTTACCTCCGGTAGACTTGCGAGCTGTCTGCTTAGTAAGAGCCATGACGACAAAACAAAAGTTTTCCCAACCTGGACATTGGACATAATAAGAGATGAAATTAGAAGAAAATAGTAAGAGAGTAAAGTGGTTAAGGAGTGAGTTTAAAGAATAGATGATGTGTGGAAGACAGAATAAAAAGATCCCTGGTGAAAGAAAGGGTAACTCTGTTTGTTGTGTTTTGGATATATCTTTTAGTTATAAACTATAGGATTTATAGTTCATTTAATCAAATTAGCAATGCTAATTTGATTATGGGTTTTCATCTTGATGATGATTATTTATTTTTGGGCATTCAAGCCTATATTAGAGACGGGGTTTTTACATCCCGCTTTGGGTTTTTGAAAAAAAATTATTTTCCTAAAAAATTTTAGGTTGATTTTGATAATTTTTAGCTTTAATTATTAATAATTAAGTGGATTTGATTTTAGTGATTTAAATTTTAATTAAAAAACTCACATTACACTGTTTGGTTCAGTCTCGTCTATTGTCGAACACGTAGTGTATATTGGGGAGTCACGTCACTATCAGACTGTAATTTATGCTTTTAAATGGTCTTATCTGTCTGTCGGCCTCGATGTCTAGGTGTGTACGAGAGAACTCAGGGGTCAAGCGTGCACCAATGGCTTTCCATATCCTCTTAGCTCTCTCGTGGAGCGCCACGTTGATCGGAGATAATCCAACCGAGGCGTGGAGCTCCCTCTGTTTTTTTGTGTTCTCTTCTTCGGGTATTTGTAATGAGTAAAACCGCCGAGTTCTGGATGGTTTGTAGTTTCGCAATGTGGGTCCAGGCGCACGCATTCAACGGCACCGGGGGGTACAAGAGTCTCGAGCGAATGCACGCATTGAATATCTTGAGTTTATTTGAGCGAGTTAGGTCAATGAACCTATAAAACTCCCTCAAATCTCTCTTGCTATACGCGACTGTCCGCCCGATATGACACTTGTATCTCCCTGTGGTGATTTTGAGCCCTAGGACCGTCCCTTCCGAGCAGTAGGGGATTCTCTCCCCTTCTACCCGTATATCATTGAAGGTCTTGCGAAACATGGAAATTATTTTGAATTTTGGGGCATTGGTCGAAATCTTCCATTTCCTCTCGAAAGAGTTGATGTTGGAAATCTCCCTAGTCGTATTTATCGCCATAAATTCCCTGTGAACGTAGGCGGCTGTACAAATTTGCGATATATCGTCAGCGAACTGAACGTATATCGTACCTTCGGAAAGAGGTTGTGGTAGGTCACGTGTATATATGTTGTATAAAAGGGGACTGAGACACCCCCCTTGTGGGACCCCGGATTCGAGCTTGAACTCGGGGCCTTTGTGTTCTTTGATCTGTATATACGCTCTCCTCTCCATTATATAATCGCATAGAATCCTTTCAAGGATGGGGTCGAGGCCTATTTGCAGGATCTTAAATTGCAAGCCTCTCTTCCAAACCTTGTCAAATGCTTTTTTAATGTCGCGGAGCACCAGGTCGGCATGCCTTTTACTTGCTTTGATGTTCGCAAGTTTTTCCGTAATAACGGCTAGTGCCGTGTCAGTCCCTCTTTTCTTTCTGAAGCCGTGCTGCTGCTCGTTATGCAGGTTGGCTTCGTCGAGAAAAGAGTTGACTCTATTTGCCAATATCTTCTCGAAGACTTTGCCAGCAAATTCTAAGAGAGATATCGGTCGGAAGTTTGCAGGGCAGTCCAAGGGCTTTCCCGATTTGGGAAAGAAGATCATTTTGGCCACTTTCCTCTGGTCGGGAAAATAGCCTGTGTTCAGAGCGGCATTCATGATGTTAAGAAGCCCACTCAGAACATTAGGCGGGGCCTTAATGAAATTCTCCCTGGTCAGCCCCGTGGTGCCCGGTGCTCTTTGACGAAAGGATTTTAGTGCGATGGAGAGCTCTTGGGCAGTTATTTTACTCCCATAGCCCTCCATTGCTCTTTCCTGCGACACGCAATGATGAGGGAAGGTTTTATGTATTTGTGTGTTTAACTGTTGGATGATGTCATTTTCGAATTCGATGTCATAATTGTCATTTTCTTTGGGGGTAATTTTAAAGATTGAGGACCACAAAATCCTAAAAATGTCCTCAATCTCTATAGTCTCGTCAATTTCTTTTTCGTCATGCTTGAGTACAATTTTCTTCTGAGGGGGTTGTCCTTTTAAACGTCTGTACGTCTGCCAAAAAGTCCGTGAGTCTCTCTCTATGTCAAGACCCTCAATTAGTCTGTCCCATACCTGTATTTGTTGGTCTGTAATGATTGTCTGGAGTTCGTCTTTTATCTGTCTCATTCGTCTCTGGGCATTGTGGTTAGGGCCTATCAGCGCTATTACATTGGACAGGTCTTTATACTCTTGGGCCAGGGCTTTTATGGGAGGGGTCCAAATAGGAGCTGGAAGGGTTTTATACTTAATGCGGGGAATGCTAATTTTATCTGCTTTTATAAGGAGGTCAGTAATTTTATCCAGCTCCTCATCTATTTCTTCTAAATTTGCGTCAATTAAAGGGTCTGGGATATAATTTAGAAGGTAGTTTCTATACTTTCCCAGTCCGCCTGCTTATAGCTTTTGCGTTTTGGGTTTTCTAGTTGAATGGGGTTTACACCAATTTTGATTTTAACTGCCTGGTGATCGCTTGGAATAATGGGGGCCTGGTTCAATGTAATAGTTGTATCGAAACCTAATACTGGATAAAACAATATCAGGCTTCGTTGCTGCATTACCTGTAATAAATGTCGGGAATTCGGGTCCGATTCTTGTCGCATAGCGTCTGTCTAGTATTACCTCGATGTTTCTACCCGCATTGTTGCAGGAGGTATACCCTGATGCTGCACATCTTGCATTCAGATCTCCAGCAAAGATTACGTTTCTCTTATGGCTGAGGATCTGTAGAAGGTTGTGCAAGGGTACATAGCCGCGTCTTGGGGGTTGGTACCCCGTGGCCACGACTAGACCCCGCAGGGTAGTGCCTACCTCAATGGCAAGGTAAGATTCATCTAAGTCGGGTAGTCTTTTGTATTTTAAACCTTTTTTGACGGCTATTGCGCAGCCGTCATACCGTTCCTGGCTGTGATTTTTGCTGATGACGTCGTATTGAAAATTTTTTATCTCTTTATGAGAGGTCATTCCGTGTTCATTGATGAGTATTATGTCAGGGTCATTTTGTCGCAAGATGTTGCCGTAGATGGAACCTTTTCCGTCCCACTCATCGACATTCATCTGTATTATTGTTAGTCTGTCAGTCATTTTGTGTAGCGTGTGGTTTTTTATATGTATGGGATTAAAGTGGGCGCTTATTTGCGGTCCACTTTAGCCCCATGTGGTGTACTGGGCGGGGTGCGCTCCCTGCCGTTTCGTTTTTTTCTAAATTCTGTATCTGTAATTGTATAAAAGCAATCGGTGGTCAGTTTTACCATGTTCCTCGAGAGAGCCTCCTCAACTTGCCGTTCCGGTACCGAATCGGAGCATTCCCACTTGTATCTTTCGGTTTTAAGACCTTCAGACACTTCGTGAGACTCGATTTCGGAGGGGAAAGGGGCCGATTCGGGGGCATATAGTTTCAAATTGAAACCTCTCGAGTGGTATTTGAACTGGGTCTCTCTGCCTCGAGATGAGGAGGTTGACCTGGGGCCACGTGATTTTGAGATTTTTCTCGACCTCGGAGACCTGGTCTCTTTCGGTCGCACTGCTTCCTTTGTTGGTGATTTTTCGTGTGTTTTGGGTGTAGATGTGTCAGTCTTTTGGGGTGTAAGTGGCGCTTGTTTCTCTGTCTGTGGAGTATGTTTGTTTTTGTTGAGTCGTGGGTCGCGTGTGATGGCTGTGTTCTGTGGGGTGGGTACCTTCTGGCACGGTTCTGGGCACTGAGGGGCTACACTTATGCGCATAACCTCCTCTGACGGCGGGTTGTCGGGGAACCACATATCCTGTAAGCCGTTCTTTACAAGCATACGGTTGACCTCGGTTGCGAATGTTCCTGGGCGTGTTATGTTTGCTATGTGTGCATAGTAAATGCAGCACATAATTTTTGTGGAGTGCTCGTTTTCGATGTGCAGATAGGTTCTTTGGTTATTCGTTTCGGCAATAGCGGCTTTGGCGACTTTGGCGTATGTTGAATTGACCTTTTTCTCCTCTGTTTCACGTCGTAGCTTTGTTTCCTTGAGGATTTTCGATTTCCTGACCGGGCATGCCATGGACATAGTCCGGTGGGGGCCTTCGGAGTTTAAGCATTTTGGTGATGTGCTCTTGCAGTCGCGCCAAAAATGGTTGCGACCTGCACATATGGAACAAAGGGTTAGGTCTTTTTTCTCAAGACAGCTTGAGGTGGAATGCTTGCCGTATTTATAGCACCTGAAGCACATTTGTAAATCAACAAACTCTTCCCTCTCAATTTGATCCGAGCAGACTCTAACACTGAACAACAGTAAGCCTAGTTCTTTTGCTCTTTGCGCCATAACCATATCTTCGAATACAACCTTGAAGACGTGCGTGTACGTTTTGAATTTCAAAACCTCAGCAACTTTCGCCCAAGGGTGGTTCCTTTCCAATTCGTTTTTAATGTCTTCTGCTGAGTGGCTCCCAACCCAAGAGTCGAGGCGCCTGCAGATGACACTACGGTGTGTCTTTATTTGGGGTGGTGTGTGTGGTATCAGGTTTATCGTTTTTAGGCATTCAACTGCCTTGCTTGAGGTTAAGGCCTCGCAATCAGCCTCCCTCGCACAAATGGCAGAGTAACCATTCGGGATGTCTATGAGTCGAACCAGTGCAATTTTGATATTCGTGTATATTTTTTTCAAAAACCGTACCTCTATCCAGCTTCGGGCCCTCCGAGAGGACCTGAAGAGTTATTCGAAGGGTTTCCCTCATTTTTTATTCATCCCAACTCTCTCTGGGTGTTTACACATGGGGGAAAAATATATGAAAAGACACTTATATAGGAAAGTGGTGAGGGAGAAAGAGGTGGGGGAGATCAAAGGGCCAATGTCCAAAATAAAATTATCACTTTACCTCAATACAATAATCCACGTAGGAGCGAAGATCCGTCCCCGCACTGTCGTAGAACAACGAAAGCCAGTGGTCCACTTATGAATCAATCGATGAGCAAACCTTTGTAACATGTCTTCTCTTTTATATATAGCGATTTGATTCTAGCTTTAAGCATTAGGTTTGGTTTGCGGCTTTTATCTAACCTAACCTAGTGGCAATATTTTCAACAGTTTATGCATTTATATGGTTGCACAATACCCTGTTTAATACCATAAATAACTTTTTTCTTTCATTATGATTTTGAATTTATACATAATTTTCTGAAAAAAATATTTGATTAAAATTATATTGCACCAAGCCTTTCTCAAATCAGAAATTCCAATCAAACAAACGAAGAATAATAAAGCACCGAGTCGGGACAACATCATTTTAAACTTGCCTAATCATTTCAAAAGATGTCATTGTGGACAAAGTATCTTAAATCTTCACCTAATATCCAAAACAAGGCAAGATTTCTAACGACTGCCATAATTATCCTTCTACAAAAACGGGGATCAAACTGATCTTACAGACTAGAGACCACTCAACCTTCTCGCTTGTGTCTATAAACCCTTCACAAAAAATTAAGAAAAGACTGCAAAACCAAATATAGGACTGACAATCGAGATGAAAGACTGGTTAAGAAAAAGGCTTCCTAATGATAGACTCTCTACATAAGTTCAACGACTTCATTGATAAAATGTCAGAGTACAATATCCCTCTATGCGTTGTATTTGTTGAGTACCAGAAATCAGTTCATTCACTAGAAACACCGGCGACCATAGCAGCATTGAAGAACTAATGTATATATAAGGTCTAGATAAATATCAGAGAACACAAATACTAAAATTGCAGATCCTACGTTAGATTGTATTGAGCTTACAATGTCAAGAAGGAAACATTAATAAATACAACGAGGAAGCACTGTATTGGAAGCCATTGAAAGTGTTCAATTATTCAAAAGCAAACTGCTCATGTGCCTAAAAGGAAATCTACACAACCAATGCATAATCTTAATTATTAACTATATAGCAGAGACTTGGAATCGGAAGAAAAAATTAAATTAAAATTTACAACAACACACAGAGGCCATGGACGCATTATGATACGGAAAACTTAGATTGACAGAAAATAAACCACCTGTATGAGTAAACAAACCAAGCTTTAGGATATTGTGGAAGATATAAGAAACCTGAAGTAAAGCTGCATGACATGTAGTAAGATTCCAAGATAATAGACGGATAAGGAAAATTGTCAAACGGGCACTACTACATAAAAGACGACCGGAAAGAAGATAGAAAACAAGGTCTGCTGACCAAAAGTCGCGTGCTCTCACTTATTCTGATTTATGACCTTTAAAACCTTCAAAACTTTCAATAATTCCACGGCTAACCTTGAGAGGATCTTGGAAATTATATTATTCGAAGGAGAATGTAAACAGACAGAAGGGTTTCAAATATTGTTAGAATCAGTCGAATAGTTATGATGATATTGTCAAATACTTTCCCAGCTAATTTTGGGAGGACTTTGGCAATTATATCTTTCGAAAGAAAATGTAAAAAGACATGAAGGTTTGAAAGTTCGTTAGAATAGGGGGGATAGTATTATTGTTATTAACAAAACAAAATAATTCCGGGGCTAACCTTCTGAGGACCTTTTAATTATATCATTCGAAAGCGAATGTAAAGCAACCTAAACTTTTTAAATTTCGTTAGAATCGGCCAAATAGTTATGATGTTATTGCCAAAACAAAAGAATTCCCGGGCTAGCCTTCTGAGGACCTTTTAATTATATCATTCGAAAGCGAATGTAAAGCAACCTAAACTTTTTAAATTTCGTTAGAATCGGCCAAATAGTTATGATGTTATGGCCAAAACAAAATAATTTCCTGGCTATCTTGGGAAGACCTTGACAATTTTATCATTCAAAAGATAATCATGGACAACATAAGACTTTCAAATTTCGTTAGAATCGGCCGAATAATTATGATTTTATGGCTAAAACAATATAATTCCATGGCTAATCTTGGGAAGACCTTGACAATTCTGTCGTTCAAAAGATAATCTTGGACAAAATAATGGTTTCAAATTTCGTTAGAATCGACTGAATAGTTACAATGTTATTACCCAAACAATTGGACATTGGACATAATAAGTGAGAAATATAGTAGTAGAGGGTTTTAGTAGGAGAAATAGTGGGGAAAATAGGGAAAACTATAATAGGAAAGTGAAAACGAAAGGTAGAATGAAAGACAGATCCCTGGTGAAAGGGTATCACTGGCTTTCTTTGCGTTTTGGTTTTGTTTTTTTGATAGCATATGACTATACTATCTGATGAATGCGGTGGGCATTCGAGCCTTTGTATTAATACATTGTATCTTTACGTGGCTTTTGGAAGATTTTCATCTTCAATTCTGGGTGTTTTACACCTAGATTTGGATTTTTGATGTTGTTTGTATGTTTTTGGCGATATTTTCGCGCAAAAAATTGGGGAAGTGTTATTTAAAACCAAATTAAACAAGTGTTAATTCGGTGGCTAAACTCGTTTGGCTTTGTTCATGTTTTTGTGTTATGACTGGGGGTTATTTAGTATTTAAGTGAACTTAGGGTCGACGTTAAAGTCATTCGGTAGTCTACTGCTTTTGAAACTAATTGATCGTCTTAAGTTAGGTAAAATGTCGAAGTCGATGTGCTCCAGTACAAACTCGGGGGGGAGGTGCCGGTGCACCTTGTCCCAGATTTTGGTTGCTCTTAGGTGAAGCTCCACGTTTATGGGGGTCATCCCCAGTTCACCATGGAGTTCACTCTGCCTTCTCCCTTCTCTCCTTCGGGCTCCCGTGATGACATATACTGCCTTATTCTGGACTCTTTGCAGTTTAAGGACTTGGGTCTTGGAAACTACGTTTATAGGGATCGGAGGGTACAGGAGTTTTGAGCGAATGCACGCATTGTAGATCTTTAGTTTGTTGGAGGTACTCAGGTTTACGAATTTGAAAAATTCGCCCAAGTCCCTCCGTGCATTCTGTGTAGTTCTCGCTACATGGCTCCTATACCCACCGGTCGTAATTTGTAGTCCCAGAACCGTGCCCTCCGTGCGGTATGGGATGCGTGCACCCCCCACACGGATGTCTGCCAGAGTCCTTCGGAATAATGGAATTACACGGAACTTTTGGGCATTGGTGGATATCTTCCATCTTCTCTCGAAGGAGTTGATGTTTTCGATTTCCACTGCCGTACTTCGTGCCATGAAATTCGCATTCCGATAAGGCCCCGTACATATCATCGTTATATCATCCGCAAATTGGACGTATAAGGAACCCTCAGTCAAGGGTTGGGGAAGGTCTATAGTGTAGATGTTATAGAGCAGGGGAGAGATGCACCCGCCTTGGGGCACCCCCGCCTCGAGTTCGAACTCAGGGCCGCTGTAGTCTTTAACACTTAAAAACGCTCTCCTCTCCATCACATAGTCACAAAGAATCCTTTCAAGTATGGGATTGAGGCCTAGTTGAAGGATCTTATATTGTAGGCCTCTCCTCCATACCTTGTCAAAGGCCTTTTTGACATCGCGTAGCACCAGATTTGCATGGCGTTTCTCTGATTTTACTTTTGCCAACTTCTCGGTAATTACGGCTAGCGCCGTGTCTGTTCCTCGCTTCGCACGGAAGCCATGTTGTTGGATGTTATGAGAGTTATTTCTCTCGAGGAACATGTTTACCCTGTTGGCCAATATCTTCTCCAAGACTTTCCCTGAAAATTCTAGGAGAGATATGGGCCTGAAGTTAGCTGGACTGTCCGGTGGTTTACCGGCTTTTGGAATGAAAATCATTTTCGCAACCTTCCAGTGGTCAGGGAAGTATCCCACGTTTAGGCATGCGTTCATGATATTCATGAGCCCCAGTAAGATATTGGGCGGGGCTCGAATAAAATTCTCCTTTGTCAGTCCTGTACGCCCCGGTGCTCGCTGTCGGAAGGATTTTAAGGTCATAGAGAGTTCCTCGGCAGTAATTCTACCGCCGAGTCCCTCCATTTCCCTGTTCTGTGATACGCAATGATGAGGATGCGTTCTATGTATTTGGTCATTCAGGTCGTTAATAATTTCGTTTTCGAAGTCCAAATCGAAGTCATCATTCTCTTCCGGGGAAATCTTAAAGATAGATGCCCAAAAGAGTCTGAATTCCTCTTCGATTCTTTCTACGTCAGAAATTTCAGAGTCGTCACGTATAAGTTTAACGGTCCTTGGTGGTTGTCCGCCTTTAAGTCGTTTTACCGTCTGCCAGAATGTACGTGAGTCAGTTTCTACATTCAGTCCGTCAATTAAATTATTCCAGAGTACACTCTGTTGGTCCCTTATAAGAGTCATTAGTTCGTCGCGTATGAGTCGTGTTTGTCGGTGTGTGTTAATGTTGGGGCCAGTGAGGTTTACTTCATCGATCCGTTCCTTATATTCCCTCGCGAGGGTTTTCATTCTAGGGGTCCATGAGGGGGCAGGGAGAGTTTTATACTTAACTCGGGGGATGGCTTCCTTGTAGGCTTTTAATAGTTTTTCATTTAATTTATCCAACTCCTCGTCAATTTCTTCAAGGGAGGCATCATTTAAGGGTTCTGGGTTATAATTTTCGAGGAGTTGATTTTACTTATCCCAGTCGGCTCGAGCATAGCTCTTTCGCTCTGGGATAGGGATTTGAATGGGGGAGGTTGAGACTTTAATAAGGATAGCCTGGTGATCGCTGGGAATAGGGGGGCCCGGCTCAATGAAGTAATTATAAGGGAATATATTGCTGGTTAGCACAATATCAGGTTTTGTTGCTGACCTGTGAGTAATATATGTGGGGAAGTCTGGTCCAATTCTAGTCATAATGTTTCTATCAATAAGTGTCTCGAGATTCCTGCCTGCTGGGTTGGTCGACGTATAACCGGAGGCAGCGCTTCTTGCATTGAGGTCACCGGCAAAGAGAACGGTTCTGCCGTGACCACATAACTGCAAGAAGTTTGGGAGGGGCAAATACCCTCTCCTTGGGGGTTGGTACCCCGTCGCCAGGACCAGGGGTCCCACTGCCGTACGGACCTCCACAGCAAGGTAAGATTCGTCGAGTCCACTTATTGATCTGAAGTCAAGACCTCTTTTCACAGCTATGGCGCATCCGTCAAAACGTTCTCCGCTGTGATTTTTGGTCAAGACTTCGTAGGGAAAGATTTTTATCTGATTAGCGTCGTTTATTCCATGTTCAGAAATAAATATAACGTCTGGGTCACTTTGTCTTAATACGTTTCCGTATAATATTTTTTTGTTTTTCCATCCGTCAGAGTTCAAATGTAAAATTTTTAGAGTCGTCATTTTGTAGTTCACTTAAGGGTTTTCGAGTGTAGTATGATGTTTCAGGACTTTATTCTCTTACGAGTTTAGGTCCTTGTGGAGTGTTTGGGGGCGTTATGGTTTTTCCTGTGCGTTTTTTCCTGTATTCGCCGTCGGTTAGGGTGATAAAAGAGTCCGGAGTCAGTTTTATCAGGCCTTGGAGTAAAGCCTCCTCGACCTGTTTTTCACTGAGTTCGTCCGAGGTGAACTCCCATTTGTATACTCCGGCTATTAAGCCTTCGGATACGTCAAGGGCATCCATCTCCTTAGGAAAAGGGGACCTTTCGGCAGCGAATACCTTCAAGTTAATTTTTCTTGAATGGTATGCGTGCCTAGATTCCCTCTTACAAGAAGAGGACGATCTCGGGCGTCTCTGGGGCTGCGAGGTTTTCCGTGAGCGGGGCGAACGTGCCCCTCCCTCGGCTCTCGCAACTCCAGTCTCCGTGCTCTCGTTATTCACTTTTTTTGTGGGTGTGGTTGCGTGGGTATTTTTGTTTTTTGCGGTTTCTTTGGGTTGTTTTTGTTCCGTGCGTGCTTTCGCAGCCTGGATCCTGGGGTCTCTGGAGGAAGCTGAGGTTGTGGCATTGCTGGGGGTTGGGAGATTCTGACAATTAGTCTCGCACTGGGGTTTGAGACTAATTTTCAGGATCTCTTCTGACCGCGGGTTCGAGGGGAACCACATACTCTCCATTCCATTATTGGTTAGCATCTTATTAAGCTCATCTGCAAAGCACCCCGGGGAGGAGAGATTCGCAATATGAGCATAATATATGCAACACATAATTTTAGTCGAGTTTTCGTTCTCGACGTGGAGATATGTGGGGTTCGCTTTAGACTCCGCTACCGCAGCTTTTGCGACCTTTGCATAAGTAGTATTAGCTTTCCTTTCTTCGTCGGTTCGTTTTTGAGCGGCTTTATTCTTTAGGATCTGTTTTTTGATGGGGCAGGCCATGGAGAGTGTCTTATGTTCCCCCGCGCAGTTCAGACACTTCATGGTGGTGCTTTTACAGCTCCTCCAGAAGTGGTTGTCCGAGGCGCAAATGGAACATAAGGTAGCATTCCCTTTGGGGCAGTTGGCTGTGGTGTGCTCCTCATACTTATAGCATTTGAAGCACATCTGGAGGTCGATAAACTCCTCACGTTCGATCTGCTCGGGGCAGATTCGAACGTTAAAGAGGAGCATACCGCACTCCGTAGCCTTAACCGCCATTGCCGAATCAGTGAACACTATCTTAAAGACATGCGTGTAATCCTTAAATTTAAGGATTTCCGCAATTTTAGCCCAGGGGTGGTTTTTTTCAACCTCAGCATGAATTTCTTCAATGCTGTGGCTGCCTACCCAAGGATCGAGGCGTCTAAGAATTATGCTGCGATGTGTTTTTATCTGTGGAGGCGTGTGGGGTCTTAGGTTAATCTTCTTCAACGACTCTGCCGCTTTTTGAGAGGTGAGGACCTCGCAGTCACTCTCCTTTTGGCAGATAGCCGAGTAGCCATTGTAAGTATCGATGAGGCGTACTAAGGTTACCCCTAGCTCCCCATGGGTTATCGCGAAGACTTCTCCCCGATCTGGCTTGGGGCCATCGGAGAGAGTCCTCAGCGGTATCCGCCGAGTCTCCCTCATTTAAATCTCCATTTCCGCATGGGAGCTGAAGAAAATAAAGGAGTTACGAAGACTCGGGGTGTGTGGCTGTGTTTGTGTGTGTGAGTACGTGATATTTAACACCGGTGAGAAAGAATAGATAAAGGAAGTAATCCTTGTCCAAAACAAAAAAAAGAAAAACCCGATCAAATATGGCACTTTACCTTTGGTGCAGGCGCTTTTCGAGGGCCTGCAGGTCTCCGGTCCACCACAAAGGGAGTCCGGGGTGGAAAATGGAGGGGGAGGGCGGAAACAAGTTCACCCTCGCTACCGACGCACGAAGCGAGCGAAATTTCACTTTTTACGTATAGGAACGCAATGACAAATTCGTACGTACGCCGATTCAAAACTCCTGGGTGAGCAATCACTAAACTGCGCGAAAACACTATTCACAAAACGTAAGCGAAAACAAACTTAAGGTTGGCTTTTTCAAAAGTCACGAGTGAGAAGGGCACGACTAACTCAGGCGAGCAAAGCAGTCTACCCAAACAAAAAAAAGCCAAAACCGGGACCGACCGACATAGTGAGTGTAGTCACCCGCGAATAACAAGGTGGAGAGGGCTAAGAAGGACTAAGAATTGAAATGGACAGTTTCATTTTAATTTTTCCCGCTCTAATTTATTCAATTTGTTATATTTCTTTTGTTGATTGAACAATGTATTTATATTTACATATGTATGTATTCATAGTTATGTGGCTTCCTTTTCTACATTTCACACACACTCTCTAAAGTCTAACACGTGGTTATTTTTGGTAGATATTATATCGATATGTCTTTACCCTTTTGTATATGTTTTAATCCTTCTTTTCTGGTAATAGAATATTAGTATATTTACGCCCACTCCGTTTTGAAACTTTTCCTTGTACGTACCCAGTGCGTCGTTTAGTTTTCTCATATATATATATATATATATATATATATATATATATATATATATATATATATATATATATATATATATATATATATATATATATATATATATATATATCATTCTTTTAGAGTAACTTCTTTATGTATTCCTTGAAAAGAAACTGAATAAAGTTTGACGTAGTTGGACTGTGCTTTTCATCTTTCCTATGAAAATACGGAATAAATTTTCTTCGGAAATAGTTATTTCCTACTTCGAAAAAATCAGAGCTGGGGTGGGATTCGAAGCGTGCACATTGAGAGACAGCGAGCAACCGCTTTGATCCCAGCTCGAATTTGGCGAAGTACAAAATAACTGAAGAGGGTATGATAAACTACATACTGAAACTAGTCTCGTAAATTAAGCTTTTGGCTCCTATACAGTGGTTTCATATATATATATATATATATATATATATATAAACACACTCGCGGGATGATGTGCAATTTGTTGGAGCACTCGTCTGCGCCTTATTGTGACTTCTACATTGTCCCCCAGACTGTTAAGCACATTTTTGTGAATGTCTCAGTCTTGGTAAACTTTCCCCACGCTACTTGTCCCAGTACCGGGACGAGCCCTGTCGCTACCGCCAGTCCTTTGTACTCGAGACGGGTTTGGGCACATTGACTGGTGGACTTATTGAAATTTTGGAGGAGGCCGGTCTTCTCCCCTTTATTTAACTAGGGTTTTGTTGTAGTTTTTTGTTTTTGTAGGTCGCACGTTTCTGCGCCGGAGGGAGACAGACCTCCCCCCAACGCTAGAGCTTGCTTCCTGCCTCTTGCCTTCTTTCTTTATTTATTGTTTTTGTTTTTTTGTATTCCATGTTGCTATTTTCAAAGTAGCCTAGTACTAGGCAAGTGGTGAGTATGGCGACTTGTGCCCAAATATGCGGTCGCCAGATGGTCTCTTAAAAAGAGAAAAAAAAGAAGTATTCGTGGTGTTTGGATGTATGCTCGAACCCTTGAGGGGGTTGGCCTCCATCCACCACATTATCATTATTTTTCCTTTTTATTTTTTTCACTTCTCGGCTCATTCGGTTCTTGGATTTGCTTTATTTGTTTTTGTATTTCTTGATCATTTTGATATAGCCTTTAAATAGGTTATGTAATTAAGCTGAATAACGTAGCGATTTCTTATATGCACCACATGTTTAAGAGAGACTTTAAAACCTCACAAACCTGAATGAATCCCAATTAGGAACGAGTTCAATGTACCAATCACCAACCAAACTGTGTTGAATGAACTTGAGTAAAAACATTAGTCTTTCAAATCCCTATCTCTTCTTAATCAGCCAATTCACTCAGTATATTTTATATTTCCATTCTTTCGTTGCTAGATTAGAAATGAAAGTAAAATATTTTGTGGAAAGTAAAAAAAAAGCAATTGTAAAATTGATCAAAACGTTTGATTAACACCAAAAAAGATATTTTGCCCCATAAAGGAGGGAGGAAAGAAGTCTGGAATTAAGGAGGCTTTCAAATCTGTAACTTTTGGCTTCTCAGAAAAAAAAAACTTTTATAGCAGAACAAAATCACAAATTAGTAACGCTCAGGAAGTGGTAAACTAAAATTAAGTTTTCAGTTTTGTAAGAAAATTACAAATCTACACACACACACACACACACACACATACACAAACACACACACATGTATAGGTTGGACTCAGTGTGATCGTGACTGGACGACGGTTGGAGGCTGGTCAGGAAGGAGGGCGTGTTAGCTCGGTCGGAAACGCGTTATTCATAAGGCCTTTAGTTTATGCGAAGAACGGTATGAGTTGCGGGTGGTCATGGGCCAAGGGGTATCGCGGTGCCATCGCATACCTTCTTACATGTAGTGTGGTGTATAATGGGTCTCTGGCGAGTTTCCCCGAGTTGTTTTGTGAGTCTGGTGTGGGCGTATGTGTTGAGGGGTGCTAATTTGTTGTTGTCGTGTAGTGTGGCAATTCTCGTGTACTGGGGAGAGCGGTAAGCGCGCTTCAGAGCAGGGTTCTGGATGCGCTGAGCCTTCTGCTGCCACGTGACACTCGCGGCTACGAGTGACAGTGGGGTGTACGTGAGAATAGGTCAAACGAGTGTTTTATATAGGTGTAACTGTAGTTTTTTGCCCACAGGGTAGAACCTGCGCAGTGATGTATTTGTATGTGAGGCTCTTGCTTGTGTTATGTTCTGATGTATATTGAACCTGATGGTCTTGTCAAAAGATACCCCTAAGATTTTCTGTATGTTGTGTATATTCGAGCCTTTTGCCCGCAGGGTGCAGCGATGTATTTGTACGTGAGGCTCTTGCTTGTGTTATGTTCTGATGTATATTGAACCTGAGGGTCTTGCCAAAAGATAACCCGATGATTTTTGTATGTTGTGTATATTCGAGCCTTGTTGGTTTTAGATGGTTTCTGTCTGGTGTGTGTTAGAAGATTTGTAGGTTGTGCATGAAATGGTCTCTTGCGCCGTAGACTGTCATCTGTCTCTTCTGAGGGTTCGTGGCAATCAGCCATTTATCCTCGTAATCTGTCTTCGCGTCTAGTATTCTTTGTGCATGGAGCGCGATTTCTTCCGGTCCGGCGGCCACTGACGAGAATGGTCTCGTCATCGGCGTAGGATACTGTGTATGTGTGACAGCAGTTTTCGGGTGGGCGTGGGGTTTCGTTTGTGTACATGATGTATAGTGTGGGTGCCAGTACCCTCCCTTGGGGAACGCCTGAGCGTGGTGTGAAGGGTTGTGAGAGTGTTTTATGTGGCATCTCCGTTCAGTGAGGTAGTGCGAGAGGAGCCTTCTGGTGCAGAGAGGTAACTCCGCATTGTTGGCGAGTTTCCAACGGAGTCCCTCGTGCCACACTTTATCGGAGGCCTTCTCCACGTCTTGCTGATGGAGATTGTCTTTTGATATATCAGGCGGGTTTTTTTGTATTCTGTCATGAATGATGGTCATGGCCGTCTGAGTAAACTGGCCCCTCCTGAACCCATATTGGTGGGGGGAGAACCAGTCCCTCTCTTCTAGGTATTTCCGTGGGCAGCAGTTGATCATGAGTTCGAGAATTTTGCCTAGGTGCTCTGATAGAGCAATAGGCCTGTAATTGTTTGGGTGTCTGGGGTCTTTGTTCGGTTTGTGTAGGAGTATGTTGTGAGAGACTTTAAATACTTTTGGGAAGTGGCCTGAGGCTGGTGAGGCGTTAAATAGGTGTGTAAGTGTGGGGTATATGTTTGTGAGGAGATTGTGTAATAGCCTGGAGGGACCGGGGGCGCGTTTTGGTGTTGTTTTAATGTTTTTTTTTTCTTCGACGGTGATTGGAGTGGTCAATGTGGATGTATAGTGAAGAAGCTCCATTCGTATCAGGGAGGCGGGCCTTAGCTCGTGAGCGTGGGCCCAACGCCACTCTTGGACTCCCTGGAAGTGCTCCCGCGCGTGTGGTTTTGGTGGGTTGTGTGTATGTACTGTGTCCCAATGGGATCTAAATGCCTTGAGGATGACGTTAGTGTCTGTTAGTATTAGGTTGTTTACTTGGAGGGTGGTGGGTTTGGGTGAGTCAGTGCCCATCATCCTTTTTACTTGCCGCCAGAAGCAGGAGTGGTTAGCACAACGGGTTTCGTCCGCGATGCGGACGACCTCACGCCACTGCCGGTCCCTGTCTAGCCGCACGCAGTGTAGGATGGAGGCACGTAAGTGATTAATGTTATGTTGTCGTAAGCCTCTAGAGTAGTGATTGCTGTACTGTTTGATCAGTCTCTGAGTGTGTACATAAAATGTGAAATGTTTTATGCAGGTATAGGTTTTTTATGGTGTTTGTAGATTGCATTCTGTGGTTATGGTGTTTATGATTGAGCACCAGTGGTCGTCTAAAAGGTCTGGATCGGTGTGTCCAGGTCGACATTTTGTGGTGTGTTGTAGGTTATGTGACTCTTGAACTCTTCCCATTTGTGTTATTGGAGTCAAAGAGGGGTGGTTTAGGCATGAGTATGGGAGATGTAGATAAGATAAGGCATATCGGTATGTGGTCAGAGAGTACGTAGGGACCCAGTGATATGTAGGTGTAGAAGCGTGTAGCATGGTCGTTGCGGAAGACCACGTCCGGAGACGTGGTACCTCCGTGAGAACGGACGAATGTGGGGAAGGCAGGGCCGATGTGCTTGCAGCGATAACGCCGCAAGGTATCAGCCAGGTACTTTCCTGCGTCATTCGTACTGTTTGTCAGGTGAAATGCATTGAGGTTCCTCGCGAAGAAGATAGGAAGGTTGTGGTTAGAGAGCAGGGAGTGGAGCTTCTATGTTTAACTGTAGGCGTAGTGGTCTGTAGTGTGTGGCCACTAGAATGGGACCGGAGCTTGTCTGTATTTTGCAGGCTAGAAATGAGTGGCCTTGTGTTTGGATGAAGAAGTGGTGTATGGAGCGCTTTACTAGGATCGCTGATCCTAGGTGCTGCGCCTGTGGAGATAGGTATGTGTGGTATCCTGCGATGCGAAGTGTGTTGTTGGGAGGATGTAGGCTGGTTGAGTTCAAGAGTACTATGTCCGGTCATTGTATGTTTAGGACCCAGTTGGCAACCGTATGGCGAATACCGTGCCAACTGCGAATGTTTAGCTGTGTCACGTTAAGGCAACCTATTGTCCTGGGCGGAGTGCGCGGGATGCTGATTTTTCCAGGACCGTTTCCTATTTCCTTGGTTATGGCCTAGGAGGCGTGAGGATTCAGTGCCTTTACTCGTGTCGTCGACTGTGATTTGGAGAGGTTGTCATTGGTGTTATTGGGTGGGGAAGCCGTGGTGGAGGGAAGAGTGTGTTCTGGGGAGGGGGGAGTTAGGAGCAGAGGTGGAGTAAGTAGAGTTAGGAGATGAGGGGCTAGAGCTAGTGGAGGGGGTGTAGATTGTGAAGGGGGGTGTCGGGAGAGAGAGGAGGTTGGGAGGAAGAAGGAGGTGTGGAAGGGAGATGAGAAGGAACAGCAGGGGGGGGGAGGTGGATAGCTTTACGCGTGGTTGTGTTTTAGGGGGGGGGGCGTGTAGGGTTTTTATGTTTAAGACCGGGGGTGAGTTTGGAGGCTGTGGTGGAGGGGCGGGGGCAGTGGAGGTTGTGGTGTTAGTGTGAGTAGGATTGGAGGGGTGTTGGTGGCAATAGGAGGAGGAGTGGAAGTTTCCGAAGGGGGAGTTCTGGAGGTAGGAGGGGGTTTAGGTAAACAGATGGAGGGAGATGGGGCTGTCGAGGAAACAGATGAGGCATTTGGGAGAGAGATGGGAGCGGTGGGCAGAAGGGTAGGTGAGGGAGGTGCAGTGGCGAGAGGTGCACGGACAGAAGGGCGAGAAGAGACGGGAGCGAGGTCAGGGTGGGGGATGGGTCCGGGGGGAAGAGGTGTGCGTGCCCACTGGGATGGGAAGGAGTGCGGGTCTCCTGTTTGTGTGTTCGTCGATTAAAGCGAAAGGTGATCTGCTCTAGACGTGCGAGGCGAATAGTGTATTTAGTATGTTTGCGTATAGTCGAGGGTCACCCCTCCATATGTCTTGCCACCGGGGGCGAATGTTCTTGTTAAGGGCGCCGGGGGGCGGGGGCGGAGTATGTGGTTGAGTAGGTGGGTTTAGGACGTCGTATAGCCGCTACGGCGTCAGAGCGGGCCTTACTTAGGTAAGGACATTTAGGGTTGACGGCGTCATGGTCACCGCCAAAATTGGAGCAGAAGAGTGTGGTGTCTGTGCAGGTGGTAAAATTGTGGCCCACTATGCTGCACTTTGAGCAGACTAGGTCTGCTTGATAGTTGCGTGTGGTATTGTTGGTTTTGTAGCGCCGGTGGCATTGCGTGGGTCTAATGTTGAGTTGTGACTCTATGTTATGTGGGTGTGTTAGGGTGCCGGAGACCTTGATGCCTTGATCTAGCAGCAGTGTTTTGTGGTGTTCGTCAGAAAGTGCGATAACTGCCCATTATTTGTTACGGTTAAAGTATATGTCGGTGATGACCTTCTCTCCATACTTCTGTGGAAAAGGCCAACCATAGGGGGTTAGTCTTCGTGATTCGTATTTGGTGTCTTTTGGTTACACCGTCGGCTAGTTTTGTGTGTAGGTCTAGAGCGGCGAGTGTTTCGGATGCGTTTTCGTGGAATTTTATTGCGTTCTCCTGTGAGCGGAAGACAAGTTTGTGGGTTGTGTGTGTCTTAATGATGTTCGTTTTTGGAGTGTCATGTGTAGCGGCTAGGTTTAGGTTTGCGTGTTCATTGTTTGTTGTGGGTTTTGTGTTAGATATGTGTAGTAGTGTAACTGAATCCCAATCCAGGTGCTTCTTCCTCTGGGTTCCGCAGCGGGTTAAGCCTCAGACCTCCTTTCCCCCAAAGTTTGCAATTATGCCTTTTCTAAGTAGAACGGCATAGTTGCAACGAAGCTATATGTGTAGAGTCACGTTCACGGAGCCAGAAATCACGGCTGAACAGGGATGTGGAGGGGGGGGGGGTTAGCACGTCATGTCACTATGACGAGCCAGGGGAATAAAGGATTATTTATTCAAAGTGGTGGGAGGCAGGGGGGGGGATTGGCTCGGAGATCTCGTAGGTAGTTAGTTGGAGGTCGAGTACCGTCCACGGTATGTCCTGTAGGAAATCAGAGCGGTCTATGAAGTGACCTCCCTCGACTTTTCCTCCTTTATCGGCTGATAATTCTTGTAGAGCGCAGAGAGCGCAGAGAGCGAAGATCCTTCCAAGTTGTGTGGGTTGGTGAAAGATATAATTATATATTTGTAGGAAAAAGTACAAGAAATTTTACATTAAATAAAATAATTCATACAATGCAAAAAAATGTTATAGTTAAAGTGTTAAAAAAATAAAAATTATAGCTGAAAAGGCGAAGGATTTAGTTGGAGGCAAAGATACATAAAGTGGTTTCTCTCCTGGAGCAATAATACACAAGAGCTCAGCTTTTTGTTAATTTACAGCTTTCACATTTAAATTGTACCCACCAATAGGGTTTTTATATTTACATTAATATTGGTCTTTTGATTTATGATTTACTTCTTTACACTTGTTTAAATTTTTATTTGTTAGCTTTCATTTTAATCTAATTCCACCACTTGGATTTCACTGACACTTTTATCATTTCTCTATTACTTGTTGTCTATTATTGTTGTATATACTACAGATTGGATTTTTACACTGTTTGATACATCTTAATTTTATTATTTCTTATATACACTAGAACTTACGTAGATTATACGTTATACGTTCACTTACGTGACGTGTTTAAACACTGTTTATTATTTGGTTTTCGCTTAATTATTTATTTAACCCTTTTGTCACTTTTTGCTGTTAGCTAATCGCTGAGGTCATCATCCCGCACTTTATGTTTTTGTATGTAGTCCCGTTTAGTGTATGTAGACTAGACTCCGGGATGTACATCGTACCATTTCCTTTGGGGACGACGGCCCCTCAAATGTCCACTTGTACTCACCATTTCTGATGCCTGTCACTAACTGCGTTTGGCTGCTTTTTCAGGTCTACATCCAGTAATCCCGAAAATTTTGAATTTTAATTGTTTCCCGTCGAAAAAATGTCCTTTTTCCAGGACATCGACTTTTTCAGGCAGGGGAACTCCGGGGTAGGATTGGTCGTCTTCCGATTCTCCGTCAAGCCTCTCCTCTTCTATTTGTTTTACTGCGGGTCTTGTGTTCCTCTTCTTATTTGTTCTCTTCTCCTTAGGGCTATTCTTTGTGTTTTCAACGCTTTCGTCATTTTCTTGTTCGTGGCTACCATCTTCTTTGTTGTTTATTGGTTGTTTTTCTTTTTCTTTTTGAATTATGGCTTTGTTGGCAGTCTCAAACTGTGTTTCATCAACGAACTTGATGTTCAACACGTCTTGAGATGCCGGGTTCGGTGGGAACCACAACCTTTTCTTTACTCTATTATGCTGCAACATGGTGTTAAGTTCCTTCAAGAAGCAGCCGGGACGCACAAGGTTCACCAGGTGGGTGACTATGACCAGAGGCATAATTTTCTTGCTTTCAGCCGGCAAGACTAGCTTCGGAATCACTCTATTGGTTGCTGGTGTTATGTTGACTGGAGTAGATGCCGCGGTGGCATAAGAGTTTTCTCGGTCCTTTACCTACTTTTGTAATTTTAATTTTTCCCGCTTCTTTCGAATGGCTTCTTTGCGTAGAGGGTATCTCATGGCCAGAGCCCGATGTTCCTCTCCACAGTTTACACATTTCACTTGTTCTCCACGGCAGTCTCTCCAACCGTGGCCAGTTTTGAAGCATGCCGCATAAACTTGTTCCTTCTTCGGGCAATTTTTTGTTGAGTGGCTTTCGATCGCGAAGCAGATTTGGCAGTTTTCCAGGGGAATGTACTCCTCTGCCTCTATCTGATCTAGAGCTACGCGCAGGTAAAAACTCAGGAGGCCGCCCCTCAACGCTCTCTGATTCATCGGGCTGGAGCTGAAGGTGATCTTTATCAAAGTTTTGCCAATTTTGTCAACCTTGTCTACTTTTGCCCATGTTTGTTTGGCATTGAGTTAATCCTTTATTTTTTCCGTGGAGTTATTCGCAAAGAAGGGGTCTACTCTCCTTAGGATGACGGTACGCCTCACAAGTAGTTCGTGGGGGGCTACCGCTTCGAGCCAAATCTTGCAGAGGGGTTCTTTAGCTTGATCTGAGACAAGGGTCTCCACATCCTTGTTTTTCCATCAGACGGCAGCCCACCCGTTTGGTGTCTCGATGAGACGGTTGAGCTCAATGTTGATTTTTCCAAAAATAGTCTCGAAAACTGATTGCCTGCTGGGCTTTTGGTTCCCCGCTATTAGACGGAGAGGGATCCGTTTGGTGTCCTGGGGGCGGGCGGACCCATGTCCCTATTCGGACATTGCTGCCCTTCCCCTTTCTGGGCCTCTCTTGCTTTTTGGAGAGGTGGAGGACTTTACTCCACAACGCTCGAATATGAGATTGTCTGGTAATGGGGTTTTAGCGGACCTTTCCCTAAACCTTTCCTCCTTTTCCAGGACCAGATGACTCGGGACACAACACAATCAAAAGCTAAGTTACTCTACTCTTGGTGAAAGAACGATTGCTATTACGATTAAGTTGCAGTGGGTGCATGTAGGGGAGGACCATAGGGTGTGTGGGTAGACAGAGAAAATAGACAGGCGGAGAAAAGAGCAAGAAGTGTGGTAGGGTGCAAAGAGATGCTAGAGCCTGGTGATCAGGCTTATCACTTTTATTATTTTTACTGTAGCGTGTATTCTATGTTGCTTCTGTTGATTTTTATAATTATTTATGGCGTCAAACCATTTGTCTTAATAACTTTAGTTTAGCTTTGTGTGTGTTATGCATTGCTTATTTGTTTATGTTTTTTAATACTTTTAAGTGCGTGCTTAAAGTTTTGGATTTTTTGGTATGGTTGTGTGTATTAGTTTTTTTTGTTTCTTCATAGTTGGTAGGGTTCTCGTCGTGATCAGGGTTTTTCTTTATCTTAGTTTAAAGTTGTCTTCTTCGGTGAGTATTGTTGTAGTTGTGAATTTTTTTCTCTTGTTCGTTTGTCTTCTTTGGTTTTTAGGTTTCACATCTCTTTATGCGTGAAACGGCACTTCGTCTCCTCCAGCCACTTGGTTGGCGGAGCTGGGAAATCTTGCGTGGCAGTCTGCTCTTCTGTTCTGGTTAATCATCTGAGTAATTTCTACACTCAGTTCCCGATTAACCAGATCCTGCATTTTCAGGGTCCGTTCTTCTATGACTTTGTTAATGGGAATTATCCCCGCCTCTCTGTGCAGGTCTTCTTGCCGTCTTCTTTCTTGCTTGCGTGTACCTGTGATTAGGTACATGCATTTATTCTGGAACACATGAAGTCGCCTCTTTTGTGTTTTTGAGACACAAGAGAGTGTGGAAGCGGGATAAAGCAACGTAGATCTTACAAGGGCATTGTAGATCTTATTTTTGTTGCTTTCACATAGATTTCTAAATAAATATAGAGTTCTGACAGCGGCGGAGGCTCTAGAAATTCTTTCTTCGACGTGCTTCTTGTACCCAGTAGAGGTGGTTTTCATACCGAGTACATTGCATTCGTTGGTGTAGGGATATCGCGTATCCACTACACGCACGTCAGCTATTAGGGTGCGTCTAATGGGGACCACCTTGAACTTCTCTTGGTTGGTTCTTATTTTCCATTGAGCCTCGTAGTTGTTCAAGTTCGCGATTTCTATCGCTGCCATGCAAGCTTGCCACGGTGTATTCCTCCATGGAGATATTATTATCTGGCTGCAATCATCGGCGTATTGAATTTTGAGACAAGAGGGGTACACAGGGGCTGTGACATCCGCGGTGTATATCGAGTAAAGGGTGGGGGACAGACATCCCCCGGGGAGGAGACCCGCAGTGAGCGGAAACTTTGGTCCGTCCGAGCACCCTAGACTGACATATGCCGCTCTCTCCATGACGTAGTCACAGAAAGTTCTTTCCAAGTTATCACTTAGACCCAGCCGTAAGATCTTATACTGCATGCCCCGCTGCCACACCTTATCAAACGCCTTTGATACATCCCGACAAACAATATCCCCATAACATCTGTCCCGTTTGGCTTGGGCAAGCTTTTCCGTAATGACATTGATTGCCATTTCCGTACTTCGCTTCTTTCTAAACCCGTATTGTTAAGGGTTATAGAGGGAGTTTTCTTCCAGGTGAGACACCAGCATCCCTTTGAGGATCTTCTCAAAGATTTTCCCGCCAAATTCCAGAAGTGAAATTGGGCGGTCGCTCTCTCTCAACGTTGTGTCCTTTCCATGCTTGGGCAAGAAGATCATCTTTGCCGTCTTATAAGCATCTGGAAAGTACCCTGTATTCAGACATGCGTGGAAAATACGTCTCATTCCATCGATGATGTTGGCTGGTGCCTTTTCGAAGTTTAGCATCCTAAGCCCCGATTGGCCTGGGGATTTTTGTCGGAATGAGCGGAGTGCGCCAAGGATCTCTTCTTCGGTGATCTCGGCGTCTCCGTCACGCAGTCTGTCCACCTGGTGATGAGGATGCGTTCGGTGTATTTCCGTGTTAAGCTCGTCTACGATGTTATTTTCCAACTCTATATCAAAAATCTTCGTTTTCTCCTGGTATACTAAAGATTCTTTCCCAATAACGCCGAAATATTACTTCGATGTTTCTTTCCTCTGTCTCAATGGATCCATCTTCTTTTTGGATTTCCATTTTCTTCTTTTTTTCAGATGATCCTCTGAGACTTTTAACTCTCTTCCAAAAGTCTTTGGGGGATGTATCTCGATCGAGGCTCTCGATCGCATCATCCCATAGTCTCTGTTGTTCTTCGAGGATCAACTAGTTGAGCTCTTCCTTGATCTCTCTACTTCGTTGTAGCGAGTCAATTGATGCATTTCTGATATTTAATTCATACATTACTCTCAGTTCTCTGTAAAGTTCTTTCATGTACCCAGTCCATCTGTATGTTGAGATGGTTTTATACTGGGTTTGGGGGATGCAAGCCCTATCTGCATTTATCAGATGTTCGTTGAGGTCGTCGAGTGCCTCGTCTATCTCCTCGAGAATTGCCTCGTTCAGATTTGGTGGGCGATAGGCCTCGAGAAGATCCGTGTACCGGGCCCAGTTTGCTCTCCTGTAGTCTTTTCTGACTGGAGCTGGGACTTGTATAGGGTTCTTGTTGATGGTAAGTAGGATCCCTATATATTCACTGCATGGTACTTGGACTGGTTCCATGTAGTAATTGAACGGCAGCTGACGATTAGCCAGACAAATGTCTGGTTTTGTGGCACTTCTTCCTCGAGTATAGGTTGGAAAGTGCGGGCCTATTCTATGGACCATATTTCGGTCCATCATAGTTTCCAGGCACCTTCCAGTTCCCTTGAAGGTCCTGTACCCGGATTACCGACATCTGGCATTAAGATCCCCCAATAATATGGTGCGGGTCCTTCTGCCAAATAGGCCAGAGAGAGAATGGATTGGCAAATATCCTCGTCTCGGCGTCTGGTACCCGGTGGTGATGACCAGTTTGCCTATATCGAGTTCGACTTCTATTGCAAGATAGGATTCTTCCAGGTTTCTTATTGGCTTGTACTTGATCCCTCTTTTGATGGCATGGGCCCTCGTCACTATCTGAAGATGTGGTCTCTTCTTCTTCTTTGTTATCATTAACCTCGTCTTCTTCTTCGGATTCCTCCGATGAGGGAGATTCGATAACCTCTTTTAATCCAGTGGCTTTTTCTTGATTATTTCTAATAACGCTATCCTTGAATGCCCGTGAACATTCGGGGTCATCAGGCACGATGATGGATGGCAAGTTATTAGCATTCAGTAGCGCGTTTAAAACCTGGTTGTAGCATCCAGGTTTTACCGCATTTGCCACGTTTGCATGGGTAATGCACATGAGAATCTTAGCACTTAGATCGTTTCTGAAGACCATCGGTGAGGGAGTTGCCATTGCAGAGGCCATCCCTTCACCTTTCCTCACAGTGCTCGCGTAGGTTGTAGTTTTATTCTTCTTCTCTTCTTCTTCCATTTTCTTTATAATCTCCTTTCTCTTGGGGCAGTTAAGAGCCATCGTTCGATGGGGCCCCTTGCAATTCATGCATTTTTTGTCAGTGCTTTTACTGGAGTCATAAATATGACCCTCTGTGGCGCATTCACGGCACCACATTGTTCCTTTTTGGGGGCAGTTGGCCAAAGTGTGTGTTCAAGCGCATATTGGACGAAGCACATCTGGATGCTATGGTATTTTTCATGTTCGATGTTGCAGCCTGGGATCTTCATGTTAAAAATGAGGAGTCCCTCCGTTGCCGCCTTGTGAGCCATTTTCCTGGTTTGGAAAGTTACCTTGAAGACATGGGTGTGGTCACGGAATTTAATGACTTCCCTGATCTTAGCCCATGCGTGGTTCTTTTCCACCTCACTTTTGATGTCCGCGGGGAGTTCTCTCCCACCCAGCTCTCTACCTTTCAGCAGATCACACTTCTATTTGTAAAGATTGCTGGTGGGGTTTTCGCTTCCAAATCCATGGTTTTTAGTACTTCGGCCTCTTCTTCGGATATGAGCCGGTCTATGTCCTTGTTTTCACCGCACATAGCGATGAATCCATTCGGAATGTCAATCAGTTTGATCAGTGCGATCCCTAGATTTGCAAATAAGGATTGGCACACTCTTTTTCTCGGGGATCTTTTTTCCAGCTATAGTCCGCGGGGTGACCCTCTTAGGGAGGGCCTCCATCGTCGTAGGCGTCTTCTTTCTTCTTTCTTGTTGATTTTTTCTTTCTCAGTAATAAACGTGTAATTAAATTGTTATGGGTGAGAAAAAGTGATGTAAGTGGTGGTAAAGGAGGTAGAGTCGAGGGTTAGTTCTTTACTCCGATGTGAGAAAAACGCTACCGTCCAATTTCCTGTTGTTCCCCCGCTCGGATGGTGCCGGGATGATGGGTGATGATGGATGGAGGATGGTTCTCGACTGGGGACCTCAGAGAGTTGAGCTTGGTGGACTTAATGCATAGCGGCCGAATCAACGACCGCTAAGTTTTTGCCACCCTCTCATGGGTACGTACGCCAAAACTGCATCCAACACCCTAGAGACGGGTGTACTTCCCTCTATGATTCTGGCCGGGTCCCCCGGGCGATGAGGATTTTTCCTCCACCCGGGACTCGCAGCTTTGCTCCAGATTCGAGAAATTTCTGACTTGTGCTTCGGCTGTGGGCTAGTCCTCAAACCAGTTTCTACGCTAGCCCTTAATTATGCCAGTCCAAGTGTCCAACATAGTTAAGACGAAATTAATAGAGGGCAGTCATCCGAGCAGGTTCCCACGCAGGGCGGTGGACGGGAGCAATGCGGTGTTTAGACCATCATTTTATTTCATCACTCGCAGCGAAAAGATATCTTAAATCTTTGCAGATCAACTGAGATCCTAATGATTCCCAGGACAGTCGCGTTCTTAGGTAGCGAGGCTCAAAAGTCCGTATTTAATAAGCACGCCTGAAAAAACAACGCTCTTCAAAAGGTAGTAAGGCAATGCTACGCAGTCGAATATTCGCCCAGCTGGTGAAAGAAAACTGTTTTTAGCGGATAATTATTCCGCCTGGTTGAGCGTAACATTAAAGGAAACGAACCAATCCGAGAGTGGAATTTTGGCACAACATTAATGTTCCGTTCCAGCTTAACGCTTGACTATTTATGGCCTGATGAAACGAAAATTAATCAGGGAGCAGTAAACAATATCAAACTGTATTACAGAAATCAGATGTCCACGGCCTATAAAATAGATGAAAAAAACATCAAGGAGATTATTAACCGTAACATCAAGTTTAAAAATCAAATGGACAAAATTTAACTTATTATATACTCTAAAACGACAAGGGCCAACAATTTCCTTATGAAAAACAACAGCTGCCAAAACTCCTCGAATCACAAGTCAACTAACATAGTTTACGAGTTCATCTGCCTCAATAAAGACTGCAAGCTTTATAATAACTCGAAATATATTGGCATGACAACTACCACAATTTCGACACGTTTAACCATGCATCTGCAAAGTGAAGGGCCTAAACATCATGTGAAGAGCGCGCACAACATCAACCTAACGAGAGATATTCTAGTTGACAACACCGTAATTAAAAGAAAAGAGGGAAATAAAGCTAGGCTGAACATCATAGAAGCTATTTTAATAAACGAAGAAAAGCCGGCCATCAATCGCCAAGTGTTAAGCTGGAATTGAACATTAAAGTTTTTCTAAAATTCCACTGACCAATTGACTCGTTTCCTTTAACGTTTCACTCAACCAGGAGTAATAAATATCCCATAGAACCAATTTTAAAAGTCTCTCACAACATACTTCTACCCAAAATGACCAAAATGAACAAAGACCTCAAACACCCAAACAATAACAGGCCTATTTCTCTATTAACATCTAGGCAAAATGCTCGAACGTATGATCAACTACCGCCTACGGGACTACCTGAAAGAGAGGGATTGGTTCTTCCACCAACCAATATGGGTTTAAGAGGGACTGGTTCTTCCACCAACCAATATGGGTTTAAGAGGGACCGGTCCACTCAGGCGGCTGTGACCATCGTTCACAACATAATACAACAAATACGCCAGGTACGACAAAAGACACTCTCCATCAGCAAGGACGTGGAGAAGGCCTTCGATAAAGTGTGGCATGAGGGACTCCTTTTGAAACTCGCCAACAATACGGAGTTACCTCTCTGGACCAGAAGGCTCCTCTCGGACTACCTCACTGAACGGAGATGCCACAGAAAATATAACAATACCCTATTACAACCTTTCATACGACGCTCAGGCGTTCCCCAAGGAAGCGTACTAGCACCCACACTATACATCATGTACAAAGGCAAAACTCCTCGCCCACCCGAAAACTGCCGTCACACCTACACAGTGTCCTACGCCGATAACGAGACCATTCTCGTCAGCTGCCGCGGACAAAACGAGATCCCGCACCACTCACAAATAATACAGGAGATCAATACATGCATAACTTCTAAATTTTCTCACACACACCAGACAGGAACCACCTAAACTCAACAAGTCTCGACTACACGCAACAGACAAAAATCATTCGGGTAACTTTTGAAAAGTCTCTTAGGTTCAATATTCACCAGCACATAATAAAAGCAAGAGCTGCACGCACAAACAAAATGCTATGCAGCTTCTACTCTGCGGGCAAGAAACTATAGTTACACCTATATAAAGCACTCATAGCTGCGAGTATCACGTGGCAGAAGAAGGCTCAGCGCATTCAGAACTCTGCTCTGAAGCGCGCTTGCCGCTCTCCCATGTACGCAAGAATATCCACACTACACGACAACAACAAATAAGCACCCCTCAACACATACGCTCATAGTAGACTCACAAAACACTCGAGAAACTCGCCAGAGACCCAATATACACCACACTACACGCAAGACTGTATGGTGCGATGGACTAGGCTACCCCGCAGCCCATGACCATCGGAAAACATACCGTTCTACGCATAAGTTAAGAGCATCATGAATAAGCGTTTCCGACTATGCAGACACGATCTCCTTACTGACCACCTCCCAGCCGTCAGCCAGTCATGAACACCCCGAGACACATCCAACTACACCAAGCATACGTGTCTAGCCACCGACCTATCAACTATTCATATCCCCTCTAAAGTTATTTCCGTACCCTTTTCCTCTACGACTACCTGATCGCCTGTGTTACACAGAGATCCCTTTATTCTTTCTATATACATCGATTCGATTTGATCCCTTTCTTTCATTCAGGCTTGCTCGGAAATCTTGGTTCATGAACTTTGGCAGATTTACCCCAGAACTTGGTAAAGGAGGTAGCGTTTTTTGAAACTTCCAAAGACGCCTACGAGAACGACTATTATGAAACAGATCTATACTTATCACCATTCATTCAACATCACTCCTATTATTCACCTTTCTTTTTAGAGGCCTCACTTAGGCAGATGACTGCTTAAGTACCCAGTCTTCGCCCTCTTCGTGAACTGCTGCAAGATACGAAGATGGATTGCCATTCATATTTCGTCCGAACTATGCTGATCAGGTGCCACGGCATAATTGGAGGCATTTGAGGAAGCTGGTTTGAGGAGTAGCCCACACCCGAATACAATGTCAGAAACAATTCCGGACAGGAAACGGACTGCAACCTCCGTGCTCATCACAGCGGGGGCCACTTCCAGGACCATAGACGGACATACAACCGTCTCTATGATATGTTGGGATGCGGTGGCGATTAAAACACCCTCAGGGGGAGGGCGGCGTTGTCATTAAGTCCACCATACAATCATACCCCCGAGAGGATCCCACCCGGATTCATCTCATCCATTGATATCATTCACCCTAAAAGGCAATTTCTTCATCCATCAAGGCAGCAGACAAGCGGGGGGCGTGGGCTCTCCTCTCCCCAAAGCAAATAAATTAGAAAAACCTAAAACTCTGAAAAACACAGATTGGTAGGTCTCCATTCAAATAAACAACAAATAAAGTAAGATAGAACGTAAGTGCACTTTCCTCCTCTAGGGGTTGCACACAATCCGAAATGGCGGACTCCAGTGCCGCAAGAGTCCCGCTGAGAACCAGAAGTAGCCTAGAAAAACCGAAAAAGGGAAAGGTGTATGAAACCTTATTCGGCAGGCTGAATGTGCCCATCCTACACCTAATCGACTCTCCAACAAGGTATATTGCTATATGCGAGAAGAAAAAAGATATTGAGATCCTCACAAAGGAACCTGGTATTAAGATCCTGAGGAAAATAAACCTCCAACCCAGTACCCCTCCCCAGATCCAGGCTCAAAGTATTGTGATATGCCGAACGTTGGAACCGTGGATCGGCCAGCATACAAAGGAAGAAACCAAAAACGAAATTTAGAGAAACCAGCAGTGGGCAAATATAAGCGAGATAGTGAAATTCAGAAACAGAAGGGACAACACGGAGTACAATCACCTGTTCAAAATTATCTTGGGTGATACCTCAATGGCAACTAAGGCGTAGTAGAGGGGGTTACTGCTCTTCATTGCCAAAATAAACGGGGAATAAATAGAGAGGGAGGAGTTTACCACAGTGCAAATTTGTTTCAGGTGCTTTAAGCTAGAACACCACATCACAAAAGAATGCAAGGAGCAGGAACTAACCTGCTCTTGATGCAGTAGTAAAGGGCATGGCTGGTGGGAATGTCTGGCAGCCGAAGAAAAATGTCAAAACTGTAGTCACAAGCACGGGGCAATGGCTATGTCTTGCCTAAAGAAGAAAAAGATATTAAAATGGAAAGGAGATGAGAAAAGGCGGAGGGAATTAGGAGGGATAATACCTCCTATGCCAAAGCGGCAAAGGCTTATCTTAAGGTTAGTAACAAAAAATTCCACCAAAATCCTCACGTGTATTCTGTACGCTCACGTGAGGAACATCACCAACCTGGGCTGTTTCGCAAATGAGCTTAATACCATGCTCAGAAAAAATAAAATCGAGAAAATGTGGTTCCCGGACAATCCTTCCTCGGGGGACGTCCTGCAACTGCAATACCAGTCCGAGGAAGAAGCCCCAGCAACGCCCTTTCCAGCAAATAACGGAGAAGTGGAAGAAAACGAACACCAGGAAACATTACAAGCCCCTCAAAAATCCACAAATAGAGACCCAAGAATAGAGGCCAGAAGAAAATGGGAGATACAAGACAGAAAAAGCTGCCATGAAAATAAAGCAGGCTGATGGTATTCTCTCAAGCTCCACATCCTCATCTGAAGACGAAGAACAGGTCCAACCCCAAACAGAAAATAAGAGATCGAGGAGCAAATACAGCGTAAAGGCTCCCCAACAAACCATGAAATATGATAGAGAAGAACTGAAAATGCAGTTCTACAGAACTGATCTGACCCCATTCCTAGCTAACCCCAGCATTAGGAGATTGTTGTAGAAGTAAAGACAGGTCAACTAACGTGGACTTACGATGCACAGGCACAAGAAGCAACACTAGACGAGGTGCTCATGGCAGCGAAAATAAAAACGGCATAGGGACTCTTGCCTCACCATAAGTGAGTACGAGAAAATAAAAAACTCAAAATGGAGCCGTGATAAAAGTAAAGGGGAATACACACACTCACATAAATTACAAGCACACCAAACAAAGAAAACCTGGAAAACACAAACAACACACTAAAAATACTCTCACTATAAAATACTCTCACTCTAAAAATACTCTCACTCTAAAAGTACTCTCACGCTTACTAAACAGAAACATATTCCTTACAGTGGATCCCGACCTGATCTCAATTCGGAACACGGTAAAAACATACATAGAAACTAACACAATAAAAATACCAAATTACACTCTGATCACAAAAAAAAACATAAACAAGATCGATACGAAAGTGCAGCCATCGCGATCCAAAAAATATCACATACAAAACATTACCAGATTAAAAGCATCATTCGTGGTGGGAGGCCTAACTCTGTCAGCGGCCTATCAGCCGCCCCGCCGAAACTACCTGCCGATTCCCAACTTCATTAACATTTTCGGGCGCGGAAAACGCCAGGTACAGAGCCTCTGGTCCGGTCGTACCGACCAAAAGGGAAGGAATCTGGAACTACTTTTCGGAAGAGACAGACTCCAGAGAGTAGGATGTGATTTCCCTACCTGCCTAACACATCGATCGGCAACCAAACCAGGCATAGTTTTAGCGAGCGTTAACTTTCCCTTTAACATCAGCAATAAGCCCGGACCTGTGCTACCGAGCGACCACATCCCGATAATTACAACAATCTCGCTTACTCTTATTCTCAAGGCCCACCCCACATAGGAAAAGTTAGGCGGAAGCTAACTGGGAGCTATATATAAAGATACTCAACGAATATCAACCAACTGACCTGGGAGACGCCAAGCTCGAAGAGATAGATGAGGAGATAAACTACATCACTAATCTCCTCATTCAAGCCGATGAGAAATGCGTCCCCAGGATCTCCTATAAAATGCTCCCGCAACCTAAGTGGAAGAACGGGATGACGGAAGCTGCTCGAGAACATAGAGGAATCTAAGAGGAAATAGGCAGGATAGGCCCAAATCAGGAAAGGACAGCCAGAATGAGACAACTAAGCGAGGAACTAAAACACACCATTACAGAGAAACAGAAGGAAATCTGGAATGACATCATCAGTAGGCTGGACAGTGAGGACAGTCCATAAGTTTTTGGAACAGCATCCGAAGACTTAGGGGACTGCCCACCAAAACCAGAACACAGTTAAAAGACGGAGATAAGATCATTGAGGATCCAGAGTCTCTCGAAAAAAGATTCAGGAAGCACTGGAAAAAGATCTTCGCTATAACCACTGAGAACGACGACTTCAACCAGCACTTCGAAGACCAACTGCTCGATGACCTCAGCACAGTGATACATAGAACCCAGCCTCACCCACAAGTTTCTCAGGAAAGACAGATGGTTGGCCACGAGTGCCCAATCACCTTCGAAGAGACCGTGAACACCATAAGGTGCTTCAAGCAAAGGGCACCAGGCTGGTCTTGGATCACAAGAAACAGCCTCGTGAATGCCTCGAGGCAACTCATACAGGGCCTGGTTAACACCATGAATGCCACCCTGAATAAAGGCTACTTTACCGATGGGTACAAGATGGCTAAAATCATCTTCATCCCGAAAGGAAACAAGCCCCCAGACCAGGTAGCTAACTATCGCCCAATCTCTCTTCTGGAGATGTACGGCAAGATCTTTGAAAAGATTAGAGATAATAGGCTACAACCCCAACTGAGCAAAGTAGGAGCGCATAACCCCCAACAACACGGGTTCCGTAGGAAAAGTGGCACAGAAACAGCCCTGGCGCTCCTAATAAAAAAAGTAGCCTTTTTGCCGAGCGAATGGGTACTATGTAGACATTGTGTTGAGTGACGTGCAGAAGGCCTTCGATAAAGTCTGGCTGGAAGGACTAAAATACAAGAGCCTAAACCTCCAGCTAGACCCAATCCTGGAAAGGATCCTTTGTGACTTTGTTATGGACAGAAGGGGATGTCTCATGATCGAAGGATACAGAGGACCTGAATTCAAACTCAAGGCGGGCGTTTCCCAGGGAGGCTGTTTAGCCCTCTGCTTTACTTGGTCTTTACCATCGACCTCCCAACTCCGGTGCACAGGGACACGATGTATCTGCAATTTGCAGATGACGTGATCCAGATTGTTTCGTGCCCGGTTAAGAAAGCAAGGGATCAGGCAATGCGCACAATAGCGGAAATCAATAACATCACCTGGTACGAGAGGCGATGGAAGATTAGAACAAATAGGGATGAGTTCAAAATCGTCCAGTGAGCCGCAGGTTGACGTGGCCCATCATCATCGATGGGAGGAGATACGGCTACTCCGTGAAGGCACTGTCCTGGAGTTAAAGATCTCCGACCACGGATACTCGAGACACTACACAGAGAGACGGAACCTAGCAAAGAGAAAAATCTCCAAGGTATACTGGTTTAGAGATGTTAGCTCGGCCAGCAATAAGAAAATATACCCGATGTACGTCCGGGTTAAGCTCATCTACCCCGCAGTAGTTACTCAAGCGGCAAGCAATACCTCAATGAGAAAACTCCAACGTGTTCAAATCTCCGCATCTCTAATAATTAACAAAGCCAGAAGGCGTTACCAACATCGGCAAAGGGAGCTTCATAGGAGGAAAAAAATGGGTTTATCAACATCATCACCCAAAAATTAGGAAGAAAGGTCTGGTCAACCCTTACGTATGTTCTCATTCTGGAACTACAGCAAACTGGTGGCAGACTTAATATACCTACACGACTACGGGATGAAGTCTCCCGTCGTAGCCAGTTTCCAAGTACTAAGATATGGTCTCAGGAACACATTACATTACTATACACATAACAGGAACATGAAAAACTAACGCAGTACAACCGAAACCAAAATAAATTACAATACACTAAAACAACATAAGGTAAATCGCTGAGCTAAAAGCTATAAAAGGCTTTAATGCTCAAAGAAATTAATCCAAAAATAAGAACACCAAAATTTAAACACTCACAATAAGAAGAACACGCTAACATCACGTAAATAAACAACATATAAAAACACAACTTATCAAAAATAAGACAAAAAGGAAAAATCTAAAGAAAAGCATAAAGTGATGCACTCCTACTAAGACGAAATACCCCTCCTCTCTTTAAATTTACCCACTTTTATCTACCACTATCTCCCCATCTTCTAAAATTGAGCATACCATCTTTTTCTTTCATTCAGACCGATTCTGACTCCACACAGTTCATCGGTAAAGGAGCACAGAATATATTAAGGCGCTCCGAAGATGATCGAAAAGATTGAAAGCTCAATAATTTAGTTTGTTTTTTACCAAACCCATTCATTTAAAAGAGAGATGAATACAGGACAAGTGATCTAACATCTACAAGATGGAATAAAAATGACAGTTAGAAGAATAGAAAGTTGCCAAAGGAAATTAATTTAGGCGTAATACACCATGGTTTTCAACAATATATATATATATATATATATATATATATATATATATATATATATATATATATATATATATATATATATATATAACAAGGAAGCCCAATCGCTTTCATGCTTACATCGTCAGAGTGAACCATGATTATAAGGGATAAGCATGACTTATGATGAATAACCAAGAAACGAGCTTAGCATATTGTTACAAAAAGGTTTTTTATGTAAATTCAAATGGCTCCAGCACAATGTAAACTTTTTAGAAAATAACTGACATTTTTTTAATCAAATTTATCTAATTTCTACATACCTTCTCTAATGTTAAAATGTTTTAAATTGCTAACCTTTGTATATTGTATGAAGGCAGACTCGAATATATTCTTTTTATTGATATGGGGATGTTAATCTAAGAAATTGCATTAGCTCCCTCAATGGAATGATTTAATTTAAATTGTTGAGTAAAACACGCCTTACTTTTATGTCCTATCCTACATCTGTATTGGCGTTGTTTATTTCTATTATCAAGACCTTTTGTAGATTGGCCTATGTAAAAACAACGGCAAGATTGGAAAAGGCAGCCCTACTAATTAGAGAGGATTGTCACAAAACAAATTAAGTGTAATTAGTGGTACAATCCGACCCATGCTCATGGATGTGATCCCAAGAAAAGATATTGAAATTCTCATAATCGAATGGCAATCACTAGTAAGGCCAAAAGCACCAGGAGCCGGTGTCTGTTTTGTTTCTCGTAGTGTATTTCTTACGCCACATCAAAGTTAAATCTTTCCAATCATTTCACACTAAATTAGATATCAAGAGGACATTTTGGGAATCTCCCTTTCAGGTCTTTCGTTTTTTTCTCCCCTCGATGTATTTCTCTCAACGTGGAGAATCGCAACCTCATTTGCTATCCCTAATTGGACTCTTGTGTCGTTGTCAGCTTCTTTCAAAATTATTATGTAAACGAGTGGGCAGAAATTATAATTGGTTTAATTACTCCCATTTTAAAATTAAAATTGAATAATGTTCATTTAGATAAGCGTGCAGTGGTGCGTGTGTGAGTGCAATAGTTTGGGCGATGTGTCCGTGACTATTTGTATGATCTGCATGTGCATACTCGTATGTTTTTAGTCGTCAGGCTTTAGCCTTAAAACAAACAGTAAACTAACACACCTGCTGCTTCTGCTGTGCTGGTTTGCACCCAAAGATTCTTTTGATGTTCAAATATTGTCCCATCCTGTTATATAGGGTTTGAAAGATTTATTTTTAAATCTTTGTTACTGTTTAGTCATTTTCGATTTATATTTTAAGCCTCAAGCGACACAAGTGAAAACAGGTTTCCCACTTCTGCTAAATATGTCTTCTCTCAGAAAGGTTTTACGGGAAGATGCTGGTTTGGTACCATTTCAGAAATTATAAAATACCTTAAAATATATGAAATGTATCCCATTTACGCGGAAACCAGCAAACCTCCAATTAGCAACCCTGTAGAAGAATTACAACTGCTTCGATAGGTCAATCGTGATCTGAGCGTTTGCAGGTGATTTTAGCAGTTCTCAAGTAATTTCGTGTGCTTGCTTACGTCAGGAAAGATGCCAAACTTGTGCAAAAGTGATATTTTTAATTATAAAACTTCTTAAAGGTCTAATTTTTTTTATACCTCAGATTTCCATTTCGTTTTTCAAGAATTTCGACAAGGAATTTTCCTAAACTGTAAAGGCTTCAATGCCCTCTTTTAACAATTCCTGGTACTATTTAAGTTTCAAAAAGAATAGGAAAGATTTTACTCAGGAGAGTGTAAAAAAAAACTATGACTAATAAAGCGAGAACTGGTAGATATCATCACAACAACCAATCTGAAAACCGCTCTCTCTATCTCTCTCTCTTCTCTAGACATCACAGCAAAACACACAATTTTCTCTGTTCCAAGGAATCCTGCCGATACTCGGTAGTTTATCAAAATACTCCTGAAGCAGAACGAGATCCTTTCCTTTCTCGGCGACGAAGGTTGTTACCAAATCGCTGCTGGTGTCGAAAATACAAAATAACCCCCAGCCCCAAAAGAGGACTTGCTCTTTGTTTTCATTAGTTTACCAGCGATTATCATGCTGATCTTTATTTTGGTTTCATTATTCGGTCAGGAAGCCCATCCTGGCTAAAGACACATGGCGTTTCCCTACCTATAAGGGAAGAAAAAAATCATGTAAACAACATGTTATACTTTGTATAATTTTTCATGTTGGAAACACCACCTACTTTTGTATGCTGCGATATTCATTTTGTTTCAAATGTGAGATCTCTATCTTTGTATGTATTTCAGCGTACACCACATTGTTTCAGTGTCGTTCACGGCTGCACACGGAATAATGTGTTACCTATGTGTATCAGACTTGCAAAGAGGGAGAATCGTTGCAGCTCGATTAGCTGGAGTAACTGTAACGGAAATAGCTGAACTGTTTAATGTGCCTGGAGCAACAGTGTCCACGTTTATGACACCATACACAAAATATGGTAGGATGTCACCTGCGAACAACAACATTGGATTAAATCTTAAATTAAGTGACATGGATCATCCAACAGCAACAAAGATTGTGGCCACCAACACAAAGCTACTACAGCAAAGGTCATAGCAGAAAACTCAAGAGCCATCTGAACGAAACGACACTATTTCGATAAGAAATGTGCTCCGGAATCTTCACAAACTTAACATTCTTGGAAGGGCAGCAATTCCGTAAGTGTTAGTAACGTAAATCAACGTTAATTACGAAAAGAATGGTGACATGATAATAAGAGATGCAAACTTGATGAGTGAAAGAATGTAGTATAGTCCGACGAGTCATTATTTCTATTATTTGTGTTTGTGTATCAAGAACTCCAAAGGAATACTACAATCCGAATTGCCCAATTCCAACCATCAAACATGAGGGCGAATCCGTACTGGTTTGCGCAGCTATATCCTGGTATTCAGCTGATCCCATCATAAACATTAATCGTTGGGTTAATCCCAACAAATATTTATAAATTCTTAATGGCGATGTTCCTACTACGACTACTATCGTTCAATATGATAATGCGCCCGTACATATACAAAAATGTCTTCGTTTGCAAAGCATTTAAATATAATTCAACATTTTCCCTCACTGGCCAGCACAGTCACCTCATCTAAACATCATTGAACCAGTGAGGACAATTTTAGAGCAAAGAGTTCAAAGCATATTACAACTTACGTCCCTCCTTAGATTAGGAGCTTGCACTTCGCAGGCAGACCTTGGTTCTCTGGCCTACGGCCTATCTTGCTCTAGCAATGAGGTTTTGGTCTAAAAAAAAAATAAAAGGCCTCCACTGCATATCTCCTGATAATTTGCTCTTGGTCTATTTTTTCCTACCCATGATTATTTTATAAGCCTAGAGACAAGATAAAACCTATAGAAATTCTTTTGTTATCCGGAAAAAACAATCCTCAGAGCACTTTTTCATCTGAATTCGAGTTTATATACGAAAAAACACCACAAAAAACAGCCTGCTTTAATTTTAATGCAATTTCTGAATTTACGATTTAATTATTTTTTTTATTACAAAACATTCGATACTCATAATTATTTTTTTGTGAACTCTTCGAAAAAAAAACTAATAAAAGCTTCATATATACGAAAATTGGCCTTACTTTTAAGAATTTTGAAAATCTCTGAATATCTTTTTTCTACTGCTTTTTCTTTTAAAAAAAATTCCCAAATATTGAATAATAGCCTTTAATTTGAAAAAGTTTCATTATGTTATTTTTTTAAATAAAATTATAATAAAATACAGTCACACATAAAATAAGACAAAAAAAAAATTTAAATACTCAAACTGTTCAAAAATTGCCTTCCCTAAAATATAGTGTTAGGAATCAATTTCGTTCTTTCTTATAGTAAATTGTGGTGGGTGTATTTTTCTATATAATTTCCGTACTTTCTCGGTGTTAATTAAATGATAAGTTGTTCGGTGTCACGGTGTTAGTGACGTTGTTTGTTGCCGAAGCATATACCACAAAAAAAATCTAATTTATTTTTTTTAGAATTTAATGAATTTTCTCGGTGTCCTATAAATTACTGGAAACCTTTTACATCCTTTGAAATTTTTATTCCTCTATCTGTTTTCTCGCACTGCTCCACCTCCCCGAACACTTTGAACATGCCCCCTTCCTATTGCATTTTAATGAATGCAATATTTGCAATCATGTTGGATTGAAATGCGACTCCTGCCGGGTAAAAGGCATAGGTAGCTTTGGGCTTGATGGGAATAAAGGGCTATGGCCTGCTATTAGAATAGCGATGATGCTTGTCAACTCTCCCTTGTGTGAAAAGGATAAAACCTGAACAATTCCTTGAATCTACGACAGTAGGTAATTTTATGTCTAACCAACGAGGGATATCATTTCCTTACAGTTAGTAGTACCGTGGTTATATTTTTGAAATTAAAAACTCTTTATGCGCACATTATCCAATCTACCTGCAAGGAATACATTGTTTATTTCAATGGTAAACATATTTTCAAATTTGCGTGAGACTAACGATATAGATTACACCCAGGAAAGAGAAAATCTATGATTTCAATCTGTTTAAGCGACGCCTATTAATAGAAGTAAGTGGTTGGAATCCTAGTCTTTCCTTTTCCCACAGGTAATAATTTAGGTTAGCTTTAATTATTAAAATCTCATAAAATAGCACTTGTGGTGGCATGAGGAAATGGAAATAGAAATGAATAGGCCTTTCGTCTTTATTAATGCATCCTCTGCATTCATTTGTTGCGCTGCTCCTAAGCGTTTGTTAGTTCTCTAACACCGTAGCTTTGTTGTTTCATCCTCTATGACTTACACCGTCGAAAGACACCGAATTACGAGTATACTCACCTTTCTTGAGCGGATAATTGTTTTTGAAGTCATATTGCCAGTTAAACCCAACCAACGTCAGTAAATACTTAATTTTATTCTACTCATATTCTGGTCTTCTTTGCAAATATGGAAAAAATAACCATGAAAATACGAAACAGGGATTGGAAAGGTTGCATCAGTAATGCTTCCTTCAATCCAAGATTCGTAGATCAGGCGGGAAATCTTGCACCGATCTAGTTGTAGTTGTCCTTAAAGTTGTAGTTGCATTTATATTCTTTGTTAGGCATGTAATTAAGTGGATTTAGTTCGTATTATAAGCACAAGCAAAGGGGCTCAAATATGCGAGCTTTAGATCCTTGAGGGGATGATTGCCTTGCTAGAGGCAGCCCGTACCTGACCCTTTTGGCTTCCCTCCAAAGATCCAGGGGAGGGGAGACGACAGCCCAAATTAGGAAAAGATTTCCTCTTCGTGTGCGTTGGGATTTTAAATGGCGAGAGTGAGTTAAGCGTTAGCTAGTGTTGCTACAATTATATTAGGCTTTGGTGGTTGGAAGATTTTAACAGTAGAAACAAAAATAATCTTTTAATCCTACACAAACAACAATAGATATTAACAGAATAATATACAGGCTATTTAGTTAACATCGTTTACTAAATGAATGAAATTGAAATGACAAGTATGAATCGTCTTAGCCGAACTAGGCTCAATATATACACTAATTACCCGAGTAAAGGCGAGAGGCGACTGCGAGGTGAGTCTTAGCCGTACGAGGCTCAATAATTATTACAGTAATTACCCAAGAGGGACGGGGAGGAGATCAGAGTGAGTCACTCCGCCTCAAAGCATCACACCTCGGGGAGAAGACCACGAGTATGGGTACTCGGGGGAAGGTATTCTTCGAGGAAGCGTAGTAGAGCGCGATATTCCAGACGTAGTCTTCCTCTTTCCGAATATGGATTCCTGCTGCGATACCGAATAGCACCAGGGGCTGTCGCTCGAGTATTGTGCATCGTCGTTGAATGGGCTTGCTCTCTTGAAAGCAATGTGGGGACAGCTCGCGACCCGAAAGCTCTAAGAATACTTCCAAGATTATTCTTTGGATAGAGAATATATATTACTACGCCCGAAGTTCCAATGTTTGCCGACAGAAGCGTTATCGGTTTGGTTACACAGCCTCGATGGCGGGAATCAGCGGTGAGGGTCGTAACACCATAAACGGGACTGGGTTCTGGGCGTTATAGCTCCGGAAGTTTGCCGACGGTCTGGAAGCAGGGCTCCTTGCTCGATATCCCTTTATCGTGACTCGATCACACACGCTTGCTCTCTCTCTCTCTCTTCCTCATTTTCTGACAGCCTATTTACGTTGCATTGTCAAAAACAACGATCTAGTTGTAGCTGTCCCTAAAATTGTAATTTCATTTATATTCCTTGTTAGGCATGTAATTAAGTGGATTTAGTTCGTATTATAAGAGCAAGCAAATGGACTCAAATATGCCAACTTTAGATCCTTGAGGGGATGATTACCTTGCTAGAGGCCTAAATTTCAGAGTAGCCCTATTTACGCTGCATTGTCAAAAACAACGATCTAATTGTAGTTGTCCCTAAAATTGTGGTTGCATTTATATTCCTTGTTAGGCATGTAATTAAGTGGATTTAGTTCGTATATAACATCATAACTAATCAGCTGATTCTCACGAAATTTAAAACCCTTATATTGTTTTGCATTCTCTTTCGATAATATAATTGTCAAGTCCTCCCAAGGTTAACTCGGGAATGATTTTGTTTTGGCAATAACAACATAACTATTCAGCCGATTCTACGAAATTTGAAACCCTTATGTTGTTTTACATTCTCTGTCAAATGATAGAATTTTCAAGGTCTTCCCAAGCTTATTCCGGGAATTATTGATTATTTAAAGGGTGTAAGATCATAGATCAGAACAAGTGAGAGCACGCAACCTTTTGGTCAGCAGATCTTGTTTAAACAAGGCTTCATGCGAAAGTGGTTGAAACCAATTTTTTTTTTACCTCCGGGTACTTTTAATGCTTACTTTGACCTCTCTTCTTATTCTTCGAAGTGTTATTTCGGTATTTATTTCCTTGGTATAAATTTTTCCCTGGATGTATGAAAAGTTGTTTAGGGCTTCGAGGATTAAAAAGTTTCCTTTTGCCTTTAATAAAGGAAAACACACCGGCCTCTGCGTTGTCTTTCCTATTGAGGTTCTTCAAGGTAAATTTATTTCTCTTAGTGTTTTACTAATTTTAGGAGGCGTTTTACCACTACATATTTGGTATGCGTTTTACTACCGCCAATTCGATAGACGTTTTACCACCACATATTTGGTAGGTGTTTTAACACAACTTGTTGATATTGTACCACTCTTAGGCGTTTTACCACTACATATTTATAGCCACAAAGTTAGTATATATTTTACCGCTACATATTTGCTAGACGTTTTACCACCAAATATTTAAAGGCGTTAAATTACCACTTGTTTATACTCTTTTTGCATCTCTTTCCTTAGCAGTGGTAAATTATTATTCATACGCGGTCTAAACCATATTTTTTCCGCTACCTTGACCTAATGAAGGGTTCCATATAGATTTAGGTGGAGGATATAAAGACTTTTGACCGTATCCTTAGTAAATGGACTTCAATGTGTACTCAAGGGTATATGCTTCATTATATGAACTAGATCGTTATAGCTTAGAATACACTATCCTGATATTCCGAGTTAACCTTTCTTACCCGCACTGGTCTTTGCTAATTGTTTTTTTTAATTAATAATTACGCCTTTTTATTCATTATTTTTATTTTTGACTGTCATGCCCTTCCTTGTCTTTCAATAAAGCAATTAAGATGGTTAGAAAGAATCAAATAGCAAAAGTAGCAAAGGCGGGTGTATGTAGGGCCTCGTAACTTTAAATGTCAGTCCTGCAGCAAAGTATCATAAAAGTGGATAAATAGAGGAAAGAAAGCATCTTATAAAGGCGGTTAGGCTAATATTTACTCACGATTTGAAAGGCTTTTTTGGCAGTCTTTCTCTCGTGGTCAGTCACATTCAACCTTCCATTTGAGCTTGCTAAGCCAAAGAGCTAAATCGCCAAATTAATGGCCTCTCCATTTTCATTTAGGAGAGGGAGTGGCTGTAGTCGCTCCTTTAAACTTCTATCAGTGAGTTCTAAGTTCATACATCTGAGGGTTTTTTTTAGTAAAGTATGTAAGGAATATAAATGACTGTTAACTTATTATATGGGTTCGACCCCTTTGCTTTAAGATTTGCAGTGGCGGGCGTTTGGTGCTCGATCTTTTTTATTTTTAATCTTTCTCCTAATGTAGGGTTTTTAAATGACCGTTTTTTCACGCGAAACGTTGCGTCTCTAGAGTAAGTTACAGTTTCTTTCTTTGTAACAACTCAAATGAATCCTTCTAGTGTCCTTTGTTCGTGTTGTCCTGTTCGGATTTCTCTAGGTATTTTCCATTCGTGTTGGTGCCCATCACAAATTGCTCGGTGTGCTAAAATATTTTACTTTATTATGGAGAATGAAAAAGGAAGAGAAAGTTCAATGGGAGACGTTAAACACCGAAACGAGAAAAAGGGAAGAAAATATTGTTGTGTTGAATGTGAGTCAGTTGGCTTATAAGGTCGGGTTGACCATATATTTAAGCGGCGAGATTGTAGAAGCTTTGGGTGCTTGTCAATTGCATCTTTTCATTCACTTCTCAACTCACGTTCTTCCTTCTTTTCTACTTTTTCTTACTAGATCTGTCCGCATTAAATGAACGGTTAAAAGTTAGAAAATATAAACTACGAGAGAGCTTGCAATATCCTAATCGTAAGAGCTGTTTCGAGTGTTTTCAATGACTTCAGGTACAAGGTACAAAGAACAGGACACAAAATGCCATGAATTAAACCCTCTTGCAGAGAAAAGCTGAAATCCTGCCTTTTTCCTCATACCCAATGCAATAAAATTGAAAACATTGCATGAACAACATCACCAGAGACAACATCAAAACTAATAATAAGTAATATTCCATCAACTAATTAAAATGTCAGAAATTTTGCTCAAACAAGTACTCAAGGATTTTAATAGATTGGCTCCATACTCATTTCATAGATTGCATCTCATCAATAACTACCTGCTCGATGAGACCTCAGCCATTCATAAAAACGATCTTGCTCTCAATTGATTGTTGTTTTGTTGCATTGATCCCAAGTAGTGGATAGCTTCTGCTCGCTCCGATTGGTAGGGAGATTAAGGAAGAAAGCCTTTGATCCTACAGCTTGTGTTGTTGATTAGAAAATATGAAAAAAGTGATAAATATTTATAAAAATTAGATAATAAATTTTGTTCAATACTATTTAAACAGTTCTTTAAAATTTGATCTGAAATAAAGATAAGGGTTCCTCCTTAATAAAATTGGTTTTTGCAAGATAAATATGAATGTAAGTGTTAGGATTACTTCCTTACCGATGATCAAACTCCAATTGTACTATATCATTATTATTATTATTATGATAATAATAATGATAATTGTAATAATAATTATTATGATGATAATGATAATAATAATAAATAAAATATTATCACATAGGCATGCAATGAGAGCTCAGAAATTCACATAAATGTACATTATCACCTGAAGCTAAAAGTGCATCTGATGCAGGCATTCCATTTTCCCACCCCCCTTCATGCTGACCCAGCCTTCCTGCTTCAGCTAACCACTATGGCAACAACAAGCAATATTCCCTTTTAAGTATCAAAATTCTTTAATACCGCCAACTAATTTCTTGTGGTTTCACTGGGTTTTTTTTTTTGCAAAAGACGAATTCTTCAGTACACCCTGTCTGGCTCCACATCTAATCACTTTGAATTATATACAATTGGTGAATACTAAGGTAGGAGTATCCTCTATCTTCAAAATGTATTAACATTGGCTCAGTTGTAAGAAATTTACGCCCCTTATGATAAAGTTAACTAGATAGTTATTGTAAAATCCATTCCACTAATGCTCTATATAATAACCATTGGCTAACTTGTAAAAATCTTTAAAAAAATTAGTAAATAAATTAAATATAACTGGACCATTATTATAAAACCCCTCCTACTATGTTTAATATTTTATGTAACCACAACCATTTGAAATGAGCATGTAAAAAATTATAGAAATTCTTGTGAGAGAGAAGACCCTCTCAGACATAAATCCACCACCTTGAAGTTGTCTCATTACTTCCTTCTGTCCCGTGTAATTCGACATAACCCATTCACATCTTCAAGTGACTGGTAGTCTCCTCCTCCATCGAGCATCGTGCCTTCTCCAGTCGTATAAGACGACGTTACCATCCATAAAGTGGTGTAATCTTCCTCACCAGTCGTAACAGAGGACGTCCCGAGCATTGTGCCTTCTCCAGTCGTATAAGACGACGTTACCATCCATAAAGTGGTGTAATCTTCCTCACCAGTCGTAACAGAGGACGTCCCGAGCATTGTGCCTTCTCCAGTCGTATAAGACGACGTTACCATCCATAAAGTGGTGTAATCTTCCTCACCAGTCGTAACAGAGGACGTCTTGAGCATTGTGCCTTCTCCAGTCGTATAAGACGACGTTACCATCCATAAAGTGGTGTAATCTTCCTCACCAGTCGTAACAGAGGACGTCCCGAGCATTGTGCCTTCTCCAGTCGTATAAGACGACGTTACCATCCATAAAGTGGTGTAATCTTCCTCACCAGTCGTAACAGAGGACGTCCCGAGCATTGTGCCTTCTCCAGTCGTATAAGACGACGTTACCATCCATAAAGTGGTGTAATCTTCCTCACCAGTCGTAACAGAGGACGTCTTGAGCATTGTGCCTTCTCCAGTCGTGACAGACGACCTTACCAGCCGTAAACTGGCGTAATCTTCCATACCAGTCGTAACATAAGTAGGTAAATTAGTCAGGTGGTATTTTATACTTAGCTTATTATTCTTATTTGTAAATCCAATTCTTATGATACTAAGGATATACAGTACCAACCTTTTAAAAATAATATTTAAATTTTCAATAATTTTGGCCCTACATTTTATTTAATAATGCCGTATTACATCTAAATATTTCACCAATTGATTATTTTCATCGTCATTAATTTTGTTCTTTTGCTCTAAATATTAATAACCAACGATCATTCTCTTCGTTCTTAGAAAACAGATGAATTAGGAGCCATTACACAAAAATGTTTATACCACTTTAAACAACTTGGAAGGGCTAAAGTCGAAATTTAATCAATTAAATGGTTTTGTTTATGTTTACACTCTAACTTTAATTAGTTATATATATATATATATATATATATATATATATATATATATATATATATATATATATATATATATATATATACCTTTAAGCTAATGTAGTATTTATTTTCACCTAAGCCCAATTTTATAACTGTAATCGGTCAGTTAAAAAAGCATGGAGGTGAAAAACGAGTCACTCCTAGTTGGGATACACCGACACTAGAGCTTATTCCACTTGTCCTCCTGTTAGCTGTTTTGATAACATCTTTAGTCTACCATTTATTTACACATATATTTAGTTCAATCTGCCGTTTCTCGTGCGTTTCCTTGTGTTCGAAGGTCTTTTATAAGTTTTTTTTTTACGACTCAATCGTTTTTGCCTTTATCTCTATGTGCACGTAGTGAGGTCATTATTTTATAAGACATTCCATGTCAATAAAGAAACTAATATGAAACGTGTTTGTCGCCTATTTAATAATGACTAATTTAGGACGGGAGATGTGTTGGCATGAGCCTATCCTTTCCGAAAGAACAGCATTAGCGGGAATCTTTAGCTGAAATCCCAAATCCAAACATATAAACGCTAATTTGGTCTGTAGGCCAAAAGGATTAGGCCTCTTATGAGTGAAGCAACCTAAAGCTGAGCAGATTATATATAGCAAGGCGTGGACGTTTGGGACTGTGAATCTGTTAATATTTTTGTCTGAGGTGGATGGAGATGTGCACGTAAAGACTGAAATGTACATGAATGTTTTCTCAAGACTTTATATAATACAAAAATATTAAATATCAAGGTGTCTTATTTTGAATTACGGGGTGTTTTAGTATTTCTACGATAGCAAATGGGTTCTTAATCTTTGAATTAGAAGTCCTTATTTTGTTTTCACAGATTCATTTGTGGATTTTGGAAAATACTCTCAACATTTGTAATTCAATACTAAAGAAACATTTTTCTCCAATTATAAAATATAAATAAACATCATAAAAGTTTATATATAACGGAAATATCCGAAAACTGACCACTTCCTAGATAGAAATAGTTTCATTCTTTACGGTATGACAACGCTAAAATTGTTTAATTGAAGGAGCTTTATCGACCGTCAGCTCAAAACTAAATGAAATGAAAAAAATCGAAGACTACAAATGTTAACTTTTTTACTGAAGAGGTGAATTTAAAGTAGCTCTATTGCTCAAATTTGAAGAGGATAGATTCTATAGCCCCCCAAAAGATTCCTAGCCAAGAATTGACGTTATGTTAGCAGCAATAATTTCTTTAGAAATACAAACGTAACTAAATCCCTTGAAGATAATAGCTAGAATTCTGTTCAAGTTATTTTCTGTCTAAATGTAAATGTAGTTCGAGTCTCATTTCATGTCCTTACTTGAAATAAGCTGACTTTTCCATTATAGTAACTTACAGAGCAAAAGATTTTAAACATGAGAACAAGTACTTAGCATCAGTGATTTTACTATGTATAATTACTTTCGAAATAGATTTACACAAGCCAATTAAAAAATTCTTTGCAAGCTGGAAAATAGTTCACTTATATTTCAAATGGAAGAAGAATAATAGCTGCATAACCGGTCAAGCCCAAAGACAGGGCGCTTTTCTGCGCCATGCCTTAAGTTAAAAAAGTGATATACACTAGGATAAAGAGAGAAAAATTTTAGGCTATTTAATGTCTTTATGGAATTGATGAATTTCAATCGCCCTTTCCCCGCCAGTCCACAGTCAGATTTAATAGCCTATGCCGGTGTTTTACTTCCTTATTACATGGAGTAGGGAAAAAATTGAAATAATCAATAAGGCAATATAATTTTGCAGAGAAAGATAAGAAAGCTATAGCAATCCAAAAGTTGTTTTCAGAAAACAAAGAAAGAAAAAGAGGGTCTATGAATCTGCGTAAAAAAATAGCAGCAAATCACACTCTTCTACCTAAATCTAGGAATATATCAATAAAAAACTCCTTCATGTAATACGTTAGGATTTAGAGAATCCTATCGCTAGAATCATGTAGCTCCTGAAACGATATTTTTCAACAAAGAAGCCACATTTGGAGTTTTCTGGAAAAATATGGTGTACTGGTTTGAACAGAGAAGCTCGACAAATTTTCATCATGCATTATGGAGTAGTGCTGCCATTTGAAGAAACTCAAGTACTTAATATGAAATTAACTAGGTCACTTTATAAGTGGGTCCGAGAAGTAATTAATTTATCATTTAAAAAAACGTAATGTATGATAATATTGACTAAGGTACTAGAAGTATATTGGATAACTCTAGTTTTACATGAGCAAAGTCTATCATCGCTGCATATATAGTATCAAGTGTTGCTCCTTACTTGCTAAAGTATTTAGTCCGCATCTTAGGTTAAAATTTGCAGCAAGAAGAAGCTTGTATGATCAGGTCGCATTCTATAAGCTACCATTGATGCTAACCACTTAACGAATTCATAATCTCGCTGATCAAATCACATGGTCAACAAGTCCGCACATTTGGTAATCGATGATAAAATCCGCCAGTGTATCTATCATGTCTGCTTCTGTTTACCTTCAAAATTCTCTCTCTCTCTCTCTCTCTCTCTCTCTCTCTCTCTCTCTCTCTATATATATATATATATATATATATATATATATATATATATATATATATATATATATATATATATATATATATATATATATATATATATATATATATATATATATATATATATATATATATATATATATATATATATATATATATATATATATATATATATATTTATATATTGACTAAAACGTCAATGTCAATGCCGTTAGGTAATGATAATACTAAGAACTGCTTAATCCGCTAGAAAAGTCTCCCCGATGTTATAGTGCATTTAAAAAAAAAAAATAGATGGTGAAAAGCTCGAGAAGATCTCGCGATTTCTCGTTTCCTTGTTAAAGATGCCAATGCTACTTATATTAAAAGCTTCTTGAACTTTCTCTTATTTAGAGAAATGGATGGTAGCCGAGTCGTATGGGTGGCACTCCTGAAGAGGTTTAAGGAACTCCACGTGACTTTTGTAGTGGATTATGGAATTCTTACTATTACCCTTGCCTAAACGCGTATATATATATATATATATATATATATATATATATATATATATATATATATATATATATATATATATATATGCATTCCTTGAGAAGAATGAACTTAACAAGTTCGAAAGTACTTGGGATCCGCCTTTCATTTTCCTGTGGGACTTTTGGCATTTATTGCTCTACTCACGCGTTACTTTGTCAGTGTCTCATATCCATATATATGTGTGTGTGTGTGTGCGTTTGTATATGTGTGTGGTAGAAATACAAGAATTAATTAAACACTTTTATGGTAAAATATTTGTACTCCGATTTTTGTATTAATAGTGTATGCTTCCAGCATTTGAGTGTATAATATTGTAATTATTAAATTTTCCTAGAAAGCAAAATTTCAAGTAAATTTTCAACTTTTAAAGAGGATGGATTGTTGATCAATATGAAGTGGGAATGTAATTTAAACAAAAGGTATATCATCACTTACTTCAACACCTAGATTTCCTAGGTCTTTCGAAAGGAAGCCTTCATGTTGTTCGAAGATCCATTGGGAACAACCTTCGTTTAAATGATTATGAAGTGACAGACAGATACCTATTCGACCCAAGACGATCAGTAACTTACCTGCACTATCTTAATTAATATAGACGTGTAGCCAGGACTAAGCATCTCTTAACTATGCCCAATATTAAGAAGAGGATTGAATGGTCTGAAGAAGGTAAATGCGTGACAAGTCTTTGGAATTTTGACACAGCATACTTTTGTCGGCCAAAACGAGGTTTGCTCAATTTTCAGAGTAGCTGGATAGTAGTTTGGAGATTTGCCCCTCCGGAGTTTGAAATAATTAGGTTACTACCAACGGAAAACATACTGGCTCTTCTGTTATGTTGGGGGATCAATTTCGAAAGATTTAAGGTCATTGCTGGTTCAGTGTATGGGTAATATCACCTCGCAAAAATACAAATCTATTCTTAGGGAGGAAATTCTACCAGTGTTTGAAATAGTCAGTATGAATAAAATGGTGCTTGATCTTTGAAGATTGGCTCCCTCTCATGCTGCTTTATGATATAAGAATGAGAGGATCAGAGCAGCATTGAACGACTCTCTTTCTGAGTTATATCCAAACATGAAACACAAGAGAACATGTGTGGGAAATACTAAATACATTATGTAAAAAGTAAAAAACAAACAAGAAAACTTGAGAATTGTGCAATGCCATACGCCAAAAACATGGACGGAAGCTGTAATCTCAGAACTTATTAAACCATGCATAGACGAGTTGCTGCTCCAAAAGCCTCGAAAGGGAAGTCCACAATGTATTAATAATGTACTTTCTTATTTAAAATCTTTTTCATTCCTTGAATTAAAGAATAAAGGCATTTAAGAAGTTAACTAGGTGCCTATTTCCTTTTTGCATGTATATATATATATATATATATATATATATATATATATATATATATATATATATATATATATATATATATATATATATATATATATATATATATATATATATATATATATATATATATATATATATATTGTAGTCTAGGACTCTTAGTAGAACAATGATTCAATTATGGAATTCTTAGCGTTCCTACACAGAAATCCAATAAGTTAAATTGATACAGCGGGTGTGGGGGTGCAAGAGAAATCGAGAAAGTATAGGTGGGTTTCAGGGGGTATGGTATATCCTCAATAAAAGCCACGAAAACAGATCAATTATGATCACGCTGGAAGAAAGAAAAAAACCGGGGTTTTCAATCTCGCTATCAAGCGGTGTTCACAAAATAGACAAGAAATCTCGTTTTATTTCATGTTAACGATGAAGATTGTTTAAACTCATCCAGAGTTAAGTTCCCGGCCATGGTACGATTGAAGTTTTTTTTCTTCTATTCTATGAACATCTGCTTCCAACGCATCCAATTTGAGCGTGTTGTTTCTAATGATTCTAATTCAGACTTTCTTTTGAACGATTGATATTGCATCACTCTGGCGAGAAAGCAGCACATAACATAAAAGAGACGCATGGCAACTGATAGGAAAGGAATTAAGACTATCGCCTTAGAAATAACAGGACGATAACAATGCAAGAACAAACAAAAGGCTGTCAAATGAGGTGATATTAAAGGATGCATTACCTGAAGGATCGAAAGCAAAAGAAATATTATAGTTAGTGCAATCAAGGGTCTCGAAAGTAAGAAGTTAAAATCACCCTACATCGAGGAAAATAATAGGATAAGGAGGAAAGAACTAAAACTGTATAAAGGCAAAAAAATATCTCCCTACATTTTTGGACAAGGAGCCCATCTGGTCTGTTAAGAGGAAAACGACCCAACAATCTTTGGCAACAATTAAACTCTGAGCGTTTTGAACAATTCACAAAGCCATATGGGGGAAATTTTCCTTTATTTGCTGAGCTCTCCTCTTCTAAACCTTACTTTCACAGGAGCAGGAGAGTAGGAGATTCGATGATCATTGCTTTAGTAGATGGCTCTGGAGAATATTTCTTCGTTTAAATTTTTCCTAAGCTATACCCCCTAGTTCTTGAAGCTTAACTCTCTAACTCACACGCTTGATGGAATTTCTCTTCCAGCTATATTTAGGAAGGTCCAAATATTTAGGAATCGTAGTCTAAACACTAGTGATCTCCCCAAAATAACTAACTCTCTCGAGCACATCGATAATTACCTATCTTCAGTTTAACACAAATTCTTTAATTACTACTCTCCATTCCCATTAATTCATTTTTTTTCTTCACGAAGAAACTCATAATATACCTAGGTATGTATAGTTAAAGGCTTCCCTTAAGTATCCAAAGGACGAATATTCATTTCGCTCACCCTAATTCTATCGGTTTAGAGAACAATTTTTTGAAGTCCTTGAATAGCTCAGCCTTCATGGAACTAAACAAAACAAGTATCAAAGGATATAATATTATAGGATAGGAAAAATCTTGGAACTTCTTCCTGTATGCGAAGGTGAGTTTGCTGGCCCAACACATTTGCCACCATCGATAGCATGCTCTAATTAAACCCGCCCCAGTCAGACATTGTAAACTCTTACTGCAAGTGCATAAATAGATCTGTTTTTGTTTAATGTATATAATAACAGATAAATAGTTAAGCACGTTAATTTTGTAGCATTCGTGCTTCATTTACAACAATTCAAATATCTATGACGGTAGGATTTGTGTTTGTTCGTGTTTTATCCTTCTTAGAACGCATGATTTTTCCTGGAAAAAAACATTGTTCCGATTCTTGAGTTCAGGATTATTGGAGCTCGCAACATAAACGCTTAAATAAAATTCAATACATTAGGTTAATGTTAATTTTGAGCCTGTCAAGTTAATTCTTCTATTACGTGTTTAATTATGAAATGCAACTCACTCTTACGCGAAGGGTCTAAAAGGATTCAATCCATGTTGAAGAAGAACTGAGCAAGGCAGACGCTTAAACGATCATTAGATAGAAAGAGAATAAACAAATATAGTCGAAAGCAAGAAAAAAAACAATCAATGTTATTCCCAAAGTTCTCGTCATAGATCCAACGGCTCTCCGAAGGCTTATCGACGGAACTGAAAACCCGCAGCGCGAAAAGGTGGGGACGAGCCTTTAAATTATCAAAAACATTCCAAAGAGCTTCATGAGTAGGGGCCAAGTAATGGCGTAGTAAGATTACCCATGAAGTGTTCACGAAAAACCGCGCAGTGTTCGACTCTAAACGACGCAGTTGCGTGACAGCTTGATGTTGCGTGCGCACGCAAAGCCTAATAACATACGCCCAAGTAACAAAAGGTAGCAAGTTCGCTTCTAGAGGCGAGCATAGAGCTCATAAAGAAGAACTAAATTAAGCGATTTCATCTATGCCGGCGCGTATTTAATTATTAAATACACGGAATGTGATAATTTAATCGCGATGGAATAGCGTTGAAATTAACACCGGAAAGGGTTATTGAATTCCCCAAAAGTAGATTCTAAACGTGTATTCATGAGTCCATATGGTGATCCTTTACTAATGGGGCGGATCATCTTATACTCTTAAGGAGCTGTTTTTTAGTTGTTCTCTTTGGATTGGATGAAGATCCAAAGAAATGACGAGTTCAATTTCTTCAAAACCTAACGCCTTTTGTTACCTCTATCCTCGTTTGATTTTCCTAAAAGTAAACATTTAAAAACCCCCAAAAATTTGGGTACTAATTTTTGATGGTGTGATCGAAGGAGTTGGACTTTCTTTCGGGTTCTAATTGGCCTGTTTCCTTTATTTGTAAAAATGGGAAGGTTGTGATCATATACCATATGCAGAGGAGATCGAATCTCATTCGTCTGAAGGTTTCGTGCATTCCTGTGAATTTTTTTTCTGAAACGTGGTAAAATGCGTTTATCGTTTATAATTATTTTAAGGCAGTCTTAGTCACTAATTTGGTAATTTTGATTTATGTACCTTTTTTTCTATAACGCCTTTATCTCCTTACCTCCTCTTCATTCTTTTTTTCATTTAGTTCCATGCCATTACTCTTAATGAGCCACCCTTCGTAGCATGGAAAGAATCTTATAACTTGTAATTTCGAAACTTTTTTATAATTGCCTATCCTTATAAGCCTCATTCTCTTTATTCCACTTTTCACGAAATTCTTGCTTTCCTTATTTATGTGTTTGCCCTTTTCAAGCACGCTAAGTCTCCATCTGGCCCCAAATTTTATCTCCAAAGTTGAAATATCACAGTTTACCTTATTTTATTTATGTTCCCTTTTCTTCAGTTTTGCCTTCGCTCCAGCTGGGCCTTGACCATTTTTACTAGTACCCTATTTTTTAAAGCTGTAGGGAGAAAGGAAAAACGAAGGAAAGTGAGAAGGAAGTGAGGTAGCACGCTCCCAGTGGAAATCAGGGCCAAGCGTTGTTTCCATGGTGAAAATCTGAAGTCAATGATTTTTTCAATTAAATACTCGATTGTTTCGTTCCACCTTCAAAATATCGCTTCAAAGTTAACACCATCTCTGCATCGGCTTCCTTAGAAATTTCAATGGCCCTTGATGGTGTGTTTAGTCTTGGAAGATTCAACTGACTTTCTCTAGACGTTCTAATAGATATACAAAATCGCTTGTTTCAAAAGACTTTGAAATACCTTCTGAATGCCAAAAAGATGGCGCTCTGTATATAATTAACAGCGTATCCGTATTTTATAACCAGGCTGTGCTATATCATTACTAAATGATTTTCTATAATTTACTTGTTTCTACAAGGGTTTTATTAGCTGCCTGGGAGAAATTAGAATTCATATAGATTTCTCATCACATTTAAGACCACTTTAAATGATCAGTTTGTCAAATAAATTTTACCCTAATTTATGGGAAATCCTGGTAAAAGAAAACAACGTGCTTTCATAGCATGTGAAAAATAAATAAAAGACAGGAATGAATTAAATGGAAGAAGATAATTGACAACAACTTAAGCAGTAAAAATGGATTAAAAACTTCATGAACTATGAAAATACTAGGTGGTTATTACTAGCTAATGTAATTTGTAGCATCCTGTCTACTTTCTATCTTCATTCTCTCCTAACCCAATTTTCCTTCACTTCTGAGAGAATTGCTAGATCATAACGCCTTATTTGACGCCATTGCAGTCACAAGACACAATCGCTTTCATCTTATCGTGGCTCACACTTAAAAAAATAATTGCCAGTTATCTAAAAAGTATAATTGACAGTTGTCTAGAAAAGTACCCGGCCGTGGTTTCTAACAATAAGTTGCCTCGCAAATGAAGAAATGAAAACCAAAAGAAACAGTTCTTTTAGTACAAATAGAAAGACCTATTAGATTTAATCAGTTTAAGGGGCGAATTCAGATAGACCACAGGGAATAACCGATACAGGAGAAAGGTAGCTATCTACCCATTACCATACCAACCACATATAATAAAATCTGAATATTAAATGCACTCGCTAACCTAACCTCCCCTTCCTCCTTCTTCACTTAGCACCTGAAGTAAACGGAATTAATGTGATACCATGAAAGTGACAACCAAGGAAACAACAGGTGATTGTGTTCACTAAGGTGGATGATGAACACCCCGGTTTTAATGGTTTAGTCATTTAGGAATAGAAATATACACAAGTGAAAGGGAAATTAATTAAACTAAGTAATATGTACATATATTCCGGTTACCTAAATAAGAATCTGCTCTCTGCGAGGAAACAAATTAAATTAAATGCTACGAATAGTCTCGGATTGAATATATTTACAAAAGTTAAGAGTTGCTGCAAATAAAAAAGACTAGGTCGCGTGAGGTACGGAATAAATTGGTGATTATATAAAGAACCAGGAATCGCAAACAAAGGGAATGAATTGATTGCACTTGATGGAAATGAACGCACCTTTTTAGCAATTTATCACACTCCCTATGGAATCAAATGTCGTTATCGTTGTTTTGTATGAAACCAGGAGAGGTTCAAAGACTTACGTCGGCTCTCGTTAGCTTAATGGATAAGGTGTTTAATTTACGCGTCCTGGTACAGAGTTCCCTTCTTAATTAGAGTGAAAACTAAAAATTTAGCTCTTGCCGGACACAGCCTTCAGTTAGGCGTTGTGTTGAGTATGAGGCATACACGCATACAGCTGTCCTAGTATGTCACCACACACGTATCCAATTATAACACGGTTCTCTTTCTCCTCCCTCTCTTCGCAAAGAGAACACATTACTCTTCCGTCCCGAAATCTGCTGAAGATGTTTTCATATCCACACTCCATCGACAAGGAAAGGGAAAGCACCTCATTGGGCGCTAAGTGTTCCTTTCTCGCTTGAAGGCTATCAAAACAGAGGACTGCCGCTCTTTCTGCACCGTTCCCTCCAGGAAGGACCAACCCTTGGGAATCATTACCTTGCCAGGGACTGTCATTCTGATCTTTATTCAAATTTTGTCATCCGGTCGAAGGACCTCATTAAATATTGAAAAGGGACCAATGATACAATTAACTTCCTTAAAAACCTATGAGGTTTATGATGGCAGAGAACGAATTGCAAGCGATTATCGAGTTAAGAATTTGAGTGGAGAGGTCATCAGGAAAGACAGCAGATTCATGGCGAAGCTGTTTTGAATGTGGCGCCAGACAGACGGGAAAACACAAGCAGATGAGATTAGAATCTAAGCAGCTGTGAATTGTTCTTGCGCAAGAGGGGAAAGAAAAGTAAATCAGAGTCATTTGCTATAAAAAATGACAACGATGAATGACATTAATATAAATGAATACAAGAATATGCCCTAAAATATCGTCAATCGCCAAAGGCAAAGTTTTCGCCAAGACGAGGCTATGGGAGTAATTAATCCTTGCGCTGTACTGACCTTTACTTGAACAGGAACTCTGTTGTTTGCTTCCATGTTATCTGCTGGTTGTCTGTTTTTGCTTCCTAGTTGTAGTATGTAGTGCGCCTGACAAGCGGATGGTACGCCCACTTAGGAAAATTGTGGAATCGCTCCAACGAGATTGTGGATTATCTTCTTCATTCTCTAGCAAATCCCTTGTGGAGACTGTTGGAAGCGGGGTTCAATAGAACACTAGATTCCGTGCATGAAAATACAGAGCTCCTTGTAGGGTGGAAAAGCGACGATGTTCTCAATGGAAGCAGCAGTCTCTCGTTACAAGGCAATTGTTTCTGTTTCAGTTAACAGGGCCGTACCACCAAATTTACTACATTTGCTTAAAATGGAGTCACCATATACATGCCCCATACTTCATGCACAGTTATTCAGCTTGTAAATCTTATTATTAGTAGATTCCTTGAAGACTATTTTTTATTCATATGAGTGGAAACTTCATTTGAGTCACTTTTGTTCAGAAGAGAAAGATATTTTTCTATACATTTTATGAGTGGTTGTGTGTGTTCATTAGCAACTAGTTCTATGGCAAATTAATCGGAAAAACGGGTTTTGAGTACTCAAAGTGTTTTAAGGGAAAATTAAAATACGTCTCAGAATTCACTGTCGGAGAACTGTTTCCAACTTACTTTTAGGCAGAAAAGTTTAATCCAGAACGTCACGTTTATTAAAAACTGGCAATTGGGGGCTGGAAGAAAGAGATAAGGAAAAAAGGCCTTAACTGTCAACTGAGGGATAAATGAATTCAGGATATGCCGAGAATGACAGGACGAAAGAAAAGAGACAAAGTATGTTTTTCCAGAAACTGAATTTGGCACTCTTTTTTGAAGAGGTTTGAGCGAAGCAGTGGGGAAAGGACTGATTGATCGTCTCGCGTTAATCTTTAGTCTGGATTGATATATTAATATATATATTTCCATTGGTGGGTAAAGTTTTACAATATCCTCTCACTCTCTACAAGGTCATCTTCTAGGTTCTTTTTCTGTAGGTCCAGGTTAAAATTTCTGATGTCTATCGTCTGTAATTTCTTCTAATAAATGTGTCTTGCCCATTTGTAATAGACAAGATTTTTTATAATATTTTTTTATTATATCTCACCCGTATTTTTTTTCCTTGTGGGTGATTCCTAACATTATCGTTTCAAGTTTATGTGAATTAACTTCAGTTGACACATGTTTTATGTGTTTAGTGGCCAAGTTTCACTTCCATAGGGGCTCTTTTGAAATTTCTACTGCTCTGTGGCCGAATAGTCTCTTCTTGTGATTGCAACACAGTTAAGTGACATCGGGTGTAGTGAGATATCAAATAGAGTCCAGATTTGGGTAAAATTTCTCGTCGGATGCCATACCCTGTAGATACCCGTGGCTATGATTCCACGTTCGTCTGGGGCTCCTACTAAAAAATAGAAGGCATCTAAAATAAGTGCATTTATTTTCTCTCTCTTTGACTCTCTCTTGTTTTAGATCTTTTTGGATTTTGCTCTTGAGCAATTTGAGAACACGAAATGTGTTGAAGTCCCTTAAAACCGATATTTCCTTAATGATTTTTATTTGTTAATGTTTTGATCATTGCTAAAAACTTTTTAAGGAAGGAAAGTTTATAACGTAAAAGTTTCATATTTCTGCACATTTCACTATTTTTTCCAAACTCATTTCCCTCCTATACTGAACAGTTTCCTGCTAAACAACTATTGGCCTTTGTTGTCCAAACATTGCATTGATGTCCCCTCTGATCATACTAAACTAATGGTCTCCCTGGTTATGTGTATCCATGAAGGTTACATGCAATTTCTTTATCGGAGTGAAATTTTGTAGGTGCGTAAGCTTGGAGTTTTGGATGGAATACATATGTGTTATTTAAATTATTAGTTTGATCGAATATTTTTATAAATTCTGCTATGAATGGTACTATGTCTCAGAATATGACGAATCCTACAGCCCTGGTATGTATGCCGTCTTTTTATACGATAGTATCTGACCATTTATCAATTGTATAGTTTCTTCTGTTTAACTTCTTTTTCTAAGGTCAATGATGTTGCATTCTGTCCTCTTAAGTTCTTCTTCTATTTCTTGAAACTTAGTTTTATTTGAGAGTGTGAGAATGTTGAAAGTAGCCACTATCTTTAACCAATGCTAGCCAGTTCCGTAACCTCTAGAATTCTTTGGATCCTCTGATCCCAAGTTTACCTGCCCGTTATAGTAGGCAGGGGTTCATTTGCCTTCTAGTCGCGGTCAAGTTAACAAGAGTTAAGCAAATGCGGGGTTCTCCAATACTGTCTCTTTCCACACCGTTCCGTCCCCTGAAGATGCTGTTCGAATGGGCATTTTTATATATTTTAATGGCCATAAATACGTGTACCACACATTTTGTTTTAATCAAACACAAGTCAAATTTACTCTAAAGTATTCATATCCCTACCTAATACAAAAACTTTTCAGCATAGTTCAAGAACCGTTTACTGTACAGTTTCGGAGGTAGTGAGGGAAATGGATGCATTAATAAACACACCATAAAAGTTCAGCAAGTTTTATTAAAAAATAAATTAATAATAAAATTGTTTACGAAAGTTTGCAATAAAAGTATTCATACCTTATATAATTTGATAATAAATAATCAAGAATGGAATCATTTTGATTTTAGATTTTGACTAGGTTCAAACGAACTTAAGATGGTATTTTATGCCACTTGCATCTGCAAAACTTCTCCAATTGATTCAATGTTTTGGGGGCTTTTTGAATGGATGGGGGACCTTCAGGAAGAAATTAATTTCCATGTGTTTGGGGGCGGTGTCTTGTCGAGTAACCCATCTTCTTTCTAGGCTAAGCTTGCGAGCATCACTCTTCAGATAATCTTCAAGAATCTTTCTCTAGTATTCTTCATTCATCGTTCAATCAATTTTATGAAGTGTACAAACGTCTGTTGCCTAGAAACTGCTGAATAACATAGTATATGCACCTCTATGTTTTACAGTGTGAAGTGTCTTTTGAAAGTCCAGCCTCACCACTTTTACTTCAAGCATACCTAACAGTATTTTTTGCGAACAACTCAATCTTCCTTTGATTTGATTATAGCATATGTATGACTCCAAAAGATGAAATCGTTCTCTAGAAGGTCGTTTGCGTACTTCAGATGGGCTTTCAAATGAATGTTTTCAATAAACATGATTACCTCGTTCGACCTCCATGAATTTCCACTTTATGTAATATATTGGACACTGTGCTCCAATTAACTTATAAGGCTGCTTCTCCTAACTGATCTGTTTAACTACCTTCTAGTCATCCTGGGTTATTTTTTAACAGACCTAAAAATCCTCCAACGATGTGGTTTGGAATATTCCAATGACATCCAGAACGAGAGAGAGTTGCAATTGTCCCCTAATTCTCAAACTTCTGTATTATGGACTTCACACTAGACTTCAGCTACATTTCGTTTTTTTTTTAAATCTTCTTTTAACTCATCTGAGATTTAAATTTCGTAATTAGTCTAGATTTGACTGCAGAGACAGTTCACTAACTTTCGCTATGACGATTAATTATATGTATAATAAGACTGTCAAGATTTCAAGGCCGAAGAAAAGGTTTTTTATAATGTTTAGACTATTCCTGACTTGTCCAAATTATTAATAGAAGGTGGCAGCCACTACTCTTGTGACTTAAGAACTGTGTTCTCATTTAAACTATATAAATTACATATGGATACGAAGATGTTTTCCTCTGCATGCGAATCTTCGTAAAATATGTTATAACTCTCTCATTTTTCTCTTAAACCTGTAAAAGTTTGTGCGTCTGTTTACTCCTACATTCTTCTCAATGTCTTCAATTTCCACTACCCCGCAATAAACGGTTCATCAACTATAGTGAAAAATTCTTGCATTAAGTATGGAAATAAATACTTTCTGGAGAAAGTGTGCCCACAAAAATTCAATTAAATGAAAAATTGGAGTTATTATATAGCAACTTTAATGTAAACATGAACAACACTACAAAAGATACAGATTTAGAGAACAATAACTTACAATCAAACAGCTCAATATATCTGTGTATTTGTTGGTTGCTTCTCCCTTACTCGTCTGTTTAGATATTCCCACGAAAATTCGATAGTACTGCGATCAGGAGACTGGTAGCCAATCCATAAATGTAATCTGTTCTTGTATTATTTCTTCTCCATTAACTGCAACACACTCTCACTAGATATGTGTTTAGGATCATTATCCTACTGCAAAATATTAGATAAAATCCGATAAGTCAATCTCCAGATAGGAAAGCATGTCGCGGCAAAATTCACTGAAAGCTATGCTGGTCTAATTTATTTGATATTTTCTAAATATTTCCCAATTAATGGCCAACAAAAGAGCTCCAATCTCTTTCAATACTACCGTTTTGCTTCCTGGTATACACTGCGGGGCAATTTGCTTAATACTTACCCCTCTTACAAATTTTTATGTTTGAAACCCCCAAAATTCCATTTTGGACTAATTGGTCCAAAGATACCCTTTCAGTTTTGATGCTTTTTAGACCAAGCTAACCTGTTTGTTATATTAAAATATCTCAAACGAGTTTTCTTTGCTGTCACTCAACCAAAAAGCCTAGCTTCTTTAAAGATCCTTTCACCGTTGTGGCCGAAACGTCGGTCCGTCTCCGCTGTTTAATTGCTGATCAATTTTAGGAAGAGTAAGGCGCGGTTATTGAATGATGTCACTATGATAAACTTACCATGTGACTTTGATGTCTTCATGAGCTGTCTGTCTGTTGTCTATCGTGTAGTATACGTAGCTTTTCAAATTAATTGATATCAGTATTAACTGTAGTGGCTGTTATTTTCCTTTTGGGGGATATTTTTATAGGACATTCCTCTTTGCGAAAGGAAAGAGTCTTTTCTCAAAGATGAAGATAATTTTGGCATTGATTGAAATATACATGCTTTAGAAAATTATGATTTACCATGAATAAACCTTGAGGAAAAAAATGCCATTGAAATTTTATAAAAAATATACCATTATGTGTTCAGGATATTATTGTGAATAGAACTATGGATATAAATTTTAACATTTATTTTGCAGAAATTAAATATCGGTTAAGGTAGTAAGCAAACATTGTTATTTTAAGAAATATAACATTAAGTATTAAACTCTAAACTTATTTTTTGGGGGGGTTCTGTTAAGCTCAAATATATTCTTTGAAGATCATTTATAATAAAGCAATTGCTACATTTTTTATGAGAATTTTGTGTTAATTCAATTTTCATTGAAAGTTTTGAGCGGTTCTCTGGGACGAATAGACGCGTTACTCATCCTGGTCTATGTGCTGTTAAATATGCTACTACAAATACACATATACTTATGTAGAGTGATTAAAATAATATCTAAAAATATCCTTTTCCTCCTTATACCCCCAAAATCATATGAGTAGAAGTGGCATCGACATATTTTCGAAAGTTGTCATTAGTGAAATTTGACATTATACTTCCAATAATTAGCAAATAATATCTCATATATATGCTTTTGCCCGATTGACAATATTATATTAACGGTAATATTTTTAAATAGATAACTTAAAAGTAAAAATAGAAAATTATCAACCAGACAAATTCGCGAGAAATTAATTTGTTTTGGCAGGAATCCTTATTATTTATGCAAGATAGTAAACTATTAGCCAACGAGTGACAAATATCATATTTTTCTGATCTGCCACGTTTGGAAAATCATGCGACATTTTTCCCATGCTCTTTTTGCAAGTGCAACTTGTATTATGATAATAGTCGAAGAGCATATTATAATTAACACACCTTCCCAGCCGCGGGTAAATTTAAATCTAAAGACGAATTGCCAAGTAGATTAATCTCTATATATTTCGAAAATACTCGTATATATTTTTAAAACGTAAATTTTTTTTGGCAAACCAGGCAATGGCTTCGCCACTCCCTTCACTACTAAATTAAAATTTCGAATCCCCCCAAAAAGCAGCTATGGTTAAATTTTTATAAATTTTCTGAGCTTTGCCAATTATAATAATTTTAAAAATGAACTCTAAACTAAATTCCCCCCCTTTCAAAATATCACGTTGCTAAAATATAGTTATAGAAGAAGATATATAAAAATAAATTTCCGGAACCTTACCATTTGTAATTCTTTGGGTTTTAAAAAGTTCACAAAATTTCGATACTTATATTTATTTCTGAACTTCACCATTTTGCTTTTGATATTATAAAAGAATTATTAGAAATAAATTTAATAAAAAACATGAGTCATAACCAAACTAAGATGAAATTATTATTCAAATACTCAAAAAAGTCCCCTTCGTAAATTATAGAGTTAGTGATGATGATGAGGATGATGATGATTAATAGTTCTACGGAGCTGGGACACGGTTTAACACCAATTCACAAATAACATTTGCAAAGGGTAATACTAACTAAGTATTTTACATTTTGGGTTTAAACTAATTAGAAAGATAAATAGTAACCCTTCCTATCCGGATAAGCCACCCTTCAAGGATTGGGAAAGAAAGCTATTTAGTCAGAACTTAGTATCTTTTTCTGGGAAGTCAGAGGTTGAACATCAAAATCTGATTGGGACATTCAGTGAATAATGTTCGCTATCCCTGAATATGATTAAACTGAGTGTGATGGGACATTCAGTGAATAATGTTCGCTCGTTCTCTCTACCTGATTAAACCGATTGTGGTGGAACATTGAGTGAATAATGTTCGCTCGCACTGTAGATCGTCAAATGAGTGTAGTGGGACAGTAAGTGAATAATGTTCGCTCTCACTGAATATGATTAACCTGGTCGTTGTATGTTCACAGGAGGCAAACTTTATAATCTGCTGATGATGGCATCTTTCATTGCAAATTCTTCACCTCCGCTAATGTTTGTTTCACACGAAGTCTTCGTCTTCACTAAAGAATTTCTACTAAACTTGTGTGGTCTTAGACCACTCAATTAATGTTCAATAAACACGATCATTAAATCTGAATAATGGAATTAAATTGTTCACTTACCCTTGGAGTTTACGATGTTTTTGACCTGATACGAAAAAGGGGGTATAAACTGTCTTGATTGTGGCCCTAGAGTGAGCATAATTTAATTCGCTCATTAAACGGTCGTTATCGTAAGAATCACATCATTAATTAACTATTTTCCCTTACAGCCTTCTTAACTATTCTGTTCCCCATAAAAGACTCTTTGCTTTATCTATTTTTAGCATTCTTTGTCATTGCGTAAATATGTCCTCGTTGGTTAAAGAAACTTCCTTCCAATTATGAATTGAAATTAAGATATAGTCAAGTTTAGTCTAACAAAATTAATGATCTTTTTCTATTTTTTAGGTACGCGCAAGATCCTTTGTGCTACTATAACTACAAAGCAAATTCATCTTTTGTTGTAAGTATAGTAATAAGTGTTATGATACTTTCGAAATGTTTATTAACATTAGCGACGCAGCAAGTTCCCTACTACATTTTGCTATCCAAACCAGAAATATGAGGCTCCTAATAGAGGTGTAGAATGATAGAATGTTAACTCTCCGGCAAAAAAAACCCTTTTGTATATTCCTTGGGCCAGTTCTAAACTTTGGCATTTTTAGCAACACCAAAGAAAAACAAACATGCAATATGCTTATAATATGTTATTAACAACACAGGCAAGAAATATTTCCTACGATAAATATGGCCAAGTGAACCGACAGAGATTTGTAACCACAAAGATAACTAAATCGTGCCATGTACTTAGCTGCAGTGTAACTTAACACTGCTTATCTCTCTTCTGAGCATCTCTTTTGGTGATCAAATTTCAAAATAAAACTGAAGGATTGAATTTAAATCTTAATAATGGACATAGCAACTGCAAATATATTATATAATTAATTTTCTTTTATCTTTAAATAATGACATCGCGAAGATGTTGATTTTACCCTGTTCCTTCCTTCTGACATCTCCGATCACGATTATTTGATAATGTACCTAAAAAAATGTCGGTTTAGGTCAATGTTTCATTCGATTCTCTCATCTTTAGATGATTCTTTTGAGCCTAGCAATCGTTCATTGATATGATATATAATGAATTTAATTTAACATGACTTAGATGTGGTTCGGTGAGATTGGTATCTGGTATGATGCAAAGAAGAAAGTTTGATTTGGGATAATTTGACAATAAAACGTACGTTAGGGAAACTAAATTAAGAGAAAACACAACGAGCTACTAGACATGATTGTACATTGAGGGAAAAAGGATTAGCTGTTTTAGACGATAAAAAATCTTTGAAATTAGATATTACAGTTCAGTATCTTCAGACTATTTTGGACCTGAAGCAACCTTTTTACTGATCTGCGCCGTTGCACACTTATTTGATAGGTATCAAGAAGAACATTTATCCTGGGAGAAGACTGTTGCTACGATGGATGAAGAGTACTGCCATCAGTTCCAAGGATACAAACTGTTGACGAACGGAATGAGCGACACTAATTGTTACCTAGAGACCTGCAAGACGTGAATGAGATAAAGTAGATAAACACAATAATTCAGTTTATTTAAAGGATGTTAACCACATTGAACTGCGTTTGACAGCAATTACCTATTTCTCTGCCAGGGGGTTGCAATAAATGAGTTTCGGCTTCATTTGAAGCACATGCCAATATATTCGAGTCTGATTTTATAGTCTTTCTTCTATTTTAACCCTAAAAGGTTTGCAAATTTGCATTTGAGAGTATGGAAAGGGGCGAGGGTCAACGGTTCCATGTCAGAGAGGACTGGATATGGGGACTGGTTCGACAAATTCGATGAGGGAAGAGTAATATATTGTGTGTACGAAGAGAGCAGGGCGGAGACCAGTGATGTGATTAGCTGGACGTGTTGACGTATGTGAACGGAGCTGCATCCGTCCACGCAAAATCACCGCACCCATCAATAAGGGGCTAGCTCGCCAAGTACGCTAAATTTTTATGTCTGCACCCACTCTCACTGGGATCGAACTCGGTGTTTAGGAGTGTAAATCCCCCGTCTTATCCTGTAAGGTTAAATCAAACTCATGATAGCTTAATTATTAAATTTTTGTTTCCTTAATTCTGTAAGAAGTAACGTCTTTATACCTCCAAACTATACTAAAAACCTTCACAGTAATTCCTTCGATTAAAACAATCAAACACTAATTTGCAGTGAGTCTTTCTCTCATAAAATAGTTCTAGATTTCGAAATAAAAATTTATTTTTTTCTTTAACTCAATGATGTATTAGATTACCACATAAGTAATGCGGCCATTTGCTCATAATTATCATAATTTTATGGCCAGAAATCGAAGAACCATTTGAATTTATTTTTATTTAAATAAATATTTATTAAGTAATTTAATAAGCAATATAATTTCCACCGTTACTCTCCAATATTCTCTGTTACTGTCCATTATTCTCCATTTTTATTTTAACCTGGATTTAAAAAGGTCCATAAGGTTGTTTCGACCTTATTTTCTTCATGCGATTCGTTAAGTTCCTAAACAGATCAGATTCTGATGGTGCAAAATCGGGTAAATATGATGAGTGAGTCATTAGTTCCCCAAAATCTCACTAAAACCTTAGCTCTTTATTATCATCGTAGTCTTCTTTCTTCTGTACGGATTATAGAAGAGGCGAAGATGGATATTGGTTTCCTTTATGTAGTAACACTACCTTGAGATTTTGTGTTGAGCCTTCTACGAAGAGTCGTCATTCCGCAAGATTACACTTTAATCAAACAGCAGTAAACAATCAGCTCACATCTTTGTAGAAACACAGATCCCCACTAACATCAAAGTAAATTTCAAATTAAGTATACATTTCCGGTAGACACTTCCTGCATTATTCTCCTAGTATATTTCATTCCCTCAGTCTGAATGTTAAAAGTTCAGCTCCTGATAATGAAACCTACGTTCCTTGATCAACTTGGAAAGTGGGGATACCTACTCATTCTTACTATGAATACTTTATCTATTCTTTTGCTCTCGCTACTTGCCAACTTATCTGATGAAAAATTCATTACATCTTGTGCCTAAAACTGAAAAGAAATGACTACATTTATGTCGAATATTACGAGAAGATTTCCTACTAACATTTTATGGTGGATGTGGTACCGGTAAGTTATCATCAGGGGGGACAGGTTCTATAAGTGATGGTATGTGTAGATACTGAAGGGCTTGTCTTCCTTTAACTTTTTCTTACTTTGTAACATCTCTTAAGTTCTTCAGCCCTCTCCATACCATGGCAGAAGGCATAGCCATTCTTGCACCTATCAACCATCCTTCTACAGTAAATAGACAGCATCCACTTATCATATAAGGGACCCATGGCTTTTTTTGTTCACCCATGGGCAATTTGAAGTAGATTCTATACGCTTTCCAGAATTTGGCACCTTTCACGATTTTATGCGATACATGCTTCGTCTCAATCTAATTTCCACACACGTAGCAAAATATATTGGCAGAATGTTTGCTTCTTCTAGCAGCCATAGTCAAGAAAGATAAAATTATATCCTGGGAAACAATCTGAAACAAAATAATAATATCTTTGTAATCACCACTGAAATATGATTACGAAACAATAGAGAAATCATAATAAACAAAACTTTTGCAAAAGTTTATTACGGAGTGTTATGGAAGACTGAAAACGCTAAGCCTTTTATTAATTCATAACATGAATATCCAATTGAACAACGAAGAATCTAATGCATTAGAATAATTTAAGTTCCTTTGAATAACAAACATAAATACCTTAATGTGTTTTATCTACGGGGAGGGTGCGAGGTGAGATTAAATCAAAATTATTTATTGTTCAAGTATATTCAGAATGACCTACCATACCGTTGAGCAAATTCAACAATTTCATTCCATTTAGATTTGCAATTTGGGAGACCAAGCTAAATAACCTCAGTGCTTAATAAGTTTATTATTTTTATATATTAGGGGGTATTTTCAGAGACAGGAGAAATCTGGAAACTAAATCTTCTATTTATTTTTTCTTACGCTAAGTACTGTCATAGTTGGTTAACTGCAGCTTCTCTACTCTATCCTGAAGAGTCCGTTCGACTAAAATTGTCCAAGAATTATCAAGATTTCGGTATCTTGGATTCACCAACCCCATTAATTAACCAAGTATCCAGCGGCAGATCCAGGATAAAAATTGAGGAGTTTCTAACTTGAATTCCTCCAGCAGAGGAGATTGAGAAAAGGGCATCGAACATTAATACTTATAATTATTTTACGCATTAATAATAATAAATAACAGTATATCACATGGGAGTGAGCGCTAACTCTATCAGATCCAAATAATACTAAATTTAATAATTTAATACTGAATTTTATAATTATTTTAGAGAATTAACTGCTTTTTAGACATGTCTAAAAGGCAGGTAATTCTCAAAAATAATGTATCATATAAGGTACATTTAATAACAACGGTTTAAAAACTGTTTTTATATATTTTCTATATTATCAGATAACTCTTTCTGAATAGCAGAACACAAGTATGGCTCAAAAAGGAAATATAGGGATCTGAAGTTTATTTTTGGGGTGGCTTCAGCCCCCTTAGCCCACCTCCCTAGATCCGTGCCTGCCAGTTTCTCCAACCTACTTAACATAAAGGCTCACATTAACATTCTAAATTGGGTAAAGTGTAATAGGTGTTTTTATTTCCGAAATTAAAAAAAAACAAAAAACGGATAAATCATGAGGAAATAAATCACATGTGCCCCAAGGGCCAAGAGTTAGGGCCCGCGAGTTAACCGGCTTGTTATTTATAGCCATGAACCTGCCCCAACGCAGCAGGAAATTCTACTTTAATTGCGGAGGTTAGACAGGTTCTAGAGGAATGCCTGCCCTCCAGGACCCGAACACACTTGGTAGTTACTCTCTAAGACCAGGGGATCTTAACTAGGGTGGCTCAACTCTAGTGGTGCGCAATGTTGCATCTAAAGATGGCTAATCTTTGAGATACAGAAAAAATATAATTGTTTATTGAATTTAATGATTTATTTCAATAAATATAAAAGCGACAGCAATATAATTGATATTCTACTGTATGAGTTAATATTTAAAATCTAGATAAATTTTTTTTATCAAAGCTTTGATTGATGTCTATATATTATTATTATTATTTATGATAGTTGATGAAGGATTATGAGAAGCAGTTAGCGCGTTCCTAGGGGTGTGGACACGTATGGAAAAAGTTAAGAATAATTGCTTTAGACTATTTTGACCATAATATACCTTACATATAATTTCACTTACCCCATTTTGACCGCTTACCAAACGTCCGCTCGCAAACTTTGGACGAGGTGCCTTCGTTGATTGTGGCATTTTAGTTTTAAGTGAATATTGATACCCACATTAGGAGTTGAATAATTTAAGGGCATTAATACACAGATAAACGTTCAGTATTTCGTCTATATACATGGGTTGTGCGTGCACAACTTTGGACCGTGTACATCGTCTCCAACGCTTGAACTTGCTTATCAGCGAATATGAGGAAAGTCTAATTCTTTAAGCAACCATAGATTAATCTTGAGATAAACATTAAGATCCCTTTATGACATTTGATACTTGCAACCTCCCTATCTTACTCTCTTCCTTTCTTATTTTGTTCGTTCTTTCTTTTGTTATTTATTTATGCATTCACTATTTTCTCTCTTTATTTATTTCTACTTCCTATTCTTTTTATTCACCATTAATCATTATATGCAAAGGATGGACTGTCCTTTGGTTATTTTATAGAAGTAGATTCCAGCCGTTCCGATAGATAGACAGATATGTAGACTAAGCGCAAGCATAGAGAGAGAAAACGGTGGTAGAGAGGTATACACCGACCTGATTGGAATGAATGTTGTATCTTACATACGTGTGTATTAATTGTTTCGTGTATTTTAAATTCCCTCATCTTCACTAGTTTCTTTACATATATTTCTTTACATCGTTTCTGGCGGTAATGCCTTCGTCGGTTTTCATTTTATATCCAATATGAAAAAAATGTTGTTCTTAGTATGTATGCAATATGAATTCATATTTCAAGGAGGTATTCATAATTTCTCATATATTCACTCCAGTATAAAAGTATACTCGTACATTTCCGTGTAAATTCTAATGACTTCTTACTTTTGTTCATGTCTTTGAGCCTAGTCTGCACATCGATACCTTCTCTCTATCTTGTAAAACCTTTCTATTATTGTTATTTTTAAACTTAATCTCGTTCTTAATTGTGCGATTACTTTGATATACGTATGTCTAGAAGTTTGTTCCTTTGGAAAATATTGTAACCACTATGTAATTTATAGTATGAAATAAAGATATCTAATTTAATCTATCTATTTATCAAAATAGCTGTATATCGACCTGTCGTTTTGTTTGTGTATCCTTCTCTCTAAACAAATCCAAGAATCGTCTATTCTCTGCATATATTTAGCATTTGCCCCAAATCATATTTTAGACTTTCTGTTTGAGCGCAATCTGGGTGAAAGCTCCCTAAAACACAAATTGCGTCCTACCCTCTGGACTTTGCTATGTTTAAAGGTTATTTCCCCTAAAGTAAATAATTTACCTGAAAATAGATTCTCGCTAAAGATTGGTTTATGGGGATAAAAAGATTAATTTTCTAAACTAAGCAGTGACTCGCCACTATTACTATATCTTCGCGGCAGAAATGCCGGGGTAATGCCTTGAACGGTTAGTTCCTAATATTCCCTAACACCTTTCTTCCAAGCAGGTTACGTCAAATATTATGCTGGAAGTTTTGTTCTCATATCGAGCGATATGCGCTGGATGTAATAACATAATCATACGCTGAAGGAGCTGCACCTGGAAGCCGGTAGAGGTGTCCGGTAATTGTAGACTATCCTTCTTATTAGGTACATTCAGGCTTCATTACTCCGTTTCTCTCTATGCCAGCGCCCGAGTCCACATATCAAGTCTTTTGGTCTGCGTTTCTATCCTTTTGTCTTGTTTTAGATGCTTTGTTTAATCACATGTTATTGTTCGTTTCCTTACTTTTGCAATTCTGTATCTTTTACTAATATCTCTTATATATAGACTCTTCCTATATTCTCTCAAGTACAAAAGCATATCCATACATCTGAGTATATGGTATATGGTAAGACCTTAAAATTCTTAAAAAAATATATAATTTATTAATAAAGTTAAATAATTACTAGATAAGTGCATCTACTCTTCTCTGATGTAAATATTAGTTTGCTACCCCGAATTAATTTAGTGGACAGCATTAGTAAATTCTTATCTTTCATATATCCTATTCGTGATAGAAAAAAAGACGTGAATCTTCGCTTCCAATGTAGTATGAGAGACTAAGTGTATATAATTCTTTTCTTTTTGTCATTTATCTACCATGATAGGTCATAATCGGTTTTATATTACACAACTTTCTAAATTTAACGTATTGGCGTTAAAGTCAAAAGAAATTATGTGATTTATTTACAGCTAAATAATTTACTAGTTAAGTGTATATATTTCTTAGTGTAAATATTAGTTTTCAACCAAAATTAAATTTATGGTACAGCATTGATAAAATCATGAGATATATTACATATATTATATTTTATTGGTGCTAAGAACATAAAAATTTGTGTACTTTTGATTCCTTCTGTCCTAATATTTTCCCTCGTTTTTACTACTATTATTTCATTTATTTTTCGTTCTCTACTCCCACTCTCTCTTATATGTGAGTGACTTTGAATCATTTCTCCTTCCCTTCCTCTTTCCATCTCGTTATGTTTTTATTCTTCTTCCTCTCTGTTCCCTCGTTAGCTCCTTCACCTCCTCCCTCTTTACGTATTAGCATTTCCTATGTGCATAAGTTCTATTTGCGCGTTTTTGTCACTGTCTCCCTATGCCTGCGCTGTGTCTTTCTATCGATCAGGCACATATGGTTGTGTTAATGTCTGCATATTACTCTATTCCCCTCATACTTTCAAGGATTAACAATATTTATTATTATCTGTTGTTGGTGTCGATATTTTCTACCTCCTCTTTCTCTTTCATCTATTTCAATCATTCCCCATGCCCTTTTCATCATTCTATTCTCATTTATATTTGTTGTTGTTGTTACTGTTACTTAACAGGAAATAATGAAACCGTGAACAGGAATGAAAGTCTGTTTCGCCTTGGTGCAGGATTTCTTGATTTTCACCTTGGTTTCATTTGACAGACACTGAGGCTGGGGTAGGAAAATTTATTCTACATATTGTAACTTCATTCTTCTTTACTCTATTTTTATAACTATTTTTGATTGTTTCTTCACGTCTTTCTCTTCAGTCTTCTTTAATCTATTTTTATATCATTTTTGATTGTTTCTTCATATCTTTCTCTTCTTTGTTCTGTATTTTCTATTACTTCTGTTGTTGCTTCCGCTACTCTCTTTATCTACTGTGTTTATTTCTTCTACTTCTCTTCCTCTTCCTGTTCTATAGATTTAGATTACCTGAAATACGATTACAGAGGCAGAGATAGCCTTGGATCAAATAGAGAGCTTAATGTATGGAGACAGATTACAAAAGGTATAATTCTATGAATCCATATTGAATGCCATCATATTACATAGACTAAGATTATATGAATCAATATTACACTGGGAGTAATTACACCCCGAACCAGGCAAATAGCTTGGTAAAGAATTTAGGATTTTTTGGTTAATAGTGAATCAATTTTGATGACATTTTTCCTTTTGGGTCAAGGCAATAGGGCAACACTAATTATATTTTCATTATGCTGCGTGACGGCCTTTCACTTTTATTTCAGATTCATCGTTTTGGGGGTCAACCACGCTAATAACATCTATCCTCTTTAAGAAAAATGAGACGTCACAGAGGCTTCAACGAAGAAGAAAATTCTTTTATCGTCAAAGAAAGCGCTGAATGCACCTCTGTTCATCTTATTGGGGAGAAGTTAGCTTGATTTATGGACAGATGATTTCTGGAGGACCCTTCACTTAGGAGGAAACGATCCGATTATGAAACCTCTAATACTGTGACAGCTAAGCATTTGAGGAATATTGACTACCATATATTGTCATATGGTCGTCCGCATATACCAAAGAGCACTAGGAACCGTATCCTAGGGACCATATCTTCCGTACGAGCACTCCGGAAACTTCCTTCTTTAACACTTCGTCACAATACTTTGAGGATTCAATAAACTCGGAATTACATGACGTTGGACATGAGTTGCGTTCTCTTCACTGACGAGACCAGGGCGACCACGGCATACAAGGTAACAAATTGAAGGTGTAGCCACCAGCCTCTCAGGATCTACCCCAATTAAAAATTTGTGGTCCAGCATTGTACAAGGTGTTTATGTCATTTGACATCAATTATCGTCTAAGGAACTCTATGGGTGACCATCAAAGCTGCAGCGGAGGCAGTCTAACCTACTACTATTAATAAATTAGAAGATTTTATGAAGGAAAGGGTTTTTGAAGCAATTCGTCGAAATAACGCTCTTTTGGGAAAATAATTCAATTATTTCTATAAATCGTGTATTATAATTATGATTTTTTGTTAAATATATACGCAAGGTATGCTTAATGTATATAATTATCCCTCTTTTCTCCAAAATATGTCTAGTTGAGCTACCTTTATTCAATATCTATTAGCATGTTTCACCCCAAATCGAAGAATGTGAAATAAAATTTGAAGGACGTACCAAATCATAATGAAAATATAGCACTAGCGGTACCATATTGTGTACACCACCTAGGAAAGTTTTCATCAAAATTGTTTCACAGAGACTCGAGAAATCCTAAATTTCCTCACAAAGCCTTTAGCGTGGCTTAGTGTGTACAAAAAATTAATCGATGCTAATGAGGTAGCAAGGGGTAGAGTACTACTCAAGGTCTTATTTACAGGAAGGGAGAGCTTTGGTGAGAGTTGCGCTGCTCCTTTTATCTGACGATCGCTCTAAGCAGTCGCCTCTTTTCCCTTGGCAGGACTGGCACTTTGCCACTTATTTTTAATTGAGAATCGCCATAAGTGTAAGAACCAATGCTATCGTTTTTACAATGGAGAGTGAATTTAAGTGTTTAAGTGGACAAAAGCTTCAAAATATAACTTTATAACACAATCCCCCCTCCCCCCACCCTTCCCTATCACAAAACTCTCGCTGACTCTGATATTCCAATCTCTGCCGGTTACACAAACACACAGACACAATCTATATCTTTCTCTCACTCTCATTCTCTTTGTTTTTTTTTTCTTTCTCTGCACAAGGGGTGGTGATCTCTTCACGTGTGTATCTACTCGTTATGGGCTCATTACATTATTTTGTATGTATGTGTACGTCACGCACACGTGCAAAGACTAAAACCTCCCCTCTCTAAAATCCCTTCGGGACTTTAAGAATATAAATTATTAATGATTTAATTAAATATGGGATTCCAATTCTTTGGTCATTTAGATCGTATATTAAAATAATTTTATTATAACTTCAATTAAAATTAACGCTATAAACATCTTAAACACATTTAATGGGTTTGCTAATATTGTTTTTGCCAAAATTTGTTGGTAACTTTTTAATTAGAAAATTGAAAGAAAGAATAGTGTAGTTATCTTTCTATGTATTCGGTCGGTAAGGTTTAAATTTATTCTTTGGAGATGAGGTACATATAGGCAGCACAGACAGCTGAATAGTTTGCTGTATTCTTATATTTGGGCTGCAATATATGAACCTTCTTTTACAGGTACAAGAGTGATAAATCGTGAATACCAGGTTTAGTCAGGAACTAGTTGTGTTATGGCGGCGTGAATAAGCAAACTTATAACTTCTTGGGTGGTAATTCAGAAGAGATTGAAAATCTAAAAATTTATTAGTGTTTGGCATCTTACATATAAGTTTATAATTACCGCAAATGAAATCACTTCGGGGCTTTAAGAATATAAATTATTAATGTTTTAATTAAATATGGCTTTCAATTATATAGGGATATAGATATTTTATTAAACTATTTTATTATAACTTCAATTAAAAATTCTTTACTGATTCCTTTGAACAGATTAGCCAAATCGTAGGATCCTTTGAAATTGTGCTGAAGCCTTTAATTCACTTTCAGAATTCAAAGTTGGAACGTGAGATGAAGTATGCTATACCGAATGCAATTAGAATGTTGGAAAGGGGGGATAAATGTTCAGCACCACTTCGCAGGCCAAGAGGGGAAAGGTCTTACATTTGAAGCAAGTTTTTATTTCGAAAATACAGTGAAAACTAACTAGGACATGTAAACCTAGACATGACACACGGTTTGTAAACCAAACGGTGAAGCTTAAAGGAGTAAAAATGTATAGAAGATGCATTTGGAGAGGAGCATTTGGACAAGTAAATCACCCAATTTTCTTTAAATTGAAGATAGTAAAGGATTTAAGTTGATATGAAACATTTTTGGAAGAAAAATGTATTTAAAAAATATTTTATATTGTAATAGTACTTTTATCTATCCTATTAAATCAAAACGAATATAATATTACATTTTACCGATAATAATTATCCCATTATTTGGAAATCTGCCAAAATTCATTTATCATTCCAAAGATTTTATTAAATAAAATATCTCAGGATTTTCCGAATAATAGCTTTCCCAACATGAATATATCTCCTGGTCTGTTTAATATCGATACTTTAATTAAAATAATCATAGTTAATGAAATTCTTCCCAATCATAAACTATGTAATCATAGTCTATTATTTTGTTGGTTTTATTTTTCATTTTTACTTACTTCTTTTATCTCCTTCCTTCCTTCTCTCCCTCTCTCTCTCTCTCTCTCTCTCTCTCTCTCTCTCTCTCTCTCTCTCTCTCTCTCTCTCTCTCTCTCTCTCTCTCTCTCTCTCTTATACCTGCTTAAGTAAAACTTTTCAAATATTTCATTATATATTTATCCATAAAACCATATTTTATCGCGTTTTTTCGTCTATTCGAAGGTTTTATCGAATTTGTTTTTAAAATAGATTTTATTTTTTAATCTTCAGCTTGAGAAAATAGCTAGTGGGCCCTAAAATCTAGTAAACCAAAACTAATTAGAGAAAATTGAGATAAGTAAACCCAGGCCTGCAGGTTTTTTTCGTATTTCAAAAGAATAGAAATAAAAGGTCTTTTCTTGCATTTAGGCCTAGAAAATAAGCGCAGATCTGAAAAAAAACATAGACCAAGAGTAAATTATTAAGAGATATTTACTGGAAACATTTTACAAATTTTTAGACCAAAATTCCGCTGCCAGAGTCGGATATGCCGTAGGCCAGAAACAGAGGTCTGCCTGCAAAGCAAAAGCACATCCTGTAAGAGGAGTAGTGCAGGTTTGCTTGTTTTAATATATTAATGCGATAATTGTAATACGTGTTGCAAATATAAATACTCAAACGTGAATAGGCAATGCAAACACGAAAACACGCATACACGAATTACTGATATATTATAGTTAAAATATAATCATGAAATTTGGAAAAAATAGTCATTGAATCTTCTTTCTATACATTATTTATCTTTTATACTTATTATTTGTATGTAGCGCTATTCGTTCCTCGCAACATGAGCGAGAACTCTTGACCGGATTATAAAATTCATATTAAGATGGTGAAACCCTTCGTTATGCCAAGGGTATGTGGATATGAAAACCCCCAAAGAGGACGCTAGTACCTGCTCGATAGGGTTTGGGAACAGAGTAGAAAATGAATATGTTGTGCTTTGAAGACTGTAAGGGAAAGGATAGCGATGTCATGATTAGCTATTTGCATTGTGATGCGTGTCGAGCTACTTACCGCCGCGTGAGGCTTATGAGCTGGCCCATTCCCTTAACAAACAACAGTCATGCAACACTAATCAATGTATATGCGCCTACTCTAGACACAGATGAGGGAATAAAAGACCTGTTTTATGGGCAGCTCAACGAAATAACACAAACCATCCCCCGGGAAGACAAAATCATCATACTTGGAGATTTCCATGCAAGAGTTGGATGCAGTCACTACCTATGGAGTGGAATCCTTGGTTGCCCCGGGATTGGAAAATGTAAGGAAAACGGTCTGCTCCTCCTAATTTACTGCTCTTAGCACAAACTAGCCATTGCAATTACGATATTCCAGCTCCGTGACATATTCATAACCACCTGGAGTTATACAAGATCTAAAACATGACATCTACTCGATTATGTCACTGTGAGACTTTGTGATCTGCCAGATGTGGTTATCACACTAGCAATGAGGGGTGCTGATGGATGGACTCATCACCGCCTGGTCTGTTCAGTTTTGAAGCTACGTATCCGACCACCAATAGGTCGTCAAGCACCTTGGTCTCACCTCAATCCCGGATCTATCAATGAGCAAGTAAAGCGTGCTACTCTGCAAGCAGAACTTTCAGCAAACCACACACGGCCTGTTCCAAATGGCATCCCCGCAACGACAGAAACTAATCTGAGAGGTGGAATACAGTAGGTGAAGTACTCCTTAACACCGCTAGGAATGTACTTGGCAGCTCTGAAAGAAGAAACAGACACCGGTCTGATGAGCAAGCTGAGGACATACATCAACTTCTAGAGGAAAAGAAACGAGCTCATCAGTCATCACTCACTAACCCCAATGCAACAACACATGCAAATTTTGCAGAACTCCGTTCTAGAGTCCAGCGATGAATTGAAAAATGCAGGATGAGTGGTAAGTCAAACTTGCTGGCGAAATTCAAGGGTTTGCGGATTCAGTGGACCAAAAACAATTCTATAATACTCACAAGATTGCATATGGGCTCAAAGGTAACAGCTTTCATCCTGTCAGGAGTGGTGATGGATCTGGTCAATAAATATACTTGGCAGTCAGCAGCCTAAAGAAAAATAAGGAAACTGTCCCTGTCCCTGGATCTTGCCAAGGCTTTTGATACGGTTAACAGACCCTTTCTCTGAGAAGCACTGAGGAAATTCGGGTGCCCACCAACACTCTTGCCTGTTCTCAGAGCCCTACTAGATGGCTCAATGGCACGCGTCTCTAGTGCTGGGAAAAAAATCAGAGCCCTTCGTGGTAGATAAAGGTGTTTAACATGGATGTGTAATTTCTCCCATCATTTTTAATCTATTCCTTGCAGCTGTGTCCACTACTGCTAAGCAGCAAGTTTGCCCTGCTGATGGTGTCCGGCTATCTTATCGCTTAGATGGCAGTATGTTTAACTTGCGGCGCTTTCAAGCAAAAACACGACTAACAGAAGACGCAATCCATGAGCTGCAGTATGCCGATGACACTGCCCTAATAGGCTCCGCCTAAGATTGTCTCCAGCACACCATCAACGCTGTTGCTGATGCCTATACATGTTCAGGACTCGCCATAGATATCAACACAACTGAAGTGCTCAGTATGTGCGAACATCTACGTGAACCAGTTGAATTCACCATCAACCAATAGCCACTGAAGAATGTATAAGAGTTCACTTACCTTGGCCCTGTACTTACTAACTCCTGTGACCTAACCAATGAAGTTGAACGTCGTATTAGGCTAGCCTTTGCTGCTTTTAGAAGATTGTCTCGTAGGGTCTTCCTTAAAAGGGACTTCACCCCCACCACCAAGGTGTCTGTGTATAGGGAAATCTGTTTCTCCATCTTTTGTACGGCAATGAATCATGGGTTTCATATCGGCGTCACTTAAAAAAGCTGGAGGCTTTTCGCACCAACTGCCTAAAGCAAAGTTTAGGGCTCATTTGGTGGCATAAGGTACTCCATGTTGAAATTCCTTGACGAGCACAAACTGTGCTGGGTGGGACATACCATTCGCATGCCTCATAACAGGTTTCTCCGTATTATCCTGTATGTAGAGCTTACTCTGGGCAAGCAACATGTTTGAGGGGCTCGTAAACGTTTTAAAGACTATATCAAAACCTCACTAAAGAAATGCGACATTGACCCTACCAACATAGAAACAATTGCCGTTGACTTCCCAGTGTGGCATCAGACGTTTCGCATAGGCGCTAAGGTACTCACAATCCGCTACAATACCCTAGTGGCACAAAAAAGAAAGCAACGACATGCACCACCACGTGCAGACGCAACTTCCCCTACAATATATGTATGTTGTTGTCCATGTGAAAATCCAGGATTGGTCTCATCAACTACCAACGAGCCCACCAGATGGAGTGAACATGTTATACATATATTCTTCTACTTCGTCTACGACGGATTACATTAAGCAAGTAAGCAACCACCGCGGTGATGAGATTCCATCACGTCGAGGAAAGTTTCGTGTATATCATTCGCTTGGATTGACTCACTACCTCGCCGTCAGACATCTAACGCCGTATCCAATTGTTTGACTATTATTTTCATTCTTTTATATGGATTTAGGCATATGCACTGTTACTTAACTGGTAATAAATTGGGTGTAAGAGTAATAGTCATTAACTATTCTTGGTGCGCAAGTGGCGTATATGAGCATAGTAATGTATAAAAGAGCAAAGTGGGCGGTATGGTTGTTTTTGATTAGAAGGAGGATATTAGAGTCAATGTACGCAAGTTCGTGTGAATGGAGGAGATGATGGACAAGGATGGAATGAGACTCAGGCCTTGACGTCGAGTAGATTCTTGCGATGGTCCAAGGAAGGCTCAGGATAAGTTTAGAAAGGCGTAGGGAGGGTTCAATGGGTGTTCGTAGAGGGCCAACCCTTCATGGAGCGCCTACCACCTCACGTTCTCCAGCAAAACAGTACCTTGATCCTGAGAAGGCCCATTGTGTATTCAAGAAGAACTCTAACTCTAATTGGTCCAGTGTTGGTTCAAATAGGTTATACGGTAGAGCTCAATAGATATTAGTGGATTTCAGGAGTTTTCAATGATGATATGTGTAAGTGTGTGCAGAATTGTAAGTCAATATATTTAGTAGAATTTAATGGTAAAGAGAAACCTGTAGCTCTTCATTGCCCAGCGGCTGGGAGTTCAATTTCGATTCTAAGTTAAAACGCCAGTTTATTTCACTGCCTTTTTGGTAATAGAATTAAAGTAAAGTTCTCTTCCTCATATTTACAACATCCCTAGATCAGAAAACTAAACGTTGATTCAATTGCCTAAAGGTTTTGTGCGTTCTTTCCCTTAAAACGCTCAAACACAATTTAAGACCTTGAAATATGGCCTATAAATTTGAAGTTACCCACATCTTTAGCTATCTGGGCCCTTTTGTCTCCTCACATAACCAGCTACCCCCCCCCCTTTAGTTTCTCCCTAACCGTTATCCCTGAAAGGGGAGACAACGTCGGATGATGAGTGAATGAAACCTGTCAAATTGCAGACTTATGTCAAGCATTGGCTGAACGACGAGTCCCTTTCAAGTGCAGTATTTCATTTCTGATTCTTGGCAGTCTTCTTCCCTTACAGGATATCAGTGAAACCTTAATTATTGATTCAGTCATATTGCAACTTCTGTTCTTCCTTAATAATTTGATGACGACCAAGTTCTCTGTCTCCATTACTACGATTTCAATGACCGAATATTCATGTCTATTTCAACAGTTTTATTGACCGATTCTTCCTTTTTTTGATGCGTTTGAGACGTGACGTTAATGATAAGACATTTATTCCACGTCTTACTAATAAAACGCTCTTATTCTATCAGTTTCTCTATTTTGCATCAGATATTGATTGCGAGATTCAAATATTCCTCTACTGTTCAAATGTTCAAGATGCCTTTACCTGGATCTGTCTGCCAACATATTTATTTGTTTATTATCATAATTTTTCTAAATGCTATTGGTTGAATTAGATGTTTCATAGAGTCATACTCGTGTAAGCCTAGAAACACACCTATAAATTTGGATAATGATTAAGTAGCACATACGATAGTTATATCTTTGTCTGATGGAATCTTTCTATGTACAAATTCCTTTAAGAAGATTTAAAATTCTTATTTTTGTCTCCAGTAATCATCTATTTTCGCTATTATTTAATTTATACACATTCGTCCTTTATCTGTCTGTCTCTTCTAAACTTTACATTTCCTGGCAACGCTTTATATATGGCATAAAAATAAAAAAATACAAAACAAAATATACCAAAAAAATATTGTATTTGAATATAATGAGTATTTAAATAGTTAGTGGTGCCAAGGTTTCAAATGAGTTTTTTGTATCATTACGTTACCAAAGAGAGGAGTTTTTCTTTCGAGATTTCTTAACATATCTAAAATATTTTCTCTGAAATTCTCCTCAAATAATTTAGGTTTGTATAAGATAGAAATGAGGAATATTATCTCTAATGCGATGCGAAAACCAAATTATATAACATTTACATTCTATACTTTCTTAATTAAAAATGTTTGAGAAAGTTTCATAATTTATTTAAATATAACTTTGCGGTAATTATAATACTTGTTACAGATATTTCGTGAACGTGACATTTTGCAGTGAATGTCTAGCAGTAATAATGAAAATTGTATTTTGTGGTCAACTAAATCAAACAAGTTGGCAAACCCATTTCCTTGACCTTCTAGCCAATTAGAACCATAATTAGAATTCGGTTATGACTCTTGTATTTTGGCAAGGAGGATCATTATATAGAGGAAAGCTTCACTGAAGGGTAAATTAGGTAATTTTAAGATTAAAAGACCTGAAGCGAATCAATTAATTTTACTCTAACTTGCAAGGGCTGTGGAATGCAAAGCTGATTCTATTGTGGCCACAAAACGGCTTGTGTTTGTAGATGTACAGCGTGCTTTGATAAAGTTTAAAACTCACTTGGTGATGAAAACAAGACAACAAACACAAGTGTTTGTTGTGATTATAATCAGAGCAGGAGGAAGGGGTTTTAAAATTTTAATTAGAGAAAATTGTAGCGTATATTTATTTGTGTGGAATCATATTTTATAGTTATTCTTCGGCGATGAGACATATACATTCAGTTCGGAAACTTCGATATATTTTTTAAATTTTTATATGACATTGGACTGGAATAAACACCATTCTTTTTTTTGTTTAATATAATGTTGTCTTTGAAGTGCATCCTTTACCCTGACATTGCATAAATCACGAGATTGAATTTAACCAAAGGAGATTTATTCGTGCCTTTGTGCTTGATTGGGTATAAAGGGATGAAAGTGATTGATCGTCAACCTGTGTGGTAAACGGGATACAGCTAAAGGTGAAATTCTCTTTCTCTTCTTATATTATATTTTGAACACCTAACTGAAAAACAACGATGACCTTCTCTTTAAATATAATATTTACCAACAAGGTTTAAAAAAAGAGTGAATCAAAAGAAAATGTGTAAAGTTACATAATCTGTATAGCCAAAATACGCGAGAATACTTGTTTGCCTATACACGACAAGAGTGTGCCACTATCCTGAACTTGTCCCATCTCCTTTAACCAAAGCAGGATCTTCATTGGAGGAACAAAATGGAAGCTGAATCAGTAAGAAAATTACACCATAAATAATGATTAAAAATTAACACTTCAACAGTAGTGACAAGAAGAAGGTGGAACAAGCAAAGAGCTCGTTTTCGCTTTTTAATCGCAACTTTTTTTATTTAAGACTTTCATCTCTAGACTTTGAAGTGTATTTATTTCTTCTAGTTCCTTAAGTTCCAAATTTCTTTATTTGGGTGGTGTAAAAAATTATGTTACCTTTTGATAATGAATAGAGCAAAATTTAATAAAATACCACCATCGCTTCCGCTGATTGAAGCTTGGACCTTTTATAGATTGTATTTCTTCTCTAGTCGCAACGAAATCTATTTAAGTACCAGGTAATATTTAGTCGCGAGCGACTCTATATCTCACTATGTCGGTTAGTCCCCGTTTTGCCTTTTTGATTTTTTTGTAATAACATTGTAGCTATTTGCCCGATTCTAACGAAATTTCCACCCCTTTTGTAGTTTAACATTCTCTTTAGAATACTATAATTACCAAAACTTAGGAATTATTTTCTTTTAGAAATAACATCATAACTATTCGGCCGATTCTAACGAAATTTAAAACCCTTAAGGTGTTTACATTCTCTTTCGAATTATAGAATTGCCAAGATCCTCTCAAGGTTACTCCAGGAATTATTAAAAGTTTTCAAAGTCATAAGGACATAAATCAGAATAAGTGAGGGCATGTGACCTTTTGGTCAGCAAACTTTGTTATGTATTAAAGAGTTTCTCTCTCTTCTCTCTCTGTTGTAACCTGAGGCTTGAATCCCAAGCTAAATTTTAGGTTGGTCCCGAGTGGGAAAGAAAAGGGAATCTAAAAAGTGCTTACATCTAGCCAAATCCATACCAAACACTAACAGGCACATAATATTTTTATGTAGCAAATTTCGGCCAAGACAAACAAGTTCACACCTCAATAAAAGTTTGTCCCAACTTAGCCACGAATCACCCGTGTTTTTAGGAATGACTTCGTGGACGCCATCGCACCTCTCTTAACATCAAATGAGGGTTTAAACAACCCTACAATTGTCTAAACAGATGACAAAATCATAAAGCGTTATGACATGTGTATTAAGGCGTTCTGTAATCTCAAGATGCCTAGGAATTGTATTCTTGAAAACATGAGACCACGCTACCTTAATATCTTTCCAATTTTAATTTGCTAGAACAAATGGGACGAAATTATGAAATCTCATAGTAGAATGTCAGTTGCACATAATGTTTTTGTAAACTAATATTTAACCTATTATTAAAGCAGAGAATGTTCATCTCCCAAGCGTCATTTTTATCATTGTGTAATCTGAACGTAGGTAGAGCCAGAAGGAAGCACCTCTTAATTATTACCAATATTAAGAAGAGGAATGAGTGGGCTGAAGAAAGGAGCAAGAAGCATTTGGAATTTTTGTTACAGCGAAATAATTTTTGGCCGAATCAAGGTTTGCCAAGTTTACAGTGAGTGGAGGGGTATGGGATTGAAGTTTATTCACTCATGATTTATACAAAAACAGTTTCTAACTAACGGTAAAACACAGGGGATATTCTGGAATGATGAAAGTTCAGAAGGAATTCTACCAGAGAATTTACATGATCAGATTGAAAAAAAAGTTGTTTAATCATAGAAGACAGGGTGAAGCATCTTGTCAAACTTTGTAAAAGTCAAAAGAATGGGAGGACCAAAGCGACATCAAACGAGTTCTTTGACCTAGTCAAGTTTTGAACTTAACCCAATTGAGCATATGTATATGGAGAATATTAGAAAAGCCCTTACTGAAAAAGACCAAAAAAACAGGATTACTTAAGAATTTCTGAATGTTACACACCAAATATGGCCGGAAATACCAAGAGCTACAAGCTAAAAACTTATTAATAATATGCGTAGAAGAGCTGCAGCACTGTAAGCCACTAAAGGGAAGTCCACATTATATTATGAATTTACTTCCATTGTTCAAAGTGTATTTCAGTCTTTAATTTTAAAAATAAAAGTATTTCATTAATTAACTGGGTGCCTAAGATCTTATTACGTTTCTCTCTATATAACTCAAGATTATCTACGTTCTCTCGCCTCTTTTCTCTTCTGTTTCTAATAGATCGTACACCAATTTGCCTTAGTTCCTTACCAATCTCTAAGCCAACTCATTTGATCATCCAAAGCTGGAATCATCCTATGCGGCTGATTGTTAAGAAGAGATGATTTTATATTCCATTTGAATAAAAAAAAATACGTGTTTGTTCTCCTGCATAGAAAGCCACGTTTCAAGTGGGGTGAGTGAGCTCCTCCTAGCTAGAACGTCTTCTATATATATATATTCCAGATGGATTCCCGATTACAAATCTGAGATCGAAGACAAAGTCTAAACAAAATTTCAATTCTATGAATATAAACATGGAGGGAAAATGTCAGATCGGATGTTTTCTTGCTTCTCTCTTCCATTACCTACTCGTTCCGTCGCTCATGAAGCCGAGTTCCCAATTCTCCCAAAACTAGGGCTCGCGAGATCACGATAAAGATGGGCGTAGCATCCGCTCAGGATGAGAAGAGAGGCAGGAAGGGCCGATTCGGTTCGCTTTAAATCAGGTCTTGGAATTCGATTTGGGGAAAATTGGTTTATAAACACATAAGGAGGTTTCCAGTATGGAGGTCAGCTGAGAGATGTTGGAAGGATGGGAATTGAATCAAACGGGAAGGAAAAGGACATCGTATAGTGTTTTTTTTTTAATCTAATCAACAAACAATAGGTCAAAATTTGCCATAACGCAAGAAAATGGGAAATCCTCATGCTGAATCTTAACGATAAAAGATATCTAAATAAAATATATACATAACATTCAAATTTTGCAACGACTGTGCAAATTTATTTAACCTTCCTTGCTGGTTCCCAAGCGCATTTGAAATCTTCGCCAAAGAATTCCCCTTTATGCAAATTTTAATGTTATATTCATCCATGTCACCCGATTTGATCTATTCAACGTTCTAGGTTTATTCCGTACTATTTCGCTATTCAACGTGAGGAGGCAACTTTAAAATTCATTATAAATTTCAAGTGTGTTTTTAACGTTTAAAATTTCATTTCAATTTAAAACTAAGCGGTTACGAAAAAGATCAAAATTGCAAGATCTAAAATCACTATTAATAAGTTTGTTGGCAACCCGGATATTTTCTATTAAATTCTCTCCATTTATCAAAATTAAGTCTAGGATATTATGTTCGCTTGTTTTTCACTTACTTCTTGTTGCAAGCTGTTGTTGTTTATAAACTCTAGAATTCGACTTCCTGTACTGTTTGCCGTTTCATTTATAAAATCAACGTTTGAAAAGTTAGTCACCGCAGATAACCGTTAAATTTTCCCTAATTAAAGTCGACAGTCTTAAAAAGGAATAATATCGTACTCTTTCGTTTGCCGTGATGGCCTATAGATCACTATCAAATTTATTTTATTATTATTTGCAACAAATTCGATTGTTAATATCTCAGACGAATTTTCAATATTGATATCTTTCATCATCGCAACTAGTGCGGTTGTTATGTATAAAATAACGCCCTCTCTTTTTCCTAAGGATGTATCTCTATTTACATTTTATAGCGGCATAACTTAACCTGTCCAATAAGGTCCTTGTTATAACTTTCGGTCCAACTCTCCATGAATCAGACAATACCGATATCTCCCGCCGAAACTAAGCCCTTCAATTCCTCAATCTTGTTTCTCAAACTACGCGCGTTTGTGTAAAAAGAAGAAGAAATTCGCGTTAGATTTCTACAAATTTTACTTGATATATTAATATTACGTTCGTGAGAACCACTTTTACCTACCTATTAAACAGTCTCTGACTGAGTCATGTCCGAAAATCCATAAGCGATTTGTTAAGTAGTTTTACTAGTCTTACTGCTCCTACACGGCTCAGGTGAAATATATCCTAGATACTCATTAGATACAATGGATGCTAGAAACCCACAACATGCTATATATGATGGAAACAAACTACATTCAACATTAGATAGGTGTTGGTTATGCCTTCCTTCGAAACTTGGAATCTCAACCTAGATAGATGCCTGCCTCCCTCACTTGACGGATGACGCAAATTAAACGATTCTTAGAAAATTGAATTAAGATTAATTTCAATAGAATAAATTAAATTTTAGAAAAAATCCTGTCATATATGCTGTTAGGGTTCAGATTTTTAGTCGCATGCGAGTCAGGTCGCGAGCGACTCTCCAACTCAATATGTTGGTCGGTCAGTCCCTGTTTTGCTTTTTTGTTTTATTTTGTAATAACATTGTAACTAATCGGCCGATTCTAACGAAATTTGAAACCCGTATGTTGTTTAACATTGTATTTCGAAAGCTATAATTGCAAAAGTGCTCCCAATGTTAGCCCGGGAATTATTTTGTTTTGGCAATAACATCATAACTATTCGACCGATTCTCACGAAATTCAAAACCCTTATGCTGTTCTACATTCTCTTTTAAATGATATAATTGCCAAAGTCTTACCAAGGTTATCCCGGGAATTATTTTGTTCTGGCAATAACATCATAACTTTTTGGCCGATACTCTGCTAGACTAGATTAGGCTATAATATGCTATACTCTGCTAGGCAAGCCTAGAATAGGCTAGGCTATAATATGCTATACTCTGCTAGGCAAGCCTAGAATAGGCTAGGCTATAATATGCTATACTCTGCTAGGCAAGCCTAGAATAGGCTAGGCTATACTATGCTAAGCTATGCTAAGATATGATGTACAAAGGTAAAATATGCTATGCTAATTTAGGCTATAATATGCTATGATAGGATAGCATATAGTGTATATGTTAGGATAGACAATAATAAGCTATGCTTGACTAGGGTATAATAGTATACTATAGGCTATGCATGTCTAGGATAGTTAATGCTATGCTAGGCTAGGCTAAGCTATACTAGGCTAGGCAGGGCATGAAAGGCTCTACTCGTCTAGGCTACGCTATGGTATTCAAGGTTAGGTTATGATATACTAAGCTATGCTACACCAGGCTAGTCTTCGCTATACCAGGCTAGGATAAGCGAGGCTTTGCTAGGGTAGGCTAGTCTAGGCTATGTTATGCATACTATGCCACCCTAGGCTAGGCAATACTATGATATACTATACTATACTAACTGAGCTTGTGTAGGGTAGTGTGAGGTATGGTAAAATAACTTAACTAGGCTAAGATCCTATATATGCTAGGATGTACTAGGCTATGTTAGGCTAAGCTTTACTATGGTTTCTAGACTAAGATAGGCCATACTATACATTCTCTGCTAGGCTTGGCTAGATTATTCTAGGCTTAGTTATACTATGCCAGGCTAAGCCATACTATGTAGGCGAGGCTATACTATGATAGCTACGCTAAAGTATAGTATGGTAAATTCTACGATTATAGGAAATCATAGACTAGACTTGGTTATAATAGGCTAGGCTAGGCTATCGATGCTAGGCTAGGCCATTTTATGGTAGGGTATGCTATGACATAATCTACTTTTTTATACTATGCTATAATATACTTTGTTATGATATAATTGCCAAAGTCCTCCCAAGTTAGCCAGGGAATTATTTTGTTTTGGCAATAACATCATAACTATTCCGATAATTCTAACGAAATTTGAAACCTTTATGTTGTTTGCATGATATTTTGAATCATATAATTGCCAAAGTCCTCCCAAGGTTAGCATGTGAATTATTTTGCTTTGCCAATAACATCATAACTATTCGGCTAATTCTAACGAAATTTAACATTCCTTTCGAATAATATAATTGCCAAAGTCATCCTAGGTTAGTCAGAAATTAGATTTTTGGAAATAACTTCATAACTATTCGGCCGATTCTAACGTAATTTGAAACCATTAAGATCTTTACATTCTCTTTCAACTGATAGAATTGCCAAGGTCCTCCCAAGATTACTCCTGGAATTATTGAAAGTTTTCAAAGTCATAAGGATATAAATCAGAATAAATAAGGGGACGCGACTTTTTGGTCCGCAGACCTTGTTTAGATATTTATTAGGTTGTCGAAATGAATGTCGTGTTTAGCACATTGGGGGCGGATAGTCCCACCCGTGTGGAACAATGAATTTATGTGGTGTGTTGTTGAATATTCATAATATTCGTGAGAGTAAAATAATGCATTAACGATTATGTTCCAATTCATAAAAAAGATTATAGCTAAAAGCGATTGCGATAAAGTAGTAATAATTATTAGCCTCATCTTCTTTTACTTACTATTTTTTTTGTCTTATTCGTTATCTCTTCTTTGTTCGGTTTTCATTTTGGTTGTTCTTCTTCCTTTATGTTCGTATCCACCCGAGCGTGGTATTCCTTGTTTTTTTTTCTAATAACAATTCATAATTTGAGTAATTATTATTATAAAAAAACAGTTATGCGACAACCGGTAACCCTATGTTCCTCCTCCCTTTTCTACTTAGATGCCCCGCCCACGCCTTGCTTTTGGTTCGGTAAATGGTTTATTCACCACACAGCCTACTCAAAGTTGACTTTTTTATAGGGGGATAATTGTACGGTCATTAAATTTATGACCAGGTTTATGTGCTTGAATTAGTTTATAACATATGGAATCCAAATGGCGCAACGCTCCTCTACGTTTTGGGGTGAGTTTTTTTTTGTTGTTTTGTTTTTTAAGATGGTGATAGACTTAAGAATGCGATGAGACACCGAAGCCCCTTCTTGAACCGATAGGGTTGAAATGAGGTCAGGATGTAGTAAACTGATCGGTGAGCTTCCCCCTCAAACCACATGTCTTAACCTCTGTGGTCAACCGGGGTTACCTACGAAATCAGCCGCGACTCCCTTCCCCTCCCCCCTAACACACACTTAGTTTAACTGAATGTAGTGCGTAATAAGGGTAAAATCGTGTGTATTACCGGGGGAGGCGGGGTTATCATTGAATTCATTTTCTATTAAGTAGCTTAGCAATAACTCAACGTTCGGGGTGATCTGCAATTGAAAGTGCGATTCAAAGCACTGTTGGCCACTGGGGTTCAAGATATTATAAATCGGAAACTGCCAACCTAACCCAAATTTGACCTTTTTCTTTAAAGCGTTATTTAAGGATTTTATTGTTGTATGGCAGCAAGCATTTTTCTTTCTTCGGTTTGATCTGGTTATCTTATATCTCTGCAGGTTAAATCTTGCCCGTAAACAGCGAACTATTTATACAAACCTGGCAAAATTATTATTCTTTCCATGTCCCAGTTTTAATTTTTTTTCAACGCTATTTCGATTAACTATTTGCCCAAGTGACAAGATCACCTCTAAAACATTCGAGTGATAAGAGTGTGGCTCCAAAGGGAGCCTAGATAGAGCGTAGATTATTTATTTCTTCTCGGTTTTCTTGGGCAGAAGTACGGCTTGAATATTAGGTAAGACGCCGCCTTGCGCGATTGTAACTACAGAAAGAAGCTTGTTCAACTCTTCATCATTGCGGATAGCCAGTTGAAGATGCCTAGCGATGATTCTGGTTTTCTTGTTATCGCGAGCAGCATTTCCTGCCAGTTCGAGAACTTCAACAGCTAAATATTCCATAACAGCGGCCAAGTAGACCGTAGCTCCGGCACCAACGCGTTCAGCATAGTTGCCTTTTCTCAATAATCTATGAATTCGGCCCACAGGAAACTGGAGTCCCGCGCGACTAGAGCGAGTCTTAGACTGCCCCTTAACCTTTCCTCCTTTGCCACGTCCAGATATGATGAATTCGACCTATCAAATTGTAGTAAGGTACTAAATGATGATGATATATTTATTTGAAAGAGTACAAGACATTATTATAAATTAATTTATACAATGTTATATAGTAATAGTGTTGAAAAAAGGAAAAAAAATATCGCTGAGAAGGGAAAGGATTTAGTAGAAGGCATAGATACATATAGTAGGTTCTCCTGGAGCATGTCACGCAGGAGTTGAGCTTTTTACAAAGAAAAAAATAAATTTTAACATTTAATTTTTACCCAATAATAGGGTTTTGTTTATAAATTATTATATCAGTTTGCTATGACAATGTTTGGTTGATTTTTGTTCATATCATTGCTTATTTATCCACATTTTAATTTACTTGTATCTACTATATTATTATCTTACACTCGTTCTTAATTATTGCTTTATAATACACTTGTTCTTAATTATTACTATACAACTACACTTCCAGTTATCGCTACTTAATAATTAGTTTATGCTCACTTGTTAGATTATTGCTACTAATTAGTTGTTATGCACTGGTTTTTACTGTTAATGTTTGCTATTCACATTAATATAACATAGTTGATTATGTATTTATATTTATGCACTGTTTTATTTATTATTCACATTACTATAAATTCTTATTAATTATGTATTTATATTTATTCTTCCAAATTTCATCACGCACTTTATGCTTTTGTAAGTCGAACCATTCACTGTGTGTAAGCTTGAATCTGGTATATACATTGTTCCGCTGCACAGGAGACTTTCGATTTCCTTTGGGGACAACGGCCCCTCAAATGTCCACTTGAAGTCCCCGTTTCGGATCCCTGAACTATCTTGACGTGGTTTTTCTTTTCCGGACGCCGTCCGATGCTACCGAAGATTTTTAGGTTGACTTCCTCCCCGTCGAAAAAGTGTCCTTTTACAAGGACTTCGATTTTGTCGGTGAGAGGCACTCCTGGATAACTATCGTCATCCTCCGAGCATCCGTCTGATTCCGTTTGCTTGTCTTCTTCTTCTACTTTCGCTGCTGCTCTGATGTTCTTTTTCTTTTTGTTACGTTTGTTCTTCGGGCTGTTTCTGGTGGTTGCTGGGTTTTCTTTATTATCTTCTCTTTCTTCTTTTTTCCATTTCCTGGCTAACGTCTTCTTTCGTGCTCTCTGGTTGTTGTTGTTGCTCTTCATTTTGTTTTGGCTTTTCCTTTGGAGTCACCGACGTATTTTTCACAAATTTGATGTTGAGCACATCCTGAGAGGCTGGGTTCAGCGGGAACCACAGCTTCTTTTTGACACCATTGTGTTGGAGCATATTATTTAGCTCCTCCGAGAAGCTGCCGGGGCGTGCAAGGTTCGCCAAGTGGGCGACAATGACCATGGTCATGATTTCCTTGCACTCAACCGGCATGACGAGTTTCGGAGAAGCTCTTTCCGTAGTCGTTGTGGTTGGATTTGCAGATGCTGCTGCGGCGTAAGACCCTGCACTGGACCTTGCCTCCTTTTCCTTTTTTAGTTTTTGTCTCTTTTCTCGAATCATTTTTTGCGCAGGGGATATCTCATGGCCAGGGCCCGATGTTTCCCTTCGCAATTTGCAGATCTCTCTTTCCCTTCTTTGCATTCTCCCCAACCGTGGCCGGTTCGAGAGCATCCCGCACAAGTTTGTTCTTTCTTTGGACAGTCCCTTGTCGCGTGCCCTTCATGGGCGAGGCAGTTTTGGCAGTTTTCCAAAAAGATGTATTCTTCTGCCTCAATTTGTTCTGGAGCTACCCTTAGAAGGCCGTCACTCATTGCTCTTTGCGCCATTTTGCTTCTGGTGAAAATGATCTTGATGAGCGACTTCCCAACTTTCTCGACTTTTGATATCTTGGCCCACGACTGCTTGGAGATCAGCTCAGCCTTGATGTCCTCGGTGGAATTGTCCAGAAAAAAGGGGTCGACTTTCCTCAGGATAACGGTGCGACTCACGAGTGGTTCGTGGGGACAATCGCCTCTAGCCCTATTTCCCGTAGGGGATTTTTCGATTCTTCTGAAACAAGGACCTCCACGTCCTTTTTTTTCCAACACACCGCTGCCCACCCATTTGGTGTCTTGAGGAAACGGGTTAGTTCGATGTTTATTTTGCCAACTATCGTTTCGAACACGGCTTCTCTGGTTGTTTTTTGTTGCCCCGCAATTAAACGGAGGGGGATCCGTTTGGTGTCCTGGGGGGCTGGGGAAGCCATGTCCCACTGCGGGCAGTGCTGCCCTTTCCCTTCTGGGCTTCGCCTGTGCCACGGGGAGGTGGAGGACCTCACTACACAACTGAAGAGTGCGAGATTTATCTGTTAGTGGCGTTCTTTGGCAGTCCTTCCAAAAGCTTTTCCTCCTTTGCCGGGAGGAGTTGATTCGGAACATTACACTACTTACTCTCCAAGGTACTCTACAGGTACATTACTCAAGCTCCTGGCGCAAAAAATAAAAATAATTTTTAGTTTTCTTTAAAACACAGTACATAAAAAATGAAAATATAATAATATACTCTCCTTATTTTAAATTTAAGTTAAATTATGTTTACAATAATGAATATTGAAGTCATTTACAAACTGGACCCCTCAAACCTGCTTAAAACTGTTATGCACACTGAATAAGCTTTGCAAATAAACTGATATAATTTATATATATATATATATATATATATATATATATATATATATATATATATATATATATATATATATATGTGGGTGAGAATATATATGTAAATTTGCTGTACGGTTTTTTTAAAGATAACTGTAGTAATCTCTACGTCTTTTTTTAAACTCTGATTTGTTGAAACATTTCATTATTAATTGGTGATATCGACGTGTGAAACATACAAATAAAGCATATTAATCTGTTGAATATTCTTAAATATAATCCGAGGCACAAAATATCCTGTTCGTGCGTTTTTGGAATTATAAAAAAACTCTGAGGGTAGAGAGTCCGTTCTACTGTAATTGATCTTTGATAATCATAAGCTCATTGTCGAGTCTAATCCTCGAAATGAAACTCGTCATGTGGCCAGAATTTTTAACTTAAGTCATGAAATATGGCTTAACTTTCATATAGACACATGATAAAAACGCAAAAATTGTGTTTTGGCTCCCCATGAACAATCTGAAGAACACCGTTCGAATACTCGTTCATCTCTATTGGCTCAAAATGACCCTGATCCATTGAACTTAAAAAAGCGGATTCTTGATTGCAATAATAAGCGAAAAAATATAATGGCTTGATCAAAAAGAAGCCCTACTCCAAGACTTGATCTCCATAGTAGAAGTCCTTGCTTTGCATTTGTGGGAGTAAGAATGAATTATTCATTATGAGCCTCTCAATAATAGGCGTAGTTACTTTGTAGTTTTATTATTAATAATTGAAACCTTTAAATAAAGCCTATGAAAAAATCGTCATTCACTGGTCAACCAAGAGGGTATCCTGCTCGTCTTTGATCAATCATGTTCCTACGTCTCCCAGTTTACCCTAGAAGTGTTTTCTCAGTTAAACGATAGAATAGAATTTTTTTAATAATGGTGAAAAACAATTTGCTGAATAAATGGGATCTTATTTGCGTATTAAAAATAAGATTACTTTTCTTACAAAATCCATTTCTCCTCGAGGACGAGATATAGGATTACTGTATTTTTTCTTAAATGAGTTTAACGCCCCCTTTGCATTGATGTTGGATCATTCCAGTCAGTAGAAAATAAATAGTAAAAGTAGATAGAATATGAGAAGGCGAATAAACAGAATAACATTTAATGGACAAAATGGTGCTAAAAGGATTTAATATAGCATCTCATAAACCTTAAAAGATTTGTCTTGGAGAGCCCGTAAGGGGCGGGGGGCACGATGTAGCCGGATTATTGCCTCTACTACAACTGAAACCTGCAGAAACGGCACGTTCACCCATACCTATGCCTCAGTTGTACCTGGAAGATTGGCATCTATTCAGTAAACTTATAAAAGTATCTAAAACCTTAAGGGTTTCTAGAGTGATTCTAGAGAGTTATAAGTTAAATTATTTAATATTCCAATAAACCACTAAAATGTACAAAGTCTGAATTATCCTCCTTGTTCTAGAGAGACGACCAGCAATTAAGCGTTAGAAGATATATACGACATTAGTAATACGAATATTCTATTAATTTGAGAAGCGGGCGTGATTTAGGCAAGATAGGGCAAAAGGAAACGCCTACAAATGAGTTCGAAAAACATCGAGTTCAACTCTCAAATCAACAAAGTAGGCTTTTGACAGAACTCAAATCATGTTGCATAATTTAACTCTTAGCATGTATGTACATATATTTTTAGCTAAGCTTCTTGCAGAGTCGTTAATCTAAACCTGCCCCTGGAAGGCTACTATTATCTCTTATCACCGTGGGTTTCCTTTTGTATCTCCACAATACCTCGTTTGGCAAGGGGGAGGGATTTGTCTAAACAAGACCGTGAGAGATTTGTCCAAACCACAACTTAATTTCTCGCCGAATGACACTTCTGTCGATCGATGCAGTAGACGTGAAATAGGGGAGGAGGACCGCATTAAATTTCCCGTGAGGGGTACAAACAGGCTTGCGAGCGAATAGGCGTACACAAGCCTGAATGCGTGTGCGTACGTGCATGCGACTATATTTCTATATGTGAACATAGAAGTTTGGTGAAAGCAGCAAGAAAGAGGAGGCATAATTTGTACGTTGAAATAATACAACATGCTGCATTATCAAGCTTGTGGTAAATTCTTATTTACTCTGATATGTTCATTGCCGTCTGATGCACATTATCGGCAGGCGTTTGATTGCTTAGTGACTAAGACGCACATCTGCGTCAACCAAGACTTTGAAGTCATACTCCTATCATGAGAATTTACAATCCATTTGAGCCCTTTTTTTCCCCCTTTAGGCTTGGCAATTTAACAAACAGGACGGTTTAAAGACGTTGGCAGCTTGACTAGAAGTACAAAGAAGCAAAATGGAAAACAAGAAAGTACAAGCCAAAAAGTAATACTGATAGGAGCCAGACCGGCATTTAGTATAACTCAAGCAAGTTATGCTCATTCACTCTTCAAACAAGAAGGGAAGAAAAATAATTAAATATAAAACTAAATGAGAAAGCGGAAAAACCCCTCGTAGTCAACTTACTCAACCCTTGGAAGAAGAAAGGAAGCATTTTTTAATCCTTTGGTCGTCGATATTAGTTCTTAGTTTTCTTCAAGACTCAACATGGAAGCTGAATAATTCCAAAAAGAGTTTTACGCCCAAAAAGATATCTCGCCAAAAGTCTCTCTTCCTCTTTCATTGTGAAGTTACCAATAAAACCATTGGTTCCTTCTCGTTAACCCTAGAAGCCTTTTCGGAGATGTTTAACAGCCGCAAACTCAAGATTAAACTCGAACAAGGAAGCAAAGTAGGGTCAAATCACGAATCGAAACTCTTTTCCCTTTATACACTAGGAACAAGCAAGCAAAACTCAATAAATGAAGATACCTTATCACTTTATTAGTTATTTCAATTAAATATTCTAAATACTTTATTTTTATTACCAGTATAAACTACTAAATTAATTTTATAATATGAATACATAAAAATTATGTTAAAAAAGACGTTTAAAAGACCTATAATACACATATACTAATAACTAAATTAGTATTTGTGGCTTCAGGTTTGGCCATTAAATACATACATTTTATGACTCTTAAATACAGTATTTTTTTCAGGGAAGAAATTTTATGCCTACTATTTTTAAAATTTATATATCTCAAAATTTCAAAAATATTTCATATATATTAAATAATAGCACCGGTTTCTATTGCAAATCGCCTAGTATTATAAAAATTTATTTATACAGATAAGTTCGAAATTATTCACTTGGGCAAATATTTTGTAATTTTTGAGATTCTTCTCCTCAAATAGCACATAATAGTGCTTTGAATCATAAATTCAGGAATTTATATTGCTTCAATTCAAAATATGAAGCGCCAGAGTTGGCATTCAAAATAACAACTATTGGAATGTTTCTGTTCTAAGTAAGTTATTTGGCAACTTAAGAACAATTCAATGTGATAGCATCGACTGTTAATCGTGGCTTACTGTCTTTATAGACAATTCGATTTTGTTATTTAAAGCTTTATTCTGGAGAGTAATATCTCAGGTCTGACTTCTCAGACGAATGGTGGAAGCCTTTAACTTTAAAGACTATAGATATCTCTGAAAATGTTTTCTAGAAAAAAGTCTTACTCATTTAATCATCAAGAAGCACAATAGTCAATTATAACCTTGAATTTTAAGCCCATTTCTTCTTGCGTGACTCACTATTTAAAATTGGATGGCCCGCTATCCGTCAACCTCAGCGTCATGTTATCCAAGTATAAATTCATTGCAAACCATGACGTAATGCTGGTCATTTTTTCAGACATTTTTAAATTTTTAAACATCGTGTTTGAAAATCGTCCTCCATGACTGATCATATCTTTTTTTAGTGAATGATAGGTAGTTCAAGAGAGTTAAGTAACTTCGTATATCCAAGGCTGTAAATTGTTAATTTTGGAGCTACTTGGTCTTTGCACCTTGCAAACCTTTTTCTTCACCTAATTTTACCACTTTACAAAATTCTTAATAAACCATTTCTGTTAAAAATTCCCCTATTTGTTTTTTGTCGATTTTTTAAGAACAAATAAGACTTCCTAGTAGATTTAAAGGGCAATAATTTGAGTGGTTTGATTTATCTACAGTAGCAGGGTCTCCTTGAGGCATAACATCTCTGAACTTTAGGTTGCTCCCAGCCTCCTTGAGAGAGGGCAATGTATTCATTAGGTTGAGGTCCTTTGTTTGACCAACAAACTCAAAGTTCCTCCATTTTGCTTGGCTTGACCAAATAGATAGAAAAACGAGGGGTTCGGGTTCGTGGTTCCAAAAAACTTTGAGAAGTTCAGATAGTTTATTGACTTATCGAAATGGGAAATATTGGTAGAAATATAACAACGAAATCGAAAATTTTAATAATTTTCAGCCCGTTTTCCGTACCTTTGTTCAATAAGATTTTAGGAAAATAAAGGCTGTATAGGATGTCAAACTTTCATTGACAAAGAAAAATGTTATATATTCTATCTACAAAAGCAAACTGAGATGGAAAAAAGATATGCACTTGTGTGTGTGTGTGTGTGAGGGGGTGAGAGAGAGGTTTGAAAGAGAAGTGCGAGAGAGATGTGTGTGAGAGAAATTTGAGTGTTGTGTGAGAGAAAGAAAGTGCATGAAAGATGTGAGAAAGCCATCTCTGTGAGAGGAAAATGTAAGTTATGTTTGTAGACGAGGTCTTATAGCGGTGTTTGTGAGAGTTTGAGTGAGAGATTTGGGAGAGAGGTTTAACAGAAATGCGCGGGAGAGAGAGATGTTTGAGAGAGATGTAACAGAGGTGTGCGTGAGAGATGTAGTAAATATGTGTGTGTGGGGTTAGATTTGGAAGAGAGAATTAAAAAGATGTGAGATAATGTATGAGAGAGATATGTGAGTTAGATGTGAGAGAGAATTTCGTTAGAGAGATAGTGTGCTGGAAATAAATAAATGCCACCAAATACTATGTTATGAGTGTCTAGATTGTGACATCCTTTTATATTTGGCGAGGTAAATAGATTTATGTTGTTTCTCTATCTATATACATTATCAGATTAATGATATATATATATATATATATATATATATATATATATATATTATTAAAAAACAGGTCCAACTGAGCTTTGATTAACTTCTCCTTGCCTTTCCTAATTTTTCGCCTGGCGAAAGGTTATGAATAAGGGTTGCAATATTCATAGTTTATTGCATCAGATCTTTCGGTCATGTTCGACCATATTCTGAACAAAATTATTTTACACAGATCAGACATTTCAAAATCATATATTTATATACTAAAGTTAATTCCTTGTTCAAATATTATACTAAAGATAGAATGTGGATATCAAAGAAGGTAAAACATATGGGTGCAGGGTTCCTGTAGGGAAACCTAGGTAATGAGATTTTTATGAGCGTTAACCATTTAATCTGTTAAGAGTTTTAAAGTCGTTTGGGCACCCGTTTGTTGGCTATTAAGCCTTGGTCTCTCCATTAAAATTTTTCCTGATAGATAGTTGGGTCCTGTGTTGCATTAAAAAGTGATTGAAGGCGCTGTTTTCCAAATGCATGCTGAGTCTACAAGATAAAAATGTGGTTGGCATTCCACTGAATTTATTCGAAGAATGAAGCTTGCAATCTTTATGAGGGCAGTTGAATCTGTAAATTACATTGGAAGTGTTTATTTCTTTGGTTTTCCTTTTGTTATTGGTAATGAGTGGATTGATTTAATTTTCTTGGTTTTTTAGTATATTATTAGTTGTAATTTTTATTCCGGATTCGACATTTTGTATTTTGATGTATAATATTTTTGATTTTACTTTCTTCTGTTTTATATGACTTACTAATTTTTTTTATAGAAGACATTTATTGGGTGCTTCTTATATCCTCATTTTTATTGTTATGTAAGTTTTGTAAAAACTAAGAATCACCTTTAGGGAAGAACAGATAAATGAAGAAAACAAGTGAAACCCTGCCATTATAAACTTTTTCATGCAAAGTACATTATTTTTATATATCTGTGCTTTGAACAAGATAATGACGATAAAAGCTTGTTGGGACAGAAGTTCCTCCTTGCCAGCCTATTATTACACTTGAACTCTAAGACATTGCGGTGGGCACACGTTTGTCAACTAGGGTACTATCATGCGATTGCCGATAGTGATTAATTTGACAACATATTAACATATCTAAGGGCGGGTATACGTATTTTAGAGATAAGAATATACTTAAAAAACGTTTTAAATTAATATATCTATATACAGTCCATTTCAGGTAAATCATACACATTGTACACGTGAAAAGAAACCGAATTTTGTATCAAAAGTATTTTAAGACAGATGGGGGCGATATGTGTATATACTAGCGAAAACATTCTAGATGAACAACATCTGCCTCCACGACCTTCTTCAGGCGGCACCTGAACTGGTTCCATGGTCAGGTTAGGGAGTCCTTGTTAATGAAGGGTATTACATCCACATTGGCTACCCAAAGAGTTCCTAAATTGTTGCCTTGTTGACATCTTTCTCAACAAAGCCCCACACAAAATTAACTTGAATTAAGAATGAGCCTTCTCCATCTTAGGCAAAATTACAGAATTATTGAATAACGGACCAGTAAAAAGGTTTTCCAGAATTACTGTGTCGAATCACCTATTTTTCAATTTAAATCCATTATTTCGAGTGTTGGGTTGGCCAGATTGTGATAGTCAAAAAAATGGATTCAAACTCAACTTCTCTATAACCACTAATAATTTTGGGAAAACTTAGATCAGTTCTCCATGGAGTTTTCTCTTTTCCAAGGATGACAATTTTAGATTTTTTAATCTCTCTTCATAAGATTCATGACTAAGCTCTGGAATTATTTTTGTGACTCTACGCTGAATTTTCTTCAAAGTAGGGATATCCTTACGAAGGTATGGGGACTAAAATCGAACTGTATACTCCAAGTGCGGTCTGACTAATTTTGTTGCGTCAATGTCAGGTTTTGATGATTTAATATCTTTTGAAATTATAATTCCCGGGTCGCGCTTGCCCTAGTAAAGGATAAAGAGACCAATATATAAAAACGCATGCTAAAATATAAGGAAAACACATCAAACTTGTGGAAGTTAAATATAATTGAGTTATAAAAAAATTCAGTTGTTTCAAATTATCTGGATACAAAGCCTATAGCTTGCAATTCAGGAATTAAATATATTTGCAAAGATAAATATTCTTTTCAAAGTATATAATTTTAAACTTCAACTTTTTGTGTTTACCAAATCCTTACGAATTTTCCTTTTGGAACAGACGATAAAATGAAACATCTTAGCCCGCCTCGACGGGCGAGCACCCTAATGACTAGCTTGACATTTGTAATTGCCATATACATACCCCATTGCGGAAAGGAAAGAGGAGTGAAGTTCTTAGGAGAGAGTATAGAGGGAAGGATTAGTGGAAAAAAAGAAGTATTAAAGACTGGTGTAGCAAATCATGTTAACATTAAATACTGGGATAGGGAGAGAGGTATTTAAAGTTTCAGAAACATGTTTGTACCAAGAGAACACACTTGAAAGTACAAATGGTACCTTATCCCTTGTGATGGGTGAATGATGATCACCAGCGATGTATACTGATCAAAATTATGATTTATTTTCTCTAAAATAAACGGTAAAAATAACATATATACGCAGCAACATGGATCTATTACTCAGGGGGAGGTTAATATTGTAATTTGGAGTACATTTATATCTGTACAATCTTACCATGGCTTCCAAAATGTGGTGATGGAAGTTTTAGCTGTAGTAATCCGCTTCCTCCCTGGTCGATGTATTAGCCGAATAGAAACATTAACTGTGGGTCGTTGTTGGATGGGTGCGCGAGTTGATATTGCGGTTGCTGATTTTAGATTAAGTAGAATTAAATCAGAAAGCCCCATTTGGATAAGTATCAGACGCCGCTAATTGGTTGTAAAACAGATAACCAAGCACGCATTTTTTCCTGAAAATTTGTCGTTATTTTTGTTTTTGTTTTTAGCATTATTTTTATGTTCTCTCTGCTTTCCAATTTGTTCCCAACGCCTGGATAGGCCCAGCCCAAGGGTCAAAGAGAGCATTAAACCCTTTCAAAAAAGCTCAATATAAGGTAACGGATGGTAGGCGGGGAAAGGGTTAAAGCATTTCCTCCCTCGGTGAAGGGAAGCGTCTGGAGTCGAGTAACATGAAACTCATTTGCATCTAATCGATTGATCATCGGATTTCTCGTTAAAAGGGAGAAAAGGAGAAAAACGAAACAAGACAGTGAAACACAGTGTCAGGTAACGGGTTTTAAATTTTCCTATTCTTGGACCCCCGTATTCTTTGTGCAAATTTGTTCTTGGAGGTTTCCATTTTCCCTTCCAAACCCAATAAGGAGGTTTGCTACGATAGCTCCTTCCAGCTTTGATTCCTATCTCTATATTCCCGTTTTCTCTCTTAATTCACGTTTTCTCCTGTCTGCACAAACCCTCTTTTTTTCCAAATAAGCAACAATCTTTGATAGGATTACACCTCTTTTTCCGTTGCAATGACTATAATAGGTATGTCTACCGACAAAAAGGCCGACGAAAGATTCAACTCGTTGGAGGAAAAATGAAAAAACAAGGCTTTGATGCGTCCAATATTTGTCACCAAATATATAAATTTCTGTGATCCTTTCTTCTCTTATCTATGTTATTTTCTCCTTTATGTCCATTTTTTTTATTTACATCCTTCTATCTTACAAAGGGTGTAGTTTCTTTGATGATCATATTTCCTGCTTATCCACCAGGATAGTTTGCAAGATTTTCCCTAATTTGGGGTCCCTGCCCTTGATTTGTTTTGTTAACCCATGAAATTCTGTAACCGCGGTCGGCCTTTGTTCATATCCTACCTAGAATAGATAGATATTTGTCAATCTATAACTGACGAGATTAAGTCTACCCAAACCACACTCCTATCTTTATCTGCCTCACTCAAACCGCGCTCCTATCAGGGCATACCTCCCTCCCTTAACGACGTCTCCTAACTTGAAAAGATTAGGCAGAATAGCTGTAAAATACGGTCCTTAGGATAAATGATCACTTAATTTGTTGTAGCAGTCGTTTTTTCCAAACCACTAAATAAGTCAAAGTTTTTTTACAATTATTTTTGTTAGTACGACTTTTAAAAGGAGAGGAATAAACATCTCTTCCAGCTAGCTTCGTTAAGCCGAAAGCACTGGATTGAATCAAAGCAGGGCTTGCCTTTATTTAGGTCTAAATTCTTCTATCTTCTAAGGAGGCACCGCAATAGCCTGCGCGAAGGTGGCCTCGAATAAAATTCATGATAATACAATGAGAACAGTGGAAAATTAGGTAAGGAGAAAGAGACTGATAATAAGTAAAATCAGGAAAGGGGAAGCACAAACCTCGGTTATATAGACAGCCTTTTCCCAATCTCATTTAAAGATCTCAAAGCCCTGAATGAATGAAACAAAGTAGGACAAAAAAATGAAATGTTATTAAAAAAAATACAGTCTGAGTTAGAGCATCTCTTTTGAGTACGCCTTTAATGTAAAGGGGTTGAGAGAGGAAGCTTTTTATTATAAAAAAATTAATTGGGTTTCATCAAAAGAAACTGAATTCAAAATCTCCCTCCGAGGCGTAGAAATACTTCGAATAGATGTGGCCATTTGCATTATGGTAATTCTCCAAACATAAATGAACGAGTGAGATTTATTCTACCCTTAAAAGTAGACTCTTTTCGTGTTTGGTTTCTATACAATACTGAATTTCAGGGAGGTAGGGAGGGTTTTATCCAAAATTGTTGCAAATCATTCTCATTCTGTCACTCGTTCCAATGTAGGTGTAATGAACTATCATCAAAACGTATTTTTTTATTCAAAAAAGTAACAATTCGGTTTATTATGGTGCATTTACAGGATATACTATCAATTCATCAAGTAAGAAAACAGTCTTTACGATGGTCATGGTTGTATTTATCACCAAGTTGGACCAGAAGCCTAACGAAACAACGTCGTAGTCAAGCTACAACATAGCGGTCTCTGAAGTAATCATAGAACCTAGAGGTGTCAAATACTCATCAAGACACCCCATGTGGTCAAGCAATTCACGCACTCAGCTTTCTTAACACGAACCTTAGCGTGGTTCATCGATACCGGTATCTTCTCGTCATTCCTACTTTATGCCCCTCAAGTTATTCGCCTTCGTCTTGAACTCTCCTGAAAATATCGTCTCAGTTTGTTGCTCTCGTCCTTTTATTCTTATCCCTTCCTTTATATACTCATTTTAGCCAGTCAAATATTTCGTATCTTTATTTCCTCAATATTATTATCCTATCCCACCATTTCCTTTAGAGAAAAAAGGTGTTAAATCTTTTTCCGATGCTTGCTTACTACTTTCGATAGCTCTAACAATACCAGTAGCATTTTGAGATAACTACTGCTAATAATGGTTTACACTACTGACCAAAAGGTTTCGGATCATTCTTGGAATGTCCTGTTCTCCCACCTTCATGATTTGCCATTTAAATACTGGTCATAATTTAGATAACACAAACGATTAATATCCACTACGATAGCTATCGTGTAACCACAGGTGGGTAGGTTGAAGGTGTTCGCGAGAAACTACCATCAGCCACCTTTTATAGGTGTTGGTTGCGTGCCAGTAAATCACCAAACGGAAAACGATTCACGGTGAAATGTCGACAATTGGCTTTAATGTGGGTCATTTGCGAAGAGACGTTTTTCACGCCTTCCCTGGATTGTAGGGCGAATAGGGGGAGGGAAATGTAGGTGTCATGACATTGTTGTAAATTTATCTTGACATTGTTGAGAATTTTCCTGAAACTGTTGTTACCGAGGAGAAAGGAGGCTTGGATGAAGACTACGCTTCATTTACATAGCTATATGTCCAAAGATTGTTTGGATTTTTTTATGCCCTTTCATTCTTCTTTTACTTTTGTTGAAAAGATAAATATTATTTATATTCACAGAAGCCCACAATAGAACATTTGTCCTTGGCGAGAAAAATAAAAAGTGACATAGGAAAAACGCCACATTCCTTTTACACCAATAGCTGAAGGTTAGTCTGTAATAAAATATCTTTATTAACCTGTCCTACATCTTGTGTGCACTTTGCGATTTTAGTTTAGTAACATGAGAACAATCTGCATGCATCTTTAGTACACATATAGATACATGCGAATAGACATGAATTGCAATACTAACACATCTATACACATGTAGATAAGTGTGTACAAATACACTACCAAACAAAACAAGAGAACGATTTCTGTTTATTTAAATAATTTTACAAATATAATGAGTAAGCAAATAAAATTGCCATGTTACAAAAATTCTTGATTTTCATATATTTTTTAAAAATATCAAATGATACAATCGTATAGTCAAGAAATTCTACTAAATACACTACCAAAATAAAATATAGACACGTGCAAAATAACGAAACGAATTTATCAAGAACATTCTAGAAGTTTCTTTAATTCATCTGCCAAAATTTTGCTCAGTCGGTAAAAACTATACAACGGCCACTGTTGCCTTACTCACTCTGCAGAGCTACCACACATGAAATGACTCCTGAGCTTCTATGTGAAAATCCCTTCGAGAATGAGTTGCTCCACTAATGTGAATAATTATAACGGTATATGCGAATGTGTATGTAAACTTCATGCAACTACATGTTATACCTTCACTCTTAGCTCCTCTGAACCAGCCAGCAGTATTTATGCAGGATAACGCGCCATACCAGACTGCAAAACGAGTAAAATTCTATTTAGAATAAGAAGAAGTGGTCTTCTTAGAGCCCGGACCTGACCCCAATTGAAAACTTCTGGAAGATCATTGGAGACAAAGTTCAAGGCCAGTAGCCTTCAACTGTGAAGGATTTATAGACGAAAATTGAACATGAAGGGAACAGAAAACACCAGAATTTTTTTAGTGTATTTGCTTGCTAAGCAAATCTGTGAATGATCATTCTCTTATTTTGCACGTGTCATTATTTTAATTTGTTAGTTTATTTGCTATAATTTCTTGAACACACATTTATATCATATAAAATCTTCATAACATATTAAATGCACACCTTTATGTACCATGAAAACTTCCTTTAATTCATCATATTTTTGAAAATATTTTAATAAAAGAAAATTGTTCTCTTATTTTGCTGGGTAGTGTTGCTCTGTAAACACGAATAAATAAATAAAACAGAATAAAAACTTAGATCATAAACGTCAATATGCATAAGCTTGTATTATATTATGTCCTTAGAGTGTAATATGGCAAAAGGGAATTGTGCAGAAATTAAAACGGCAAATAGGAAAAAAAGGCTCGTTGCGATGAGATGACAGATACCACAAGCCATTCAGCTGGCTCTGAACATAAAAAGGCTCAGTTCCAACCGTGTCAAAAGCCTCTCACTTTACACACCCCACGCATACACGGTAGTTTTCTCACAATCAATGGCTAGCTTTAAGATGGGTACCTGTCGGGTGTTTGCTCGTCTGTAGTTCTCCTTCGTCCTATTATCACTATGAAACAGAATTTCACTTTTTTTCCTATTCCTTGGTTCAAAGTGTTATTCCCAGTTGTTCGTAACTTAAGTAAATCAAAAAGGTCTAATTTAATCCCACAAACTTTGCCTTGGTAGGGCACTGAATTTCTAATTTGACAATTTGGAAAATAATGCTAAAGTAATATTAATTTCGAGGTGGTGTCTCTAATTAACAAGCCGACTTGGGCACCACGGTGCCAATCTCCTCACTCCTCGCTCTCCCTGATGCGGTCTCACCTCTTCGCCCTTAGATAGGGTGGTTGCCAGCCTATAAATAAGCCCCTGAAGGAAAGAGAAAAGATTATTATTCGGTAAGAGACGATAGAGGACTAGTTCGAGAAGATCGGTCCTTCGCCCATTTCGATATAACTAATATAACTCGAGGAGAGACGATAAAGGATCAGTTCGATAAGATCGATCCTTCACCCAGGGTCGAATTAACTTAAAACGCCACGTTTTGTATCGGTACCAGACCGAACCATGCGGTACAGACTTAAAAGAAGTCTGACTGGATTACGATTCCTAGTGCCAAACCAGGAATTTCGGCAGCAAGAGAAGAAGGATTATTTCGGTGTCAGCCCGAAGCATCCTGCACAGGCTTAGTACGAAGCCTAGCAGGACCAATGTTCCTATTGTCAAACAGTAATTTCGCAAATAAGATCTCAACACTCCGAACCGCGAGAAAAGCTCTCCAGTGACATCCGGCAACCCCTGATCCTATCTGCCATGTAAGTTAGAATGACCATTTGTATTCTTTATTGCATTAGTATGAGTTTATTACAGGAGTCAAATTAACTAAAGTAGAAACAATTGGGCGTGAACCCCGTCATATTTACTAGTAGAAGAGTGTAATTTAATTTGAAGTTTAACGCTAATCAAAAAGGGTCACGATAAAATAACTAATCGGCAATTGGTTTGTTTACGTAGAGCCTATTTTTTTATTTTTGTTATGAATAAATATTGTAATAGGCCCAGATGCCAGCATGTTTAGCCTCGGTTAACTTAGTAGGTGTATATAAATATTTTTACTGTTTTTTTGTAGTTAATTGTTAAAATTTAAAATATATGTTTATTTATGGATAATTCCTGGGTGTTTCACTAAATCCTTACGTGTTTGAGACGGTTCTTCCTTAAAACATAAAAATAGCATTCTTCGACAGTTATCAAAGGTTTCCGTTTGCCTGTCACTGTGTCAGATTTTTAGCTCGTATATCTGCCTGTCATTGTGTCAGTTTGTTTTTTCTGTGAGTCTTTTATTCTGTCTGCCTGCTAATATATCATCAGTCTTTTCGACTGCTTCTCTGCCTATCAGTGTATTACTCTTTTAGTCTGTTCATCTTTCTATCAGTATCAATCTTATAGTCATACTAGTGAAATGAAACCAATTATTTTACAAAAGTATTGAACTATTTACACATAAGTAAAGAATACCCCTAAAACCCACAAAAAAATCATTTCTCGTAGATTCTTGGTGCTTCTCTCTGGCAAGGTATTGAGTAATCAATCACACGGCGATCCATTTATCGCCAGGTTTGTTTGTCTAGTAATCTTTGCTACACTTGTGTATATAGGCCTTCTATCCTATACTCTTCTACCGCAGTGTCATCCAATAACTTTTTATGCGATATCGCTTGGGAAGTGCGTTTATTACCGTCGATTCGGCGATAAACGCGTATTTACGAGATTTCTCCGCCTGACCCATCCTTCTGAGATTGATCGTCAGAAGCTATTAAGACCGTCCTTTGACGTTTATTTTGCCAAGGTACTCGTACTATTTTAGATATAAATTTGGCTCATTTATGGGCCAAAAGCAAAAGGGTACTGGGAGGATTGCTGGAGTTGTCTGATAATAGCAATAAAATTTAAACAAAAGCCGCTCAGGGAGAAAGAAAACTAGAAAATCGCATATTAAACACGCAGATACACACATAGGAGCATGTACAGTAACAAGCAGCTCTATATGTAAGATAATTACTTCTATCATTTGCTTTTTGAGGGTACACGTGCCTTCTTCGACAGTTGTAACCTAGGAATGTGTTTTCATGTCTATATGTTCTTTTTATTTTTTACTAAATATGACCAAAGGATACGGATTCCCTCTTCTAAACATCTACCCTTTTTAGGACTTGTTCCTAAAGACAATGATCATAAATTCGCCCTTCTCTTTAGTCTCCCAAAGTTTGACACCGGCAGTTCTTATCATCCTTGATTTGTTTTCTCACTTCATCCGCTTTATGATTTTCCATAGGCTTCTAAACACTCACACACCCCTTAAGGAGACGTTTCGTAAATCGATAACAGTAGTTCATTATTCTGGTATTTTTGAAGCTTCAAAGAATGGATGATCTAGCTAATATTTGAATATATGGGAATATTCTGCTCTAGGCTTTTTATCTCATAATACCAGGCAATGGTTTAGCTACTAAGATTAAAATTTAAAACCTAAAAAAGAGCAGCCATGGTTAAATTTTTATAAATTTTCTGAACTTCGCTAATTATAATAATTTTAAAAAGGAACTCTAAGCTAAATTTTCCCCTTTCAAAATATCAGGTTGCTAACATATAGTTATAGAAGAAGATATATAAAAATAAATTTCCTGAACTTCACCATTTAAATTCTTTGGGTTTTGAAAAATCTACAATATTTCGATACTTATATTTATTTCTGAACTTCACCATTTTGTTTTTTGATATTATAAAAGAATTATTAGAAATAACTTTGATGAAAAAAACCTAAGTCATAAGCAAACTAAGATGAAATTATTATTCAAATACTCAAAAAAATCCCCTTCTTAAATTATAAAGTGAGTGATGATGATGATGATGATGATAATGATCATTTATATCGTTAACAGCGAAATCGTCTGAAGATCTTTCGACTCATCTTTCGACATCAAAGATTACGATAATAACTTTAAGGGAATCGAGTTTTTTAACTGTCCAACACGTATGTGCGTTAAAAACGTTAACTGTTCTGTTGAATGTTAATGCTATGATATTATAAGTATTTGAGGGGGGGTATTGATAATGAAGACAAAGGTACGTTTTTCCAACAGAGGAACGGTCGAGTGGCCAGCTTCTTTTTGGTTCTGTGCACTTTCCACAAATTTATGAACCACTAGTCAAAGACTAGTTATACCCTTGTTGGTTATCGTCTATTTTCAATTACCAACCATAATTAATTTCAACCATTCTGTTTTTAGATCTATTGTACCCAATGGGTTCTTGATTTGTGCAGGAAAATTCGTGACTTAGTTTTCACTTGTTCATATAAGATTTAGAGGGGGTTCTCCCACTTATAATTCTCGTCACCGACAATGTTGCCATTTGCTGTTTCTTTTTCATCGTTTTCTACCTTTCTTTATATTCTCATACGTTTTTTTCTCTCTCTTTCCAATTTATGAAGTTTTTAATTGTTTTGAAAAATTGCTTCCACCTTGGAGGAAAATCAATTTCTCGGGGTGTTTTTTGGTCACTTCTTCTTGTTTCCTTCTCTCATCACGTATAATTAATTCACTCGCTATGTAACAGTTGTGATCAAAGCAAGAAACTGAGTCTCCAAGGCGCCTTCCTATTCTGTTTTGGCGAGATCTGGTGAAATATTAGGAGATAGATTTTTTTCTTCCCAAAGCTAAAGAAAATAAACAGAAGCATTAGGAGTAAATCGTAGTGATTATTATTAATATTAACCGTATATTTCACTGATTAAATTGCTAATAAAAAACACCAGATCACGAGGCAAAGTCTTGACGGAAGAAGAAAACCCGAGTATAAATAAATGGCATAATTAAAAGGAGAATAATAGAATGATGATAAATCCTGTCTATGCAAAATGCCTGTGTGCAAAGCTCAGTTAAAACCTTAAGAAGAATCGCTAGAAGGCACTAGAGCTCCATACTGCAAGCAGACATTCACTCTATCTTTCAATCCCTCTACTGGAAGTCGATTTGCTTACGGACCGAAAAGGCGAAGGTAACATAAGAATAAGGAGGCGAGAAGAAGGTATTAAAGTTAATTATAGGACGGAAGTTTGAAAAAGAAATAACTGGAGTTGCAAACATAGAAACAAACTCTTGCTATTCTTACATTATGGTGCAGTGCATTAAAATGACTTAATAATCAAAGATGAACGTTTTCCTAGAGGAGAAGGGGGTAGAAAATCCACAATTAAAGAGAAATGCAAATTTATGTTCTCGTTATGGCATCAATTGACAAGGGCATAGCAAATATGGAATTCTAGATGTTTAGAAGTCCTCAAGTGTTACTTATATGGCCTTCACACAAATTTCAAATGTAGACTTCAATTCCAACTGAAGTTGTATGTTAAAATGGTCACAGCAAAAAGAATCCAATCAGGAATTCTAATTTCTTGATTACAAGTTCTAATCTAAGGTTTTGGCGGTGGGTAATTTGGCTTCCCTAAAGGAGGGAGATAAGCTCACCCTCAGCAATTTGGTGCTTTATGCGGGTGGGTCGAAAAATGCTGACGATTCTTACTTGGTGAATACATTTGCTTATCTTTTCATTTTTATGTTTCTGCACAAATGTGATCCTGGATTGTCCATTTACGTGATCGTTGTATCTTAACTTTTAAATCCTTTTCTTGTTTTCCTAAGCACATTTGTTTTATATCCTTTTTTAAATCTAAACCATTTTAGGTTCGTTAATTTATCTCTTCTTTCGCTCTTGTTCTCATCACTTTTCAAATTCATATCTACCAGTACAGTATTTATCCAGTAGTTTCAAGATTTTTGCCTTCATGTTGATTGGTGGAGAAGTTGAATTGCAACCTACATATAAACGTGAGCGACGATGTCACAGACACCCCTTACTGCAATGCACTACACACTTTTTCGCATGCACGTTTATAAAACCCTTGCCTTTTCAAGTTGCAATCGATACTATCGTGTGTGTATGAGGGGAAGTGAAGGGGAAGAAATATGAATAAATCTTTATTCCTTATTCCGCTCCCAAATATTAGTAATGAAGAAAATTACAGGGAAATATTTTTCCCATTCTGTAATTATCTGCATAATGACAGAGCTGTTGGTATCCCACAATCAACTGCAACGTTTAAATTTATTAACAATTCTAAATTTATATCTTTATCGGGGACTAAATCACGAAAAATATTATTCTTCTGTACCTCTTCCTTTGCCCCCATAAATGTGTGATTATTTTTATTAATTTCATTTCAGATAACTCAACCCTTTCTTATGTATCAGGCAACCAGGCAATTGCTTCGTTACTAAGATTAAAATTTAAAATATAAAAACAAGCAGCCATGGTTAAACTTTTATAAATTTTTTGAACTTCACTAATTATAATAATTTTAAAAAGGAACTCTAAACTAAATTTCTTTCCCTTTCAAAATATCACGTTGCTAACTTATAGTTATAGAAGAAGATATATAAAAATAATTTTTTTTAACTTCACCATTTGTAATTCTTTGGGTTTTAAATATTCACAAAATTTCGATACTTATACTTATTTCTGAACTTCACCATTTTGTTTTTTGATATTATAAAAGAATTATTAGAAATAACTTTGATAAAAAAAACCTAAGTCATAAACAAACTAAGATGAAATTATTATTCAAAAATTAAAAAAAAAATCCCCTTCTTAAATTATAGAGTTAGTGAAGTGATGATGATGATGATGATGATAAAAGCCCTATTTAATAGGTTAATTCTTGGCTGAACTAGATGTTAAAGATGAGATTACTAGATTATTAGAAGGCTAGAGCCAACAAGCTAAAAGAAACCTATATTAATGAAATATTAGTTCTGAATAGGGTTGGTCTAGTCCGTTTTTTTACCATCAAATAAGTTGCCCTGCAAAATTTTAAAAAAAGAAAAGGGAGATAATATAAAATGGGCAAGGCAGGGAAGGTATTAAATACTTTAACCGGAATAGTTTATTATTTAAGGATCTCATTTGTGAAGGAAAATATACAAGAGTAATAAAGAGCGCTCATTATTTTCTTTCATTTTTGTATTTTGGGAAATAAAGGTGAAATTTAAAAAGTTATCCACATCAAAATGGTTTTAAAAATAAGTGAGAGAAATTAATGAAATTAAAGTGAAATGTGACGAAGGTACATATTGGAAAACCCGGCCTGGTAGGCAAAGGGAGAAAAAACACCTCTCCTATTCATGCCTAATACCACTCTAAAAGGGTCGAACTAACTCTTTTGTTGAATTACTGATTACTTAAATTTCCCATTTGAACACTAGCATGCCATACCAATTTAATCATGACGTGGCAACTTTTATTAGCCTTCTACGCCGCTGAACTGACACCACCCTCTTGGTATTTTTCTCCGTAACTAATGGTGGAAGTTGCTTCTATTAGGTCTGACCTCAGCAGGAGTTGAAGGTGTTGTTAAATTCTCAACAATATTGGCAATGATCAAAGGAATACGAGCGAAGAGAATTCTGCTCGAAAGTGTTTCGGTTTAATTAATTAAATCTGGCCATGGTATAAAGCAGCGTTCTAAGATAAAAATGTTATCATAATTTCACAATGTGTGGAGAAGTAAAAAGGGTAACGTAAGATCGGTCTCTCACATGCTTTAGGTAAAAAGGGTGTCAACAAATCACAAATTATTTCATGATATATCTTGTTTTTCATACCTTCTTCAAAACCACTTACTATTCATCAAAATAATACTATTCCACAATAATTACACATATTATTTATATATGAGACATGCAATTGACGAGATTTTATAAAATAGCTCGGGAGGTGTTTGCTAATGCAGCACATAAGGAATTTCAACCTATGCTATTTATGGTTAATAGACGATTTCGGACATATATTCCAGTATTTGCAATGGTAGAGACGAGTGAAAACGTGTCGGAGTCCAATTCAAGACCTCTATTCTCCCAGTAAATATAAAATATAAAACCAAACATACATTAAAACACATTTCACCCAAACTAAACAAAACCACACACTATAAACACATAACAAGGGGAGAAAATGAACAAATATGAACAAAATCAAACACGCGTAAAAAATTGAAAACATCTGAAAAAAACAAAAAAAATACAGTATGTCCAGGCATCTATTCATTTCTGTGGAAGTATAATACTTTCTTCTATTGTTGACTCTGTTTTTCCAATTTACGACTACTTACTCCATCTCTTATACTTACATATTTCACCACTTTTTATCGAATCGAATCAAAATATAGAGTACCGGGATCTGGTCGGTTACCCATTAAAAACCCTCGAATAATTTTAAGGGAATCGCTTCCGATAATGCAAAGCCGATTTGGGAATGTTATTTACCAAGTCTATGTTATTCGAGCTCCAGTATGTGTATATTTGATTCACTTGTACGTACCATGTAAAGGTCGTGTTAATTGTGTATATTAAAAGTGATTCAATTTGCAAAATTAGTTTAGTTCGGTCGGAGTCCATTGGGCTCTAAATTTTGATGGGGGTGTAAAGAGAGATGGAATCAATATCATAATTGAATAAGTATATCCAACTATCTCTTATACGTACCTCTCCTTAAGCAATCAAATAGTAGAATCGTTTGTACTTTTGAGCTATGTGGCTTCCACGAGTTTTCATTTTCCCCAACCTCGCCAACTTCCTGACTCTTGAAAGCTTCTTATGGAGATACATGCCCCGGCCATTTTTGACATTTTTTTAAAAAAGTTAACAATATACCATATGGAATTTAATCGAGCTTTAACTTAACCCTTTCTAAAAGAAATCAACGTTTCCCTCATTTTCTATCACATGTTGTATTATTTAACCCCTCCGATATTATTATATTTATATGTAAGGTTATTCCTAATAATATTTTTATGCAAGTTTATGGTTCTAATAATATTTCCCTTCCTACAATATAAATATTCAAAATAAATAAGTTCTGAAAATACTATATCTTTTTTATTTTCCTTTTTTTCATTCGTTATTCACTCTTTTACGTTTGTCTTCACATGTGATATTGTCTCAGGATGGTCAAATCGTGATCAACGGAACAATAGGATTATACTCGTACATGGTGTCCCAACGCTAGCGATAAATAGCCAACAACTTTAATAACAGAAACGCCAGATTCCTCTTGCTTGACAGTGATCGGTGACTATTTAACTTTTATCAGCAGGCTTCACTTAGTGTTCATGGCACCTCTACAAAAAAAATTAGTCGCGTATGAGTCAGGTCGCGAGTGACTCTACATCTCACTATGTCGGTCGGTCAGTCCCTGTTTTGCATTTTGGTTTGGTTTTGTAATAACATTGTAACTATTATGCCGATTCTAACGAAATTTGAAACCTTTATGTTGTTTAATTGCCAAATTCCTCCCAAGGTTAGCCTGGGAATTATTTGGTTTTTGCAATAACATCATAAGTATTCGGCCGATTCTAACGAAATTTTAACCCATTATGTTGTTTTACATTCTCTTTGGAGTGATATAATTGCTAAGGTCGTCATAAGGTTAACCCGGGAAGTTGTTTTTTTTTGGCAATAACATCATAATTATTGGGCCGATTCCAACGAACTTTGAAACCCATAGGGTGTTTACATTCTCCTTCAAATGATAGAATTGTCAAGGTCCTCCTAAGGTTACTCCGGGAATTATTGAAAGTTTTCAAAATCATAAAGACATAAATCAGAATAAGTGAGGGCACGCGACTTTTTGGTCAGCAGACCTTATTCTATTTATGGTGTCTTTTGGTAAATCCTCTGCCGTAACTGGGGGGAATAGCTACAATAGCTAGGGAAGGATGAACAATTTTCTATATTTCAGTTACAACATCATTGTCCATGCTAGAAATCTAATTAGGATTTTAGAGTAATTGGAAACTTCGTATCAGATAATCTGCCCCTTAAAACATTTGCCATGAATTCACTGATTTAGCTGACGTTTTATTTACAATCGTCTTAAAAAGTGATTATAGAAGATTTAATGTTGAAGGAGGGAGAGGAACGAATTTTTAAAACTCTCGAGATCAAATTGTCGGGAGTGTTAAGGGTAGATTGGAATGTGAAGATAAATTTAGCTTACCATTTTCTATTTTCATTAGAATTAAACAAAATTTTATGGAAATTCAAGACGGGTTAGAGTTGTTGCTAGCAGAAAAAATCAGTATTATTATAATAATTATATATAATTATTGTTATTATTATTAATTTGGCTATAATAACTGTTTTCAGGCATGATTTTTAAAGTTTTCTGTTATTTCTGTTTATAGTTATCCTCTTCCATTTGTTCTTCTCCGTGCTTTTAGCCTATTGTAAACATGCTTTCATTAGATAATACAAGATTATTCTTAAGTCACTGATTAATTATTTAAGACTCCAAAAGTATTAGCATCAGATGTCAGTTACACAATATCATGAATGTTACTGAATTTTCATTGGAACATTACCAAAATAAGTCGATTAGAAGTCATCGATTTTTTGTAGATTAGTGGGATCAAGTAAAGATATCCCTCCCATTTCACCAAGTAAAGATCATCCCTCCTAAAGTTACACTAGTAAAGCTATCCCCCCCCCCAAAGAAGAAAAAAGAAATAACTTAAAATATTTATTTAGGAAAATATTTGTTACAATTAAAAATTGTAAATTGTATTTATGTTTTTCAAACCACATAACTTCCTATAGAAATTTATGATCTTTAGTCTAAATTTCTTCAGAAATTTAGGATCTTTAATTGATCCTATATGGATCAAGTAAAGATTTCATAACCTAGTGTACCTCCCAATTTACCAAGAAAAGGTCATCTCTCCCTCAATTAACCAAGTAAGTTTAATCCCTCCTTTATGTCTTAGTTGGGGATGTAAAAGAACAACCTCTGCCCCCCTCCCCCCAATTTATTGGAGACCACGTGCGATGGTATCCCGCCGTGGACGACGTCATTTTCTGTTCGAACATTCACAAATTTTCGACTCCTGAGTGCATTGGGAAAATATTTCCCAATCCTGCGAACTCGTCCCAAGACCCCACCCCCATCTCGCTCCTTGGTGACGAGGCGAGAAAGAGCCGCTCTGTCTCGCACCTCCCTGCTAAATGATAAATCGAATCCGCCTTCGGATTAATATGTCTGGAGCTTGTGACTCCTTTCTCCAAATTACCTCAACCCCTCCCCCTTAGAATCAAGGAATACAAATACTCGGGTTATTCTGTAGTTTAAAGAGTCCAGCCCGCACCTCAAGGCCTTCCTCACCGTCTCAACTCCAAATAAGTCCCGTGAGCGTTCATCAGACAGCAGACTTTCTCAGCTGTGATTCTACCTTAGTCAATTGGTAGCTTCTGTGAACAGCAAGCCTTTGAATTTGCACAACAGTCTACCTTCGTTTAATCGAACCGAAGAAAATCTCCATCGAATACCTTTGAGGAAAAGAAGATTCCTCTTTCAGTGGAATTACGAGAATTCCCACATTCCCCGTCGAACGTCATCATTAAAGTTTGGCTATTTTGATCGGAAGGTTGGTTCAGATCGTGCCCCATCTGACTTATTCGGATCGAGCCACACTTGCCTCATCGGATCGTGCCCCACTTGCCTCATCACGATAAAGACCATCCTAGAAGTCATCGCCTCGTAAGACTGAAACCCCCTCCTTTATTAATATTGTCAAGTTCCCCCTTTTGATCTGAGCCTAGTAACATTAATCAATTAATTCCATTTGAAAATCCCTTTTCATAATAATTATCAAGAGTCTATTTTAATTTAAATAATTCCCGTTTTCCTATTATTATTCTTATTTTGATCTTTGTAAATAAAATTATATTTTGCTGTTTCATCTTTAACTAACCTTGAACGAGACTCTCGGCCTATTCAAGTAAATCTCGCCAACCATTTATGCACTTTGTTTAATTATTAAGGATTTAAAACCCAACGCCTCAAGTGTGACCTCCTAGTCGGTCGTTAATCTCTGCGAATAGTCCTTCCACGGTTCGCGTTGCAGTAGGTGATTAAGTCACCCCCCACCCCACACACACATAATATAGGTTAGTGTATGATATAGAGACTATCTTTACTTGGTCTGATTAGTGTATATTTCGCTAATATTCAACGGAATAGAAAATCATGTTATTCTTTCAATATATCCTAAGCTAATGCTCTGCTATGTCAGATATGTTTACTTTATTGGACATTGGACATAACAAGTTAGGAAGTATAGATCAGTAGAACAAAAGTAAAAAAGTATAGTGGTAAAAGGGTTTTGACAAGGATAGTAAAGGTAAGTTTAGTATACGTTGGAAGGGTATCTCCAGCAAAAGTGGGTAGTATAGTAAAAATATAGCACGCAAGAGCAGGGATGTATAGATACCTGGTCTCGTTTTGTGTTGTTTTGAGTGTCGAAATTGGTTGGCATTCAAGCCTTTGTAGTAACTAGTAAAACTCGTTGTTAAGGTAGGTCAAATTTCGGGGAAAAGTTTTAAATTGGGTTGTCATAATCGGTAAGAGTGTTACATGTTCAGGTTGATGTTACCGTTCGGGTAAGGTGTTCTTCAAAAGTTTTGGCTAGCTTTTGATACTACGCTCGGAGTGTTTTTATTCTCGGTCGAACTTTGCTCCTTGTGGGAAGGACAAAGGAGTCTTCCCCTTGCCGGATCTCCTCTTACGGAACTCTGCGTCTGTGAGAACAACGTAAGTGCTGGTTGAGAATTCGACAAGGACGCGGAATAGAGCCTGCTTTAACAGATGTTCAGGTATGTCAGCCTCGTACTCCCATTTGTATTGTCCGACCCTAAGGCCATCGGCAATATCTTCTGGGCCTGCCTAGGCGGGAAACTTGTTTCCTTCGGCAGCATGTACTCTGTGGTTTATCATCCTCAAGTAGTACATGTACCTGGGAGCCCGATTCTTTGAAGACGAGGACCTACTCGGTCAACGTGACTGCAAGGCCTTTTGCAGGTGGAGCGAATGCTCCGACTTCTTAAGCTTCACAGCAGCAGCTTCCATCCACTCGATCTGTGCATTTGTTGGGGTAGTTGTGTGTGTGCGTGAGGTGGTTTGTGCCTTCTGCCAGGGAGCCATAGCTTTCACTCGAAGATCACGTGAAAGGGCATTACTCGTGCCTGGAGCTATTTGGCCACTCTTCTCGGTCTGCAGTTGGAGGTTCACTCGAAGAACTCACCAATGAGAAAGTAGGAGAGGGATGGGTAAATTCCCCTTTAAAATTTAGCTATGACAGGTAGCAAGGTCAAACCAAGAGGGAGAATGGGTCAAGAACAGAGCCATGGGTTAAAACGATTAACGGAAAAGAAGATAGGCTAAAAAGGGAGATTAGAAGAGACTTGAAAAGCAAGCAGATATGTTGGGAGACGGGGGCAAGGAGAGAGGGAGAGAAATAAAATAATGTTAGTACAAAAACAATGAAATAATTAAATTGACAAATTGAGTACCCATATCAATGAATATTGAAAACAAAACTAAAAACATAAGTCAAGACTAATTTCTTTAAGAATAGTTTTTTTCATAATAGCATCAATTTTAAAAAGGCCAGATGAATTCCAATTAATTAAGTGGTTATTTTCGGATATATGAACAAAAAATGCCCTATTGTTTATAACTCTCCTAACATTGTATTTATGCTGATTAATATGGACGAATAATTGCCTTCCTTTCTGTCCAAAATATTTACTTGGACAAACAGAACATTCGACTGAATACACTCCACCAATATTATTACAATTATTTTGAACCAGTAAATTCTTTAGAGTTGACTCGTATTTGAAAGCAACAGAAATGTCAAAGTTTTTGAAAAGACAGGGAAGGTCAAAGAAACAATCAGAGAAGGGTAAAACCAAAATGTTTTTAACATTTAAAGAGATAACAGAAACTGTAGTATAGATCGGCTTTTTTTGCAGAGGAAAGACAGTTTAGAAGAAAGAGATAAGGGTTATATAATTTATGGCCAATTTCAAAGATATTGGAGAATTCCAAATCCATATATTCAAGATTAACAACTCGTAAAGCCCGTAAAAACATAGAAGAAAAAACAGAACGTTTGACTTTGGGACTATGCGAAGAGTAAAAATGAATATGAGAATTTGAATTAGTAGGTTTGCGATAGATGGAGTATTTAGAACCAGTCTGGGTTGTATGAATTACAAGATCGAGAAAGGGAAGAAGGGTTCTATTATTTTCAACCTCATGGGTAAATTTAATGGAAGGGACGAGTGAATTAAGTTTGGTAAGAAAGCTATTAAAATCTTTAGAATAAGTCCACAGGCAAATGACATCATCAAGATACCTGTACCAAACAATAGGGAAGTCAAAGATAGTAGGGAGGAGTCTTGTTTCAAAGAACTCCATATATAAGTTAGAAAGAACAAGTGAAAGGCTAATCCAAACTTTTGAAGAAAATATTTATCTTCGAACGAAAACTTACAATTTTGGGTACAAAGTGAAATGAGGTTTCTAAAAATAGTATGAGGTAAAAATCATAGTATGAGATAGCATAATAAAAGCTAACAATATTTATTGAGAGCTAATGAATCATCTTCCATACTCGTAATGCTGACCTGCAGCGTTGACTTATTTTTAGATTTCTAGTTAAATTTGAAATAATTAGTTACCTGATTTATGGAAAATTTGTCGGTTTTCTACTTGGGCGGTATTTTCTCCGCCTTTGTATCCTCTCTATCTAAAAGGATTCTTCCTCTACCTACCACTTACCAGTGTAATTTTTCATGATATAAGAGCCTTTTTTCTAAATTCTTTTCTAGGACAGGTTCATCATGATCTCATTTATATTTGCCCTTTATTTTTCCAACGAAGTAGCTCAAACAGGTTATGCTCAGAGAACGACGGTTTGTGTTCCAAAGTGTAAATTTTTATATTCGTTCCCTCTCCCTTTTATTCTTAGTTTCGGTACTTGTCAGTATTTTTTTCAGATTTGCGAGAATTTACTGAGCTTATAAATCTGTATTACTAGTTATATCTCTTTGAAGGCCCTATGTTTCCATAAATTCCCTTTGATCCTCAGTTGATCGATTATTTGCCGTCCCCTTGTATCGGTGAACTTCTATTTACCCGCGCCTTAGTTGCTCCTTGGTTTAGTCGTCCTTATTATTGTTTCTGCTTAGATGTGAACTGCATGTTTAGTATACCAGCCCATGGCTGGTCATCCGTAAACCACATTTCTTTTTGACAGTTCGATTTAGCATTTATTAACCTCGCTATTAGTATATGATTACGGATACGCCATATGCATCGATTAAGCATGTAATATTACACACGAGGATATTTAGGGATGTTTCCTGCTTTAATTCAATGACTTTCTTTGTTGACTGTCAGTTATTGTTATTTCTGTGCATGTAAAATTAGCTTTTTTTCTCCTTTTATTTATCAATTCCTGTTTATTCCTTTATATTGCTTTCCACTTTTGAGAACACGCATTAGCGTTCTATTAGGTGTCTCATAGTTCCCTTTTTTCTGTACTTTTTGCATCTGTGTGCGAGTCGCTCACTCATTCAAAGCATAACCCCCCCGAGTCATTTAGAGGTCATATTCTCGTTATATGTTTGTCAAGTGCTTGCCAATTAAAACAAGTAAAGATACTTACAAACTCTTCGTTCTTTGTTTAGTTAGGAGTTTTCTTGGTGTTAAAAGCAAAAACCGATTTTCTTACACCTTTTAACCATGCCAGTATCGTTAAATACGACTTTTAATCATGTACATACATGTATATTTATGATGCTATCTTTGAATTTTATTAGATTTTATCTTTGAACTCGTTTTTTTTTAACTCTTCATTGGTGTGTTTTTCAACCTATAGGTTTAACTGTCTACTGTAGATCAATCGCTATGCCTCTATATCGAGGGGGCGGGGGTATCTTGGCCTTTAATGCAATTGTTTCCAAAGTATCCGCGTCTTTTTGTCGGAGGAATGTGTGTGCAACATCTTTTTTGAATTTATAAATTGTAATAAGTCCTGTGAAGTAGTCGAGGAGCCCCATGAGTTTAATTTCCATTACTCATTGAAACTTACTGTAAACTTCCTGTTTCTTACGTTTCTGCATCTCTCTTAGGATATACAGCGCGACTCGTTTAGATGAGTATATAATATGGATTTTTGGGCTCTGCCGACAGTTTCACCGAGGGGTTGCGCCGTCTTAATCTAACATTTACAAATATATACAATCAGGCAATGGCTTCGCCACTCCTTTCTACGGGGGGAGCTTGCGCTTTGCTACTAAGATTAAAATTAAAATCTAAAAAAAAGCAGCCATGTTTAAATTTTTATAAATTTTTTGAACTTCGCCGATTATAATAATTTTAAGAAGGAACTCTAAACTAAATTTTTCCCCTTTCGAAATATCACGTTGCTAAAATATAGAGTTATAGAATAGAAGATATATAAAAATATATTTTCTGAACTTCACCATTTGTAATTCTTTGGATTTTTAAAAAAATCACAAAATTTCGATACTTATATTTATTTCTGAACTTCACCATTTTGTTTTTGATATTATAAAAGAACTATTAGAATAAAATTTTAATAAACTTGTAGCCGATCAAACTTCATTAAATTTAAACAATAGATGTATATTAATGTAAATTTAAAAGTTATGTGTGCAAAAAGGTATGAAACAAAGGGTGAAAAAAAGTATTCGTACAGAAACATAAACCTTACCAAATACATTTTTAAATCACATAAGAGACACACTATTCTCTGTGACGGTGCAAAGAAACTTCTAGAGGCCTCCAATAATATGTCCAGCAGTCAACAAGAGCTCAGGAAAGATTAGAATGGCATTCAACAGTCTAAGTTTTCGCAGTAAAGACTCTCCAATGACCAAAAATAGGGGATCCTGAAATTCCATACTGATGGGCTGTGCTACTGGAAGATTTCCTAGCAGCTGAAAATACCCTTTCAGCACCATTGGCTCTGTCATTCTGAAGTGGGTAATGGTGTGAACCATCATCAACCTTCAACGTTCAGGTGCTCCTCGGAAGATTGACCCAGAGGCTACTTCTTTAATACTTAGGAAGGTGAAAGCTGCGCCAATGGCGACCGTAAGAAAATTCATGATGACCTACTGGTGGCAGGAACATCGGTCACAAAATGAAGTATCAGGAATGAACTTATCCGACATGATTTTAATTCTCGTAGGCCAGTGAAGACACCTCTGCTGCTGAAGAGAGACAGAGTTGAAAGATTGAAATCCACCCGTGATCATTTGGAGAAACCTTCTGAGTTCTGGGATAATGTGCATTGGTCAGACGAGACAAAAATTTAATTATTTTGCCGTAACGATGGCCTTCCTGTCTGGAGAAAAGACGGCAGTACCTACCACCATAACAACACCATCCCTACCCTAAAGTTTGAAAGAGTTAGCTTCATGGTGTGGGGGTGTTTCTCATCTAAGGGTACCGGCAAGATCCACATCATAGATGTCATCATGAATTCGGCAATCTACAGAGACAGTTTAGAAGAAGATCTGTTCGTTTCTGTAGAGAAACTTAGACTTGGACAGGGATGGATCTTTCGACAAGACAATGATCCGAAGCATATTGTGAAAGCTACTCGCGAATGGTTTCGTAAAATCAATATAAACGTTTTAGAGTGGATTGGTCAGTCGCTAGATTTGAACCCAATAGAAAACTTGTGGCGAACATTGAAGAGCAAGCTTCATTCGAGTGGTCCAGTGAACATCAAAGAATTGGAGGTAATCTGCAAGGAAGAATGGGCCGAAATATCAAAGGAATGCTGCAACGTACTACTAGTGAAGAACTACAGGAAACGATTGATGGCGCTGAAAGCCAACAAAGCTTACGAAACTAACTAAGTATTAATCAGCAAATATCGATTTGTACGAATTCTTTTTTCACCTCTGTTTTTATTAACTTCAAGTTTACTGAATGTCAATTCAGTTTCATGCCTTTTTGTGAACAGCAGTTTTAACTTTACATTAATATATGTACATCTATCGTGTAAATTTCATAAAGTTTGATGGGTTGGAAAGGCATTAAAATTGAATTTTGAAGGTGTACAAATACTGATTACATTAATTAAAGCAAGCAAAACTAATTCAATAAAAAAGTAAAAATAAGGGAGTATTGTTTATTAATTCCCTCTTCCCTCCACTCCATCCCTCTTAAAAAAAAGAAACAAAAAACAAATCTGGTTTAAAAATGGCCCATGATTTATCAAGTGGGTCCTCTCTTTGGGCTACTTCTATGAGAATTTCTAGCATTTCCTAGAAAATAATTTTAACTTATAATATTAATTCAGGATTTGAAAATCTCCTATTAAAGTAACAAATTGTGTATATGGAGTGTGCTTGATTCGAAATATTTCACAATGATCGAAACATATTGGTACAGTTTTAAAACTTTTAATCTTCTTAATTTCTCATAATCTCTTCTGTCCAGTAGTACGTTTTATTTTGTCAAAAGCTGCGACCACATAAAAATACTACAGAACAAAAATATTAGAATTTCAGTATTGTAGCAGCCATCCCTTCCTTCCTTAACTACATTTACGATCATGTATCCAATTCAATTCCCCCTACGTAATGTTCAAGGGAAAGGAATCTTTCAAAATAGCGCAAATCTCTGTGCAAACATGTGCATGATAATATTGAGAGACAAAGAAAGGGGATCCTCTTACGTCTCTGAAATGTAGGGGAGAATGGAACATGAATACATGCATGGATTGGAACGTGCATGGAGTCGTAACGGTCTTAGAATTCACACATGTTTATTATATAACACAAATTTTCGTCCTTATGCTTTTTATAATTTCTTTTTCTATTAAAATTTCATAAAAGAAACGCCCACATGAATTAGCCTTATTACATACGAAGATATTCCTCCTTTTTATAAGGATTAAATTATCATAACACACGGTAAATCTAGGGCCAGCACACGCCGTTTTTTCGATTAAATAGTCCTAACTTTCTTTGTGTTCCTTTTGAGGCATCTACTGTTCTTTCGCGAGAAGGGCAACGGTTTTGCATGTTTAATTTACATTCTCTGACAATTATTAAGGTATAAAATATGGTTAGAGTATCATGTCGCTGGTAATTTTAGTAAACCTTTTTATTACTAAATAAATAATAATGTGTGCGGGAAGAATTTCAATACCGTCTTCCACCATGGGTCGTTAATGGTAACAATGCACGGATAGGGTTCGATTACCTCAAACGTCGCGGACCAAAAATGCTTGTACTAATAACGCTATACTTTATAGCGGTAGTGTGTGTGTGGGTGGGTGGGTAATCCGCTAATCGGTAAGTGTAATTTGGGAATCTATGAGTTACTTGCACAATTCGTGACAATGAGAAAGTGTTAAAGTGCCTAGTGAATGGAGTGAAGATCAGGTGCCAATAATGGTAGAAAAATAGAGCGATTAGTTAATGAAGCTGATCGAGTTGTTTTTGATGCAATGATGTGGGTATGAATGTGTAAGCGCAAAAAAATACTTGGATGGATTTGGGATTAAAAAAAAAGGTGAAAATTACGCAGTTGAAGTGCGTAATACTTATAATGACAAGAGAAGCTAAGAAAGAAAGGTTCTGAAATGACTTGGGATTAGTGGCTGATGTAATTTTGAATGAGCACCAGTTGATTATTGTGAAAAATGGATGAAAGAAAAGGTGACAAAAGTGATAATTAGAGCTTATGATACAACCTATGGAGATGGAGGTAGGATTCTGTGCTGAAAGAAAAATGTGTGTAGCAAACATATTCTTCACCAGAAGATATGCATATATACACGGGTTTGGTTAATGAGAGATGGAGACTAATAGCATGATTATTTATGTGGGAAACTCTTTCCCTCTCATGGTTAGGACAAACCCCCCGACCAGATAATGAAACTGCCATTAAGAACAAGGTAAAGTTCACTGGTAAACCTTCAGGTTCACCAGTCTCCACATTCAGGAGAGAAGGTTGCCTGGAAGCATTTGTATTTTGACAACAACCCGCGATCAGGTAAGACATTATTCACCCCTGTGAAGTTAAATTAGTTGGCGTCGTTGTCCTGGCTATCTCTTGTAGATCGAGGATAATGGCCTTCATTATGTCTGTGTGACATATTAATGGACTCTCAGGTGGTTTATAATTCAGATTCCTTACATGAAATCTCGTTGTCATCTTGTGCTGTTCAGTTTCTCCAGGTGTTAGATCAAACATCGGTTGCTGTTGCATTTTTATTCGCCCACTTTAATTTATGACTTAGTTTCGCGGATTTACTCTCTTCAGATTTCATTGTCCCCTCAAAGCTGCCGAACCGAGAACACGTTCAGCCGTTGGCAATGGTTCCCTATTTATCGAACCCGATGTTGCACCTCTTAATTTGGCTTTAAGAACGTCTCTTATCTTTCCTTTTGTCAGCCACTTTTATGTTTACCATCCTTAAGCTGGGACTAGAAACTTTGCCGACAGATTTTCGTCCTTAGTCCCAACAACATGTCCTCTTCATTTGTATTGTTCCTTGATGATAAATGCCTCGATACTCGCCATCTCCGCTACATTTGGTAGGGTGATATTAATTATTTTCTTTTCCCAGCTGATATTTAAGATTTTTTTAAATCAGTGTTAGTGCGTTTTTCATGTTTCTGATGCAGAGCATAACTTTGGGATCTCTACTGCCTTACGCACTTGAGTTTTGGTATTTGCTTTGATATCAAGGTCTGGAAAACTCTCGTCGAAAGACGGCCAAAAGCAGACCCAAACAATTAAGGATGTGCTATATTCCTTCATCTTGTCAACATTTGAGGAATTGTGACTACTAAGTTACGTAAAATCGTCCAGATTGTTCAGGATTATGTCCCCAAGCTAAAACGATAGTTCTGGCCAGTTCACCTCAGTTTGCGATGGGTGCTAGATAACTCTAATCTTTCTTACGGTAAAACTAAAGCCAAGATTTGTGTACGCTCTGTTAATGATAGACAATTCGATGTTTTGTTTTTGTACCTGAGACGGGCAAGATTGAAAAGATTGCCATCTGTCTGATAGTTAAGGTCAATTGTTGATGGTAGATCATCCTTAATAATGCAAATGATTGCTGCAATGAAGATGGTAAATAGTGTTGGCGCAATGACGCATCGTTCTTTAACTCCCGATCTGACATGGAACCAGGTTTCGACGGAAACATCCGTCATCGTCAGTCGCTGGTGGACAAGTGAAATACAGAAGTTGCGTAACGTACAAACACACAAATCGGTGGCGCTAAGGTGAAAGATGCGAGAATATAGCGGCATCTTTGAGAAACGGGGGTATAATTTCTTGCTTATTAAGGTACTAGTATTGAATTGGCCGTCGGAAGTATTAAAATTTAGAATTTCTTTTATAAGTGCTGATTCAATTCAGCGTTGATGTATAGAATTGTAGACAAACTATTTTAGCATTATCAATATCAATTTGATGATTTTCATTGGACATATGTAGAAATAAATTCGAGGAGAGGGCACCCTATCACACATCGCATTTATATGCATTCATTATCTTGGAAAATCTGCTGTTTTCACCGATATATACTTCATTGCATGAGTGGCAGGGAACAAAATAAACTCCCTGTTCTCTATCGATCGATCTATTTTTGGAAAGGCAACATTGATGTTGTTGGTCCGTGTCAACTTTTTGAAATTGATTGATTGGGGGCAGTATAGGAAGGTAACATAATAATGGCACATCTGTTTTCCTTATAATTAGCTGGAAAGCAATAGATGCTTTTGGCTTTATAGTGACACTTTTCTATGAACCGAAAGGGGATATTGCACCCCAATGAATGTTGAATGATTGTATTAATTTCGTTGTGCAAGAAACAAGGATCACAAATGCGATATGCTCTCAGGAAATTGAAAAAAACTACAGACCTTTTAACGGACACATCGTGACACGAGAAATAATGAATATATGCATTAGAATTAAGTGGTTTCGAGTAGACGGAACAATATGCTTTGTCGTTTATTTTAGATATTTTTACAATGAGTTGTTCAGTTCCCATTCTATTTCAAATGTAATAGTTGGGTGGGGATCTTATTTAATCTTTCAAAGAAGGAATCAAATATGTTATGATTTATAGGCCATGTGGCACATATATCATTTACATAGCGAAACCACGTTATGGGATTGTGTACAATGGGGGGAAAGGAGGTGCTTTTCAAAATCCTCCATAAACAGATTCCATACTATCGGGGAAAGGGGATTACCCATAATCATGCCATATTTCTGCCTGTAAAAAACAAAATTAGTCCTATTACTTTGGTTTTATCCCTATAGTTACACGTACGCTACTGTACTTTTTTGAATATATATATATATATATATATATATATATATATATATATAGGGTCACCACCCCAAAACGGGCCCCAACTTTCGAAAGACCTGATTTCTTTATTTTCTACAACGATTGAATGAAACTAATCACCTTTAATTTGCAGAACATGACAGAAGCAACGCCTGATTGATTGATTGATTAATGGAATAAGTGTTGAAAATGTGTAGTAGTTGCTGATAGTGTTGAAGGAGATTTGTTATTGCCCTGGAGCAGAGGGCATCCCAGGCATGTTTCTTTTTTCTAGTTTTGTTTCCTTCCTCCATTTTTGTTGGGTCAGCGTTAGCTGACTGACCTTCTTGTAGTAGTTAACTACTCTTGCCTTGTTTTTGCCTTTTCTTATATATATATATATATATATATATATATATATCTTAAAATGTATAAATAATCTCTCTATATAAAGCTTTTTCCTCCGTCGTTGTGTTAGACATTCAAGCTTTTCAAATTTACTTTTGCTAACTCGTAGCTTTACTTTATTTATTTTTGAGTTATATTTAATTTCGCCTTTGCGGGCATTTCGCCCCATTTGCTTGCCTTGTTTTATTTACTTTCTTTTTTATTATGTTTTAGTTGGGAACTACGTCTTTTTTTATATTCTGATTTAATTTATTTTTGCATTTTGGGCACTTCGCCTCTTTTTTAATCATTCTTAGTTGGAGTTTGGGGCACTTCACCTCTTTTTTATTCATTCTTAGTTGGAGTTTTGGGCACTTAGCCTCTTTTGTTTTCCTTATTGGTCTTCATTAATTGTTCGGGATTGGGCACTACGCCTCTTTTTTTATCTTTAATGTACTTAAAATCTGTAGTTGGGCACTTCGCCTCTTTTATATTTCCTTTTTATTAGCTTGTCTTTTTGTGGAGTCAAATAAAGTAGTGGTCTGGCGAACTGTTTCTTGCGTCTGGTTATGTAAGTACTTCTCGCTATCTGAACAAGGCTACTCGGTTTTCCTGGGAGCAACGACTGTGAACACAACTAGATCTCAATGGGAGCTCCAGCAAAGAATATACTGCGTCAAACATTACTACAAAACAGGCTCGTTCAAGAAAATACAGGACACTTTCGTGCATCAGTTTGAATGTGAAAAAGCCCCTATCCCCCCAAGAGCAGAATTCAGGACTGGGTAGACCACGTCGAAAACTTTGGGACAGGGAAAACCTCAATGCAGCAAGTGGCAACCGTCCAAGCCATTCAGGACGCCCTCAGGTAGCGTAGAACTGAGCCGGTCAAGAGCGTGAGAGAATCAGTTCAACAGAGTCCAAAACGCTCTGTGCGCAAGCGAAGTCACTCCCTCGGTATATCCTGTGAAACTTGCATGGGAGTGTTAATAGAGTAGAAAAAGGCCTACGCAAACATAATACAGACAAAGCATATCCTTACAGCCTCAGACAAGGAACAGAGAAAGGCTATGGCAGGCAAGATACTGGAGAAGATTCAGGAGACCCCAACTTTCCTTAACCTCCTTTGGACCTCAGATGAAGCTCACTTCCATCCTGAAGAAAAGTTAAACTTGAAGCAAATGTGTTCTGGGGGACCTCTAGACCAAATGAAGTAGCCACCAAACCCCTACACTCCAATAAGTGCATGGTATGGACTGCAATCTCACCCAGAGGCATCATCGGACCATTCTTCTTCGAAGAATCTGGCGCGGCAGTGACAGTTGCCGAGGAACGGTATGTTTCTGTCCTTAAAACTTTCAAGACGGAGCTGAAGACCGTGTTTCCGTCGCTTTTGGGGAGGTTCTGGTTCCAGCAAGATGGAGCAAGCTCTCACCCCTCAAAGCTCTTCCGAGATTGGCTGAAAGAGAACTTTGGTTGCCGTGTGATCAGTCTCAAGACTGATTTTGAGTGGGTACCTCACAGCCCAGACCTTAGCCCCCCAGGTTTCTTTCTCTGGGGCTACCTTAAAGACAGAATGTACGCAGAGAGACCCAGGGATATCAGGAAACTCAAGGATGCCATCAGGGAGGAGATCAGAGATACTAGTCAGTCGGTTTGTAAGGACGTCATGGACAACTTTGTGCTGCGCCTCAAGAAATGCAAAGAGCTAAATGGGTCATCTCGAACACATGCTCTAGAATAAAGAAGAAAAGTCCAAAGACTCTTATGTTTTGATATGATGTTTATAAACACAATAAATTAGTTATCCCTAAATTTTCATTCATTTCTTGCCGAAAATTAAGAAATGAGGCGTATCGAAATTCGTGGCCCGTTTTGGGGGATGACCCTGTATTACACTATATTTTAAATCGGGAATTTTTCTGGATTTTTTGGACATTAGTTTATCGTAGTGGTATATTTTATCCTTGGAATTATTTAAAACAAAATGGAAAAGTTCAGAAAAAATAAATATGATTATCGAATTTTTGGAAATCTTCAAAAGAAAAAGAATTACAAATGTTGGGGTTCAGAACACTTATTAAAATTTAGGCATGTCTTTTTTCGTATATTAAAAGGTTTATCGAGGTTATTTCTAAAATAGATTTTTAATTTTTAGCTGGAGGAAATAGCTACCTGCCCCTATAAGCCAGTGAAGTAAAATGAAAATATTAGATCAAATTTAGATTAAAAAAATCGTGAAATTGTTTTTTCCGTATTTTAAAAAATTTCCACTAAAAGAGATATGTACTGGAAGCCTTTAACATCTTTTACACCAAAACTCCCTTCTCAGAGCCAGATATGCCGTAGGCCACAACCGAAGGTCCGCCTGCGAAGTACAAGCTTCCCCTGTAAGAAGGAGTGGCGAAGTTGCTCGCATTATATATATACATCTAAGTTACGTGGTAAAATTCTAATTTTTCACTAAAGAAAATGGTACATTGCTTGAATATTATTGTGAGATGATTTTAGCTACTTGTGTTTAAGGATCACTACTAAAATTTTAAAATTACTACTCTACTCTAATGAACAACATACACCACATTTTGTTCGTTCAACAAAGCAGATAACTAATCGGTTGCCATGGTCAATTCATACGACGACGTCACGTGTGTAACAGTAATACAAATTAAATATTTATTTCTTAAATGTTCTCAGTGTAGCTACAAGTGCGCTTAGATTACGTAGAATTACTCTGAATTGGCCGATTTCCCACATCGAGTAAGTTAGATTGACTTTTACTCTACCGCATCGTCGTGCATCTGTTAATTTAATGGCCATGTTATCCTCTTTTATTCCCCAGAAAAAAAAATATTCCCTATAAAGATTTTCCACAATTCTAACTCCGTATCCTTGAAATCCCAGGCAACCCCCTCTCACCGCTGTTTCTATTGGCTCATTGGGGTTGGGGGAGGGGGGGGGGGAAGAGGGACCACGGTAGAGGGGACTTTAAGAACACGATTCACGTACGTGCTTCATATCCGGGGATCAAGCAGATCGTTGGTGACGGCTAACCCTCGTCTCAAAATTGCCGCGACCAGCATCCTATCAAGCTATGACTTAGGTTGCATCTTTTTATTCCTTGTTGGCGCTGTCTTCCGTCTCTTGTTTTGTTTTTCCCTCTTTTCTTCGTCAATATTGAATGCGGAAATGTGCTTAATGGCTACGCATTTAATAGGTGTTTTGTTACCACTCATCTCGGGATCTTGAGCAATAGCATGGTTACAGATTCCTCATTTATAGAAGTTGTTTGGGAAATACAATGGTTTAATTAGCGACTTAACTCATTCGTACTGCGATCTATTTAGCCATTAAAAGTGGCAAACAGACTCAACAAAGAATTGTAGGAATAAAAGAAGTTCTGAAAGATATTTGACATTGATAGGGATTGCAATGAACCAATCCTAAATTTAAAATACTGAGGATGGCTTGAAGCTAGAATTCTATCTAGGAACAAAATTCTTACAAAAATACAATTAAAATTACTAATTTTAACTATTTTAAAGGAAAATAAGTATTAAAGGAGCGGCAAGAAATTACGTTGAATAAAAAAAACTAACATTTAGGTACTCATGAATCTGTTTCTGCTTGACTGAAAGAATCTTCGTCAGTTTCAACTAATCTTCCTTCTCGGTTAATGCTGACGTGACAGTTGATCGATGCAACGAGTCAGCAAAAATCAATAGGCATGAATATATGAGGGGCGGTTAATAGGTTTTGCGAATCGGTAGGGCAAAACAGAGGAAGGGGGATGGCTGTTTGTGGGGGTGTTAGTACAAGTTATGACAAGTCACGACCTGCAGCCGCACTCTCCTGCCTCGTCTATTTAAGAAGAAGTAGCTGATCGCAGATCGTTAGTCCCAAATCTTTGAACAATGGAGAAGGTTGAGCACCGCGCAGTGATCAAATTTTTGACCGAGGAAGGCAAGAATGCAAAAGAGATCCATGAACGCATGGTTGCAGTGTACACCAAAACCGCCCCTTCCTATGCAACGATTGCTCGCTGGGATAGGGAGTTCCGCCATGGCCGTGAGTCCCTTGAAGATGATCCCCGTCCAGGACACCCATCAGACGTGGCCAACGAGGACAATGTGGCCCGTGTGGAGAGAATGATCCTCGAAAATCGACAGGTGAAGGTCGAAGAAATCGAGCGAGAACTTGGAATATTACATGGAAGTGTTATCATCATCACCTACGACAATTTGGCCATGACCAAGGTCTCTGCCCGTTGGGTCCTTAGAAACCTCACGCCCCCTGATCGACTTCAACGTCGTCAAAGTCCACAAGGCCAGAGTTGCACAAGCTGCCCTGCGCGAGTGCGGATTTGAGGAGCTCAACCATCCCCCCTACAGTCTAGATCTGGCTCCTAGCGACTACTTTTTATTCCACAAGCTCAAGGCTGCACTGCGTGGACGCCGGTTTGGTGACGATGAAGATGTCCAGCTCGCCGTTCAGGAGTGGATTGAACAGCAGTCGGGAGATTTCTGGTTGTCGAGAATTCGAAGCCTCAGGGACAATTGGCGCAAGTGCATTGAAGTCGAGGGTAGTTATATTGAAAAATAATAAAACACTTTTCCTCATATCTCATTTCCTTATATCCGAATTGCAAAACTTATTGACTACCCCTCGTAGTTTAATAAACTGGAAAACATCTGAAATGCCAAGACAAAAGAGTTTCCCAAAAAATCAAAATCAGTAATGAAGTAACAAAAATACAACCGAAAAGACCAACTTTATACCTCCCCTCTTCTCTACAATATTTTGTTTTCACTACAGAACCTTACCTTACAATGAAACCTTAAAATACTATAACTGGACTGGGAGCCACACATTAAGACCCAAACATTAATTCTTTACCTTAGACGAAATGCTGCAATTATTATCGTGGATTCATTCTTGAAAGTTAAGGGAACGTTAGGAAGTTTGATTATTTTTCTAAAGTTCGTTTACTTCTAGGTAGTTTCCATAAATATAGTCTTAACCAGTGCCTGTCTAGTGCATGGTATTCGCAGTTAATAAAGTTTCTCCAATTTTACTAGGTAACGGGAATCGTAAATATCCCACTTCACGAAATATGAAACGAATTTAAGCGCTCCAAAGCTTGACTTTTAGGCCTATTGTTGAATCAAGAGAGAGAAGGAATCAAAAATGATGAATCCTTATGTATTTATAAACTGCATATGTTGCCCTAGAATCAAAATCCTCAGTAAGATCATAATGTACGAGTAATTAAGCCTCAATTATTTATTAATTTATTTTTATTTAATTAGGTCCATGATTAAAAAAATTCCTTTAGTGTAGTGCTTTATTTAGCTGGACGTAAGTGAGATTGAACGACTATCCATACGGTATTTCGGCGCGTCATAAAATGCGACTAAGACGGAGAGAGGTAGGTGGAGTGGTGGAAGCCGCGCAAACGAAACTTTTGTTCCTGCGAACATTGTCCTTAATGGGTGGGGATAATGCGGACCTCCTCTACTCATAACTGGTGGCGTTGATGCGCACCGACCCAACTTGTTTTAAAGCGGTTGATAAGATTTTTTTTTAATCTACGGAGGAATTTCCATCGGGAAGTTTGGAAAAGTATCTAAAGAAAGTGGAGTTATGGGAGGTGAAAAGACTTGGAAGGCCCTAAGCAATAGTAAGCCAATTCTTGAGGACATAAGCTCTGGGTGAGGGCGCAACTCTTCTGAACTATGAGACATTATGTAATGAAAACTGGGTCACCCTGCAGGGTGCCACCTTTGAACCGAATGCCACCCCCACCTCACTGTGGAGGTCTAAATACTTGGTCGATGACGATCGGGACCTGAAAACCCCACTTCTATCGGCACAGCCTCCCCCCTCCCTCCCTGAAATAACAAATTCAAAGAAGAAAACTAGCATACCTGTCTCCCCGGTGGGTATAGGGGGTATCAGTAGAATTGTATACCCCGCCTGGATTTAGGGTCCCTAGTTTTAAACTCCGGCGATGTAGGTTTCACGCATTTTAATTTTCCCCACTTTCCCCACTTTCCCCACTTTCCCCACTTTCCCCACTTTTGATCATTTCTGGCGGTGGTTTCGTTAGCTCTCGCTTTAAATACTTTACCGCCTTATCGCCCTTGTTTACTGCGATAGATAGTTTGAAGGGCGATAGATAGTATGCTTCCGTTGCCGCTAACCTGTGCCACTCTTTTAGTCCAAGTTTAATAGTGGTCAGTCATAAACAAGTGTAAATGAGTGCACTTGGATGCGATCTTGGAGTGGGACCACCCCACTTGGATGGGGTCTTGGAGTAGGACCACCCCACTTGGATGGGATCCTGGAGTGGGGCCACTCCACTTGGATGGGATCTTGGAGTAGGACTACCCCACTTGGATGGGATCCAGGAGTAGGACCACCCCACTTGGATAAGATCTTGGAGTGGGACCACTCCACTTGGATGGGGTCTTGGATTGGGACCACTCCACTTTTATGGGGTCTTGGAGTAGGACCACAACACTTGGATGGGATCCTGGAGTGGGACCACCCCCACTTGGATGGGATCTTGGAGTGGGACCACCCCAGTTGGATGGGATCTTGGAGTGGGACCACCTCACTTGGATGGGATCCTGGAGTGGGGCCACTCCACTTGGATGGGATCTTGGAGTAGGACCACCCCACTTGGATGGGATCCAGGAGTAGGACCACCCCACTTGGATAATATCTTGGAGTGGGACCACTCCACTTGGATGGGGTCTTGGAGTGGGACCACAACACTTGGATGGGATCCTGGAGTGGGACCACCCCCACTTGGATGGGATCTTGGAGTGGGACCACCCCAGTTGGATGGGATCTTGGAGTGGGACCACTCCACTTGGATGGGATCTTGGAGTGGGACCTCCCCCCTTGGATGTGATCCTAGAGTGGGACCACTCCACTTGGATGGGATCTTGGAGTGGGACCTCCCCCCTTGGATGTGATCCTAGAGTGGGACCACCCCACTTAAATGGGATCCTGGAGGGGGTTAAGCTGCAATTGAACTTCTACTTCCTACCTCTTGTGGGGACCGCTGGCACAGAGGGGTACTACATAATTCCCACGGCATGCAACAGCCTCCCTCCCTACTAACCTGGTCCCTCAGGACAGCCTCGCAGAAAGTTGGCCCCCACTTAATGGTGATAATGATGGAGAGGCCTACAACACAGGATCGAAGTTTCCGTCCTTGATCTCCTAAGGAGCAGATGTCATCTACTCCTAAGCAGAGATTGACAACAACAACAACAACATAGTAGTGCGATATCACTGTCGAGTCTACCCTACAACGCTCCCTCCACCACACGTACATCTTCCTTCCCCTACACAGTAAGGATCGTGTTCGTAGCTCTGTATTCATCCCTTTAATTTCGACGTACCCTGAAGGAAATCATACCCTGTCGTTCAGATTGGTTGAGGTTGAAGAATTTGGTGCTATAGGTGTCGTTTATGTTTTTATTTAGTATTTATGTATTTTATATCCCTATTAACGAATTTTTCATATGCCTAAGACACTTAAAATCTTTGATTACCATCAATGACTTACAACACAAATTGCATATATAACTATTAGATGACCTAGAAATTTTCCGAGGTGAATTTCCTTTTTATGTTCGAAAGTTCTAGGTAACATTTTTAGCCTAAATAACTTGGTTATTTTCATTTAAATGATTATTTAACTCTTTTGAAAAGAAATCACCCAAAACAACGATCGTATTTTCTTAATTAGAGACGGGTTCAGTAAATTAGTATTTGTTTACTTCAGATGAGGCCCAAAATTCCACTTCATTAAACCGGCTTATTTACATTAGGGAGTCAATACAATGTAAATGGGTAGACTTTGCATTTTTCCACCTATGAAATCTACGTTTCTATGTTCTCATATATACGAGTATATATATATATATATATATATATATATATATATATATATATATATATATATATATATGAGAGAGAGCTATAGAAGGGCACTTAGAGCGACCTGGTAAAACCAACAAAGGTCACCATTGGTGATAACTTGACCTGGGGAGTAACATAGGCTTCTCAGATTTGCAAAAGTTGCGCCCCTTAGTTATTTGGCTAGGTTAGGTTCCTTATTTTGCCCTATTTAGGATTTTTTTCGGACAAGTAATCACGGTTATGAATTTCAATTTATACATCAACATTGGCCGCGGAAAAATTAAGGTTTGCCAGACGAATTATGCGACTGCAATGTATAAAAAACGCGATAATACCTAATTATCAGCATTCCCGAGACTCAAGTAATTTAGATATTTTGTTAAATCTCGCGCCTATTTTCTTGAGGCGAACTCTAAAGTTTGTGGCTGCCCCCCGCTTACTCACGTTTTCCTGCCTACCCGCTTGCTCACGTTTTCCTGCCTACCCGCTTGCTCACCCTGCCGCACTACTGTAATGTGAAAATCGTTCTCTGTTAGGCTTTCATGATACACTACTCAATTATTCAAAATTAAAATAAACCTTATATTTTATACCTACCAACTTTTAATTGCGTAATTTAACTCAAGCAGCGAATTTAATTTGTTCAAGATTGTTTTTATGCCTGGACAACGCCGGCTATCATTGCTATGTGATTTAAATTGAAGAGGGTGTGATCACGAATGAGAAATTAAATTGTGGAATGGATAGTGGTTAAACATGAATAAGATTAATATTCTATTGTGTATTCACAAATGAGGTTCAAATTAAAGATGATATCAGCACAAATAGGATCAAAACTAGAGGAAAACAAATACGTATAATTTTCAAATTGTGTGAGCTCTAAGACGAGAGAGATTCAAATTACCAGGATAGATTTGAATTGACAGGTTTTTAAATACCTATGAGATTTTAATTATGCAATGATATGAGATTCAAATTGCAGGGGTTGTAATCAGGACTGGAAATTGTTCAAATTGCATGCAATGTCTGCGCGATTTTTATTCAAATTGCCGGGGGAGGAGAGTAGCACAAATGGAATTCAAATTTCGGAAGATTTAAGTTTAAATGGGATTCAAATAACAGGAGTGTAAGGGGGGGGGGATTTTATTCTAATTGTGGAGCTGGAAGTGTGAACACTTTTGGAGTTTTAAATTGTCGTGTATTCCCGGCCGAGATTCAAGTTGCGGGTGATGTCCGCACGAATAAGATTCAAATTGGGGACGAAGCAGACGCGAATGAAATTCAAATGTAGGCGAGGATAATCATAAATGGGATTGAAATTTTGGGTGATGCAAACAAGAATGAGATTTAAGTGGGTTGAGGGCAAAGTAGGACGAAATATCATTTATGTTTATTGATGCAAAATGTACATTAAGGATGAATTACCTTTATACAACGTTACATGTAATTTATATGAGCTTAGTAGTCGCGGTTTGGGTGGCTTACGCAGATGGACATTCATTTGTACCTTTGCTTCGTCTTATTTCTCCACCGTAATTCACATTTACAGTCCAATATATTTTCTTAACTTTTTAATTAGCCCGCAACTGTGTACGTTGGGTGTTTTCTCTATTAGTCCTTTTAAAACAGACGCTTTTAGAATCTGTATCGAAAGATGCTCGATCTATTCCTACGGCCACAACGTTGTTCGCTCATAACTAACGGTCATTTAATTGCCGGACACGTGCGGTGAAACGTTTACTCACTTTAAGAATATTATATGATAGGGAGGGTGCGCAACTCTCCTGAATCTCTCTTCACCCAACAAATATTAATAATATTTAGCAAGTAAAGATTTTTTGTGCCACATTATAAGAATTTCAATCATATGTATCTGTATTTATTTGCGGTAGGACTTTTCATCCCGCGCATTGTTAATTAAAAGAAAAATAGTAAAGCTTAAATCGTCCATTTAAAGTGTTTTTTAGTGTAGAAATGCCAAATGTGTATATACGCGCTTGTTTTGGCACCAATCCGAAGACAATTTGAAGGACATTGTTTACAGTCTTTAACCTCCAAAGAGTGTGACTTGAAATCGTGAAGAGTGATTCTTAAGCCGAAGAAAGGAGAGCATCTGTCAAACCAGAGTATAAACATAAACGTATCCAAAGGAAAGCGTTAACACATGGGCCAAAGTTTAAACGGTACTCGTAAAATGGCTAATTTGTATAGTAAAATGAACCGTCCAAATTAGGACTAGTGTGTTATCTTAGGTTACTGCCAAAACAAGCTGATATATTTGTTGGTTTGCTCAAGTGTTTAGTTCATTATTTTCAAATTATTTATAGAAATGAGGTAGGTGAGTTACTTCAACATCCTACTTTGGACATGGCCGATCCCAACCGGATAATAAAATGTCAGTATGACATTTACTGGTAAGAATGAGGGCACCAGGCATTGGTTCTCTTTTGGGAAAGGTTCCAAGAGGTACTCGTATTATGTTTTTGACACCAAAGACCGTCGTCCTGAGGCAGTCGGACGTGTTCCGGGTCAGTGGTATTTAGATGCCTATCGGCAAGATTCCTTGGAGGAGTGTGTGAGTGTTGTAACTTGGGATGTTCTGGTAGTAAGAATCACCAGGAAATTTTTTATAATAGGAACCGAGAAACAACATCGTGACATTTAACATCTATCGCAACACATTTAAAAAGAAATGCAAGATGGCTGTAATAAAAGTAAACCACATGAGAGTGAATAATAAATGAGATCTGTATGGGTTCACGGAACGATAAAAAAAAGGAATATGAGAATATGGTCGCCCAAAGACCATATAATCAATATTAAATAACTACTAGATGCTATTTAAGGTCTTTCCGTGGAAGACAAACGATTATTAATTTCTTTGTTTAAATATATTTCTGAGAAAATCAATCTTAAATTTCTATTTATTAAAAAATTTTTTTGTCTTAAATTGAAAATATAACGTAATTTAACTTTAATAACAAAACTACAATTACTTTATCGAGTGAGTACTAGTCTATCTTAAAAAGCGATATTTGCGGATTGCTCGTTCTGCACCAAGGTTATTCGAATTTAATGAACTGGAATGCCGACTTTATTCACAGAATTTCACACAATGGCACTAATGCTACACAGTATATGACTACTGTTAATAATAATAATGAAAGCAAGAATCTCATTTTCTAAAGTGGTCTTTGGAATTGTTAATAAATTTGTTCTACGGGCATAAAAATTTGCTCTATGCAGCATTATTAGGGCGATTGTAAAATGCATAGTGGTATTTGGTCCTTCTTCTTATAAACTTATACTATCTCAATTATACGATATATATAAATATATATATATATATATATATATATATATATATATATATATATATATATATATATATATATATATATATATATATATATATATATTACAGGGAATGTGTGTAATTAGGTACTTCATGAAATCAGTGAAAATTTGGTAGTTCATGAAACCACTGCAACCTTAGTAACACGTAATCTCTAAAATATTAAGGGATTTTGTGGTAAATAATGAAATATATGCTTAGGGATTTCAGGAAATACAGAATGACGCCCCAAAACGGGCCAGCACACAATTTTTGTGATATATCCTTCATTCATTCATTAATGATCCTTATTTTTGCAGGAAATGACAGAAGCAACGCCTGTGAACACAACTAGATCTCAATGGGAGCTCCAGCAAAGAATATACTGCGTCAAACATTACTACAAGACAGGCTCGTTCAAGAAAATACAGGACACTTTCGTGCATCAGTTCAAATGTGAAAAAGTCCCCTAAAGAGCGGAATTCAGGACTAGGTGGACCACATCGAGAACTATGGGACATTAGAGAACCTCAATGCAGCAAGTGACAACCGTTCAAGCCATTCAGGGCGACCCTAGGAGTCTTACAGCTGAGCTGGTCGAGAGCGTGAGAGAGTCAGTTCAGCAGAGTCCAAAACGCTCTGTGCGCAAGCAAAGTCAGTTCCTCGGTATATCCCATGAGACATGCATGGAAGTGCTAGTAATGGATGTAAGGGCCTACCCATACAGAATACAGAGGAAGCAGAGGATTACAGTCTCATACAAGGAGCAGAGAAAGGTTAGGGCAGGCGAGATACTGGAGAAGATTCAGGAGACCCCAATTTTCCTTAACCTCCTTTGGACCTCAGATGAAGCTCACGTCCATTTTGAAGGAAAGCTAAACTCGAATACATATATCTTATAGAGGACCTCCAGACTAAATTAGGTAGCCACCAAGATCCATACACTCCCATAATTGCACGGTATGGACTGCAATCTTAGCCAGAGGCATCATCGGACCATTCTTCTTCGAGGAATCTGGCGCGACAGTGACAGTTGCCAAGGATCGGTATGTTGATGTTCTTAAAACCTCTAAGAGGGAGCTGCATACCCTGTTCCCGTCGCTTATGGGAAAGTTCTGGTTCCTGCAAGAAGGAGCAAGCTTTCACACCTCAAAGCTGTCCTGAGTTTGGCTGAAAGAGAACTTTGGTTGCCGTGGGATCAGTCTCAAGACTGATTTTGAGTGGGCACCTCACAGCCCAGACCTTAGCATCCCCCCCCCTATTTCTTTTTCTGGGGCTATCTTAAATACAGAGTGTATGTAGGGAGATCCAAGACCATTACGGCACTCAAGAATGCCATCAGGGAGGAGATCAGAGCCATTAGTGGGTCGGTTTGTAAGGACGTCATGGACAACTTTCTGCTGCGCCTCAAGAAATGCAAAGAGCTAAATGGAGGTCATCTCGAACACGTGCTCTAGAATAAAGAAGAAAAGTCCAAAGACTCTCATGTTTTGATGTGATGTTTTTAAACACAATAAAATAGTTATCACCAAAGTTTCATGCAATCCTTGCAGATAATTAAGAAATGAGGCGTATCGAAATTTGGGGGCCCGTTTTTTTTTTTGGGGGGGGGGGTCACCCTGTAGTTATAGGGTTAAAGAACGATGTATTAATTTGCAAATTAATATTTCAAACGCAGTGTGTAATATGATATATAATACCACTTAGGGCATGAAAGTCTGCCATGACACCTGCTTTACATTTAAATTTTGCTTTGCAGCATTTACACTTGTTGTTTTTTGCCTTGATTAGGTTCACAGTTACATTAGTGGAAGCCCTGCCCTCCGTAATGATGGTGTCAAAGATGTCTTCTATTGTCATGAAGTAGCTAGTTGGATCATCAGGATTCTTCTTCTTTCTTATTAGCTTTACTAGATTTCCACACAGAAGAACCTCGTGCCTGCAATAAACAAGACAATACACTAGAATATAATATAAGTTTTTATTTTTATAATAGTATAGAGAAAAATGGAAAACTATGAATAAAGAGAGAGAGAGAGAGAGAGAGAGTCTGTGTGTGTTTGTGTGTGCGTGTGTGTAATAAAATCATGATTTCAAAAGGTTATGACTTATTAAAGTGTAAAATTCAAAATTTTAAGAGCGCTAATAAACTTAATAAATGCTTTTTTAACTTACTTGCTCAGTTTAAAAATATTGCTTGCGTTGTTTGGTGCACATAAATCTGTTTGCAGTCTTAACTTCTTCGGTGATCTTGAAGGATTCCTCCTTGGAAAGTAGATTCTTCTTAGTTTGTTCGTTTTTCTCGAAGAGAAGCCTTCTGAACTTTTCTTCTATATTCTCTGCCATGTTGGAGTCAGTAACAATCTGTTGGAACATTACATGTTACACAACACCGAACACAACTGACAAATAGTTGTTGTCAAATTTGCTTATCGATACGGGTGTGGACAGTGCGCGTGTGCGACATCTACGAGACCAAACTATACTGCGACGTAACAGCTGTTAGCTTGTAATCAACCATTTCATACATTCACTAATTTGAAAGTAGGGAGTAGAAAACAGTAATTACACGAAACCCTTAACACTTTAGAGATTACATCTAATTACTGATGGTTGCAGCGGTTTCATGAACTTGATTTCATGAAGTACCCAATTACACACAGTCCCTGTAACATAAATATTATGAGCAAAAGACTTGAGCCACCCCCTCATTTTTTTATACTTTACTTCAAAGCAGCTAGAATGGTGTAATATATTTTTAAAGTGGTATTGAGCAATAGTTCTCCATGCTTTCTGAAGCTCTTTCAAAGTATTTCTTTGGATATTGCCTAAATTTTTACTTTTTCAGTCCAGTTTGGTGAGCCGGGGACGATTTGATTGTTCTCAGTTGGCTTGCCTATAATAATCCATGCGACCACTTTAGAAATAAGACCAATTTATTTTTGTAAATAAATTTAATACTGGTATTTGTTTCAGCCAGAAGGATAAACCTCTAGATATGCGCAGTCGTGTTGTATGGGAATTTATTTGTCCTCGGTATCTCCAAGGAACATACATACATAGGCAGCACGATTCACTCCATGAGAGCAAAGTTTTCTTCAAACAGGGGCATCAGCGTTCGTACTGGAGACCCATTTAATCATAACTAGGCATTCCCTATTAGAATACATGCAATTAAATGGAACGCTGACATAAATACAAATAGTTTTAAAATGATTGGTCAAGATGGCAATGAACAAAGTTTGAGAATTCTAGAATCTCTTTATATTAAATCCCGTACCCTTAGTCTTAATTGCGACTCTTTTGCCGCTCCCTTGCTCAAGATCTAACTCAACAACTTACACAATCTTACCTGTGCCTATTTCAATCCCTTTTCCACACTTCTCTCTGGAGTCGAATCAACATGGGTGAGTGTTTTGATAGTTCTCTCTTTTGTATCCTTTTAGGAATTTTAATATTTTAATTGATTATAAATTATGTATTCATTAATGCTCTTGGATTAAAAAATCATAGATGAAAAGGTAGCTTGAAGCATCGTTCATGCGCAATAAATCAAGTATAATTTCTCTCCATTTAATGTTCTCTCTTTTCTGGTCTAAGGGGCGTTTTAATTGAGATCAAAGCGGTTGCTCGCTGTCTCAGTGTGCTTGGTTCGAATTCCACCCATGTATGGAATTTTTCGAATTAGGTAAAAACTTTTCCCGAAGTAAAAAAAATTATCCTGTTTTTCTTTTCCTTGCGGTTTGATGGATATATATATATATATATATATATATATATATATATATATATATATATGAGGAATTAAACCACATTCTCCGAAGACAATTTAATTCAGAACAGTTTCGGTGTATCTCACACCCTTTTTCAACTGACACTGGATAGAAAATATAAGAAAAAAATGCATACAAGCATAACAGGTCGTGAAATATCCCCTCTTTTATCCCCAATCCTCTACTTGTGGTTAATCAGGGAGGGGGGTTAGGCCTAAACATATTGAAGGGCTGACATTTTACTATTTTGTTTATTTGCTTTCGTATTACAGGATTAAAAGAAAACTGACCCTCAGATAGATTTAAATTAGGAACTCACGATATCAAGCTCGATTCTACGATTCTTCTCTTAACATAGTTAGCCGATTTAAATACCATTTTACTTCCATTGAAATTGATCGAATGATTCAAGTCTCTAACATGCCAAAATATTCCACTGCTTTCGCTGCCCACTCTAATATCTCTTTGGTGTTCATACAATCTCTTGTCTAGTTTTCGCCCCGTTTCCCCTATATAAACTTTATGGCAATCGTTGCATGGTATTGCATATACTCCTATGTTATGATGTTCTTTGGGTTTCCTGGCCATCATCAATTGGTTTAAGGAATTATTATATTTAAAGGCTAGATTAATACCCGCTTTGCCAACTATGTCCTTTAAACTATTTAATTTATTATTAAATGGCAATGTTATACATTTGTTAAAGTCATTAGTGCGGGAAGGCTTATTACCATAGAATGTTTTCCTAGCTGCAAAATGGGCAGACGATATGAACCAATCGGGGTAATACAAATTAGAAAAAATGGTCCTGATAATGATAATTTCCTCATCTAAATAGGAAGGATGACATATTTTATATGCTCTAAGGAAAAGGTTAGAAATTACTGATTTTTTAAGAGTATTATCGTGAAACGAAAAATAATGTATATAGGCATTCGAGTGGGTTGGTTTACTATAAACGTCAAGTTTTAATTCATGGTCATCTTTATTAATGAGGACATCTAAAAAGGGTAATCTATTATCATATTCCCATTCGTATTTAAATTTGATGGAGACATGCAAATTATTCAAATTATTAAAAAAGTTATCAAAATCATGGCCATTAGGCCATACAGAAAATACATCGCCAATGTACCTTAACCATATAAAGTTAGGGGGAGAAATTGTGGGAAGGAGTTCAGTCTCAAAATATTCCATGAAGAGACATGCCAATATCGGAGATAAACTATTTCCCATGCTAAGGCCAAATATTTGTCTATACAACTCATTATTTACTCGAAACACATTGTCAGAGAGACATAATTCAACTAAATCGATAAATTTACTCGTAGAAATGGGAAGATCCAAATTAAGTCTAGGCATGATTTCCCGCAGAAGGCCCATGGTTTGGTCAACCGGAACTTTGGTAAACAAAGATTTTACATCAAAGCTCACAAGTTTTCCATCCGGTAATTGCAGGTGGTTGAGGTGATCAACGAAATCTTGAGTGTTCATAATGTGTGCAGATGAGATTCTTCCAACTGCTGGAGATAAATGCTTGGCGAGCCATTTGGAGAGCTTATAAGTGGGAGAATTAATATTGGAAATGATTGGGCGTGAGGGACATCCCTCTTTGTGGGTCTTTGGGAGCCCATACAAAGACCCACAAAGAAGTTCCATGAGCCAGTAAGCACAAACTTCACTCAGTCTTGTACATGATTGCGTCTTTAATGGAATTTTAATATTCATAAGCTGGTGTAATTGTTGTATCGAAATATCTAAATTATTTATAAAGTAGTCATATTTTTAATTTGATATTACAGACTTGTGGCAAAGAATTGATTTCTCTCAATCTGATCGGAAAAAGGGAAGCTCTGTTGATTTTACAAGCCAACAAGCTGTAAAACACGTCAGCCAAATAATAAAGTTGGAAGAGAGTTACTGCCACGAAGATATATTAGTGTGCAATCATAAATAGAAATGCATAACAGAAAGCAAAAACAAAGTTTGTATAATTATAACAAGCGTGAAAGTCAATATTTATATTTGGTATCAGCAAATTTGTTCTTTGGGAATAGTTCTCCAGTCTTCTTGTACGACCTTACAAAGCTCTTATTTGGATGTTGGCTACTTTTCCTTCCTTTCTCTGCTTGCTTTTCGTGACTCTCTGAATCTCCCTATTTAGACTTTCTCCTTTTCCATTAGTCGTTTTAACCCCTTTGGCTCTGTTCCTGATCCTTTCTCCTTCTTGGTTTGACCTTGCTACCTGTCATAACTAAATCTTAATGTGAATTTACCCGTCCCTCTCCTACTTCCTCATTGGTGATTTCTTGTCTTAGATGCTGTCCTTTTATTTTTTACTCTCTTATATATATGTATATACCCTTATTATATTATTTTCACTTGTAGTTATCCATGAGAATGATCTGAATAAAGTTCGAAAGTACTTGGAAGCACCTAATTTGTGAGTTATTCATATCATATATATATATAAATATATATATATATATATATATATATATATATATATATATATATATATATATATATATATATATATATATATATATATATATATATATATATATATATATATATATATATATATATATATATATATATATATATATATATATATATATATATATATATATATATATATATCATAAATTGTAAAGATAATGGGAAGCTAAATTTATCACAGTGTTTTTATGGGTTTATCACATCGTATATCTGCCTCCGGAAATCTGGAAAATCGATATTTATTGGGTCTCTTGTATTCATGTGTAGTTTGTATGTGAGTAGAAGGCGATGTTCGAGTTTATGTAAACTTAAACTCGTGTGAGTATAAAGTGTGTGCCTCTGTGTCCAGAGTAGTCTACCAAAGCGTCTGTTGGAATATGATTAGGGTAGCAATGGATAATGATATGCCTTTAACACTCGCTATCTGAAGATGGCGATCTTCTTTAGGTTTTCTTCTTCAGGTATCTCAAAGAAATAACCAGAAGCGAAGAACTTTTTTAGGATAGGTGAGAATTTGTGGTTGAATGGTGTTGGTAGCGTATAAATAAAGTAATAAATCAAATGAGCAGACGACATGAATTAGTGTACCTAATTCTATTAACCCTAGTTTAGGTGAATTTATGGAATGTGAAAAAGCTGAAATATCCAGAGTAATTATATTAACTATCGGCTAAAAATGAACTGAGCATTGCACAAGGCAATTTGTAACTTAGGAAACCAAAAGAAATACAGGAGTTTAAGGATAAAAATAATAATATAATAGCAGCCTTATCTATACTTCCCGATACTCTTCCCCCACCCCCTAAACGTCCGGTTGACGGTACCATCAGTCTTAAAAGCGATTGTCGGTTTAATTATCCGGTCAGGGGGTCCCTCATGGTTAGGTGACGGGTGGAGCGTTTCTTCTTATCTATATCTACCCAGAAAGATTGGGAGAAAGAGAAGGAAATGGGCATTTAGCGAAGACGACACGCGTTCAGAGATACTAATTCCTACCCGACCTTTGTCACTCTCCTGATCCTTTGCGCCCCATGTGTTCCTCTCTTTTTGGTTAGTTGGTTTTCGCACTTCACCCATATTCAGTGCTTTCTTTATCAATCCTCCAAATCATAAATATCCTTGTTGGTTGTCTTTAATGAATAACAATAAATTAATTGAATCTCCATTTATGTGAAGCGGATAGTAGAGTCAAAATCTGCACCAAGGTGCTGTTAAAAGGCTTTTGGGAAGTCAAAAGGTTAGGTGAAGTGGATACAGCAAATACGATGCAAAGACAAAACAAACGCGAAGTAAATACGATGCAAAGACAAAACAAACGCGAAGTAAATACGATGCAAAGGCAAAACAAACGCGAAGTAAATACGATGCAAATACAAAGTGATCTCGCCGGATTGAACAAGTTTAGAGTCCATCTGACGAAGCGTGGCCATGTTTCCTGTCGCAATTTCCTCTATTTCGCGTCCACGATAAAAGCCAAACTTATTTAAAATTTAGAGCAAAATACGCAACCAGATTTTTACCAAGCCTGTATGTCCACCATTATTTGTCTACCGTCTTTCTTCCATACCCTTTAATTCGAGATAACTTTTTATCGTTGTTTTTTTTTTATATAATGGAAGTGTTTAAAGTTCCGTTATTGATTTCGTTTGTCTATTTGTTACATTTTCTCTTAGCATTTCTTTCTCGTTGATCTTGGTTGTTTCTAGGATTTCGACTTCTTCGCTTCTTTAGTTATACTCATTTGTCCCCCTCCCCCTTCATGCTCTCTTCCCAATGCTTCCATTCCTATTCCTTTTTACATTCACCCCTTTTCATATTTTCTTCCTTTTCGGATTTTGACTTGTATTACGGATTACAGAGTATTTCACGATAAACCGACACGGCTCCAGCATATACTGCTCACGATATTCACTATATCAATTTAAATCATTTTCGATTATATTCACTCTAAACCTTTTTGCTCATATAATTATTTCTTCTCTGTAACCTTTCACATTTCCCTTCGTTAAATTAACTACCATTAATTTTTATTTTCCAATTACCCTTCCTCAATCTCTCTCTCTCTCTCTCTCTCTCTCTCTCTCTCTCTCTTTCTCTCATCAACGTCACGATTTCTTCTCTCCGTGTTGTCTGGTTCCTCCTTCGATCGACTCTCTTGGCCTCTTTCGTAAAGTCGTGTCTCTTCCGCATCATTATTCAGCTGAATGCAACAAACCAGGTTGTAATAATGTTTAAAGTCTCCATCGCTTCAAAGAGATGGTCCAAAATCACATTTTTTTACTCTTTTCATCGAAACGATTTGTGTATAATTCCTTCCATGTACATTCTTTGATGTATGTCTCTTTGATGTGTCTATACCTTTCATCTTAAAAGAGTTTGATGTTAATAAGGAAATCCTTTTATTTCAACAGTCAAAAAGATGCCTCGGTGCCTATTTACTCTTTCTTCAATTATTTAAATTAAAAGTGATGAGTTAAGTGGCTCTAAATTTTAGCATAAAGCTTATTAAATAAGCGGGAATAGAGAACTTATTATTAATATAGCGCCTAACTGCTTACACTCTATTAAGCGTTCAAGAATAATTGGATGATGGATCACCGGCAATATAGATTTATTTAAATTTAAAAAATGACAGTAAATTACAAGATGAGATAAAATAGTTGGTAAAAGAAGCTTCTCATCACATATCAAAGGTTATACCAGTACATGTCCTTTAGTTACCCTCTTTATTGGAATTTGATGGAATAAGAATAATACCAATGTGAGATCGTCTGAAAATGTGTTTTTAGATGGAACTCAACCCATGATAGAAATTGGCAGAACCGCTGGAAAACAAAGATGCTCTTTCTTATAATAACCTCATGAATGCTTGACATGACCATGGAATGGATTGAGAGATTCCTCCTTTCCCCCCCTAACATGCCCAAAGGAATCTTATTATCTCGCTCCATTCCCAGTTAATACTCCGTATAGCAATGATAAAAAAAACATTAAATTTACAATGTAATCGTTGGAAATATAGATAATTTTCACTCGCTAGACGGACCGCGAGAGACAGTCTTAGATTTGCTGATTAAAGACCATGAGGTCAGTTCAATTCTCGAAGGAGTGGTGCTGCACGAGGCGGGAGTAGCCGAAGTCAGTTTACATACATATGTCAGTTTCTGGTTATTTTTTAGAATGAACGTGAAACTGCCGTAATCCAACGAAGACAAATTTAAAGAGGAGTGAGTTACAAACAAAATGAAAATTGATTGAACAGAGGTTACAGTAGTAGTGAAGATGACATTGCCTATCTCCCAAATCCTGAGGTGGAAAGGTGAAATATAAAACACCAGGGAGTGATTCATTTAATAACAAAAAAACTAATATCATTATTTATTTCCCACTCTCTAGATATTGCCACATGTGTGTACAATTGTGTGTCTAAGGCAAAATTGATCGTCTTTCGTACCATGCGTCGATGTGTATTATTCTGGGTGGTCGAACCTTTGTCGGTTCTTCTTAGGCCAAATACCATAGCGATAGTGATGTTGATAATAATGATAGAGCAACTAAAATCCTCCTTACCTAAACTTAGGGTTAAATCCCACACCTTCGGGGGTTGGGAAACGATGTAGGTACATGCGACGGTGCTGAATTTGAGGGTTACAGAAATAAATCAAGAAAATGATGAATCTCGATGCCGTGTCTAAGGTATAATGACGTTGAGGAATAACGTGTGTAGTACAATTTTATAAAGAGTATGTATTCATGTGTGTATATGTGATTGTGTGTAGAACAGGAAGGTCAGTTAACTTATAGGTTAGAGAACTCACACGAAGTATATGTGAAGAGATACGTTCACACACCGTTTTAAGTTGACTCACGAATAAAAGTTTTAGCAGAGGGAATAAATTTAAGGGTTCCTAAGGTGTATTTAATTATACCATTTTTATTTTTCTATGGTATTCCTATATACTCAAATGCATCTCTATATAATATTATAATAAAGTTTCATGTATCGCAAAAAATTATATAGGTAATATTGTTTATTTAACGTAAGGGCTTTATTAGGGTATTAAGATTTATTTTAATGTATTGGGGTTTATTTGGAGGCGTGTAGGAGTGCTCATGTCATTCTGAAACTGTACCTAGCATTCGTTAGGCCTCATCTTTACTATGCAGTGCAATTTTGATGACCATAATATAGGATAGATATTGCTTTGCTTGAGTTTGTGCAGAGAAGGATGTCGAAAATGATTGATGGGTTGAGGCGCTTACTTTAGGGTGAGAGGCTTAAGAGAATAAATCTTCATACGCTAGAAAGGAAAAGAGTTCGAGGGGACCTAATTGAAGTCTTCAAGTGGGTAAAAGGTTATAATAGAGGAGACATAGGCAAGGTTCTTATTTCTAATGAACAGGATAGCACACATAACAATGGGTTTAATCTGAATAAGTTTAGGTTTAGGAAAGAGAGTGGTTGAAATTGGTTTACAGATTCAGTGGTGATGAATAGAATAGGTTATCTAGTCATTTGATAGAAACGTCCTCCCCGTGGAATTTTAAGAATAGACTGAGTATATTTATGGATGAGGATGCTAGGTGGGACTAAACTGGGTGATAGGAACAAGAGCTGACTCGTATAGGCTATCGATTATCCTTTTGCTGACTGTTTCCTTTCCTGTGTTCTTATATTGACCCTTTTCCGAACTTTGCCGCCTCCCATGCCCCATCATTCACAGTTTAGTCAGTTTTCTTTCAAAACTCATGTTGCTACTGTCTTTAAATCCTCTATGTTTTACCAATAATCTCAGCCACATCCGCTATCGCTTTGACCAGAGCAGCTTTAAAATTGTTATTCGTGCTTTAGATACATTCCACCTTTATTACTGCAACGCCTTTCTCTATACTGATATATAGATTCCAAATCTTCGGCCCCTGGAACCAGTTCAAAACTCTGCAGCTTGTTTTGCTCTTCGCCGCAGACTTTTCTCTCGTACAAACCCCTTGCATAGTGAACCATAATGGCTGCCCCTTAGATGAAGAATAACCTTCAACATCCTCCCCCTAACATTTAATCCGTTAAATGGCGCTGTTGATTTCGACTTGTTTTACTCTCTGACTCTTTCCCAGCTCCGATGAACCCTGCACTCAGGCTCTGCACCAAACCCCTCCCCCATACTGCGGGTTCCTCACAACTCGTCCTTCGCTGCTAGGTGATTGTATTTTCTCTATATTTCCCTCTAGGGGAGTTGAATGATCTACTTTCTAAGGTAAACTCATCCTTCCCTCACTTAGTGCCATCATGCCTGCTATGAAAACCTACCTATTCTCTCATAATTTTCCTTAGTTGATAAACAAACGCTATGTGAAGCCCCACGGCCTTGAAGAGCGCTATACAAAAAGTTCTTATTATTAATATTTGCAGTATTACTTTTCTTCTTCGTGATGTCTGTGTTTCCCTCTCGCGCGCTAGATCTCAACGTTAGGAGTAAATTCTGAATGATGGTTTTCCATTTTCTCTTCAAAAACATTGGGAGGTTGTCCTTAATTTGAGGGCTTCCATTTGTATACCCATTTTCTTCGGATACCAACTACTGGTATTTAGTGATGGATAATATATCTCAGTACAAATAGTGGGGTCAGAGCCACTTCGTTACCATTTATTCCTTTTGACACGAATTCACTCTGTCACGCTAGGGTCATCACCAAATCACTACTAGGAGTTGTTCTGAGAAAGCATTTTGATAACATTATTAATGCATGTGTAATTGTGAGAAATATCAAAGAAATACCTTAGATAAGAAGTAGTTCCAAGGAAGTATGATTATCAAGATGTTTAACCTTTCGTACCATGTATGATTTATGTTAACATTCCCAAATAATGGGACAGGGTCCCTCATCAAGATAGTTTTGTAAAATTCTTACATGACCCGAGTCTTGTACTTTCGGCAGAACACGACTCTTCTTGAGGGTTTTCTAGGTTAAATATGAATTTTGTGTGCTTCATCTTTCCACGGAGTCGCAGATTAAACTTTGCGCGCAGACAAACTCACACACCTTCGAGGTTCTCTCAATTAATTTACATAATTTTTATGCCTCATAAAATAATGGAAATCGTATTTTGTAGTCAATTTTTGAAATAATACAGACGGCACATGAATCCGTAGCTAACATGAATTTGAAAAAAAAATAAGGAGTTATAAGCAATAATAAAAGCAGGGGACTCAGAACCGGGATAAATGGATGTTAATATGTTTCTCAGTTTACAAAATGAGCGAATGTACATGAGTGAGATTTGTCTTACTGTGGCCTTAATCTATGGTGAGAACTGCAGCAGAGAAGTTCATTTTATGGTAGGATATAGTCAAATATGCTCAGTCTTATTGTAAGAATCGACTCTAGAGATAAATTACCCTCCATCAGGCGTTTACAAGGCGAAAGGCAGAGTAGCCTTTCGCCCCACAAGGGTGACCAACAGTCGGGGTAAAATAAGGGTGAGATATTTAGGACTGTTGTTCGTTCCTCCTATCCCTAACTCACAAAGAAGGCCTTTTTTCCTACTCGGATTGTGTACCTTCTAGGTATTTTTATTTCCTCTCACTTCAACAATTTATTTTCCAAACTCCGGGGTGATGCTAGCACTCATAGCTAGTTTTCGCTTCAAAAGATAAACTAAGGTACTCTAATTGGAGCCCTTCTGGCCAGAAGCCACTCTTACTGAGTGGAGCAAAAATAAAACAAAAGACATCAATCCACTTCTCTTTCCAGCGTTCCCTTCGCACATAAATAAACGTGTTAAACTGGTTTATTGCTACAACTCACACGACTTATCTCGCCAACCAATCGATAATAATATTGGCTTGTGTTGTTGACTATAGCGACTTTCCAATTCCTGAAAGTCTTCTTATTACGCAAATATTTCAAACGGAAAGAAGCTCTTTATCATCTTTTCCACATAACTTTAATTTAAATATTCCACACAATTCTTCCAACAAGATTGGAATTTCTCCTTATATTTACACACCCGGGGAGATATAAGAAGCCCATTAAAATCCAGAGATATTTTTCTAAATTATAGAACTTATGGGAAATTTGGCATAAGAATTTCTTTTTAATGGGCATAACTTTTTTATATTTAAAAAAAGAAAGGCGAATACATACTAGTATATCATCGGAAGAGAGATTTTGAAGATAGAGCCGTAGAGAAAGTATAGTTAAGGAAAAGGCATATCTATTGAAGGTCATAGCCCGATTAGACAACTTGGTTCGCTTGGAACCTGAAATTTGCTCTATCCTTAATATACCATCCTTTTGCCACAAGGGCAGGTACCCTTGTGATGTCAGTAAAATACAGATGCCCTTTATTACATTAGTGCCCTCATTGCACACAGATGAGTCATGTCATAAACCAAAGGCGAAAGAAGCGAGTCTTTATTCCTAGGAAACTTATCTGCCTGTTTGGCAGCAGAAATCAGTCTGATAAACAATTCCATCCCTCTTCGTCTAGTGATAATACAAAATTCCACTTTTTCCATATTTTTATTGATGAAAGGAAGTTGTTACAACCAACTAAGGTATTGATATCAGAGAAAGAATAAGAGGCAAGGTAAACAAGGTCTGCTGACCAAAAAGTCGCGTGCCCTCACTTAATCTGATTTATGACCACACCTAACATAATATTGCCAAGTGTATCATATTATAGCCTAGCCTAGTATATTTTAGACTAGTTATAGCATACCATACTTTAGACTAGAATAACCTTGCATAGCTTTAGCCTATTATAGCCTGGGTTACCTAGCCTATCGTAGCGTAACAGAGCATAGCCCTCGCTAGCTTATTATAATTTAGCCTACCCTAGCATAGCATAGTATAGCTATATCTAGCCTATTATAGCTTAGCATAGCCTATCATAGTATAACCTAGCCTAGCATTAACTATCCTAGACAAGTATAGCCTATACTATCCTATTACACCATAGTCAAGCATAGCTTAGTATTGTCAAGCCCAACATACTATATGCTATGTTAGCATAGCATTTTCTAGACTAAATTAGCATAGTATATCTTACCATTGTATACTATATCTTAGCATAATGTAGCCTAGCCTATAATAGCTTAGTATAGTATAGCCTATTCTAGGCTTGCCTAGCAGATTATAGCATATTATAGCCTAGTCTAGTAGAGTATCCGCCAAATAGTTATGATGTTATTGCCAAAACAAAATAATTCCCGGTCTTACCTAGGAAAGACTTTGGCAATTATATCACTCGAAAGAGAATGTAAAGCAACATAAGGATCTCAAACTTTGCTAGAATCGGCCGAATAGTTATGATGTTATTACCAAAACAATGTAATTCCCGGGCTGACCTTAGGAGGACTTTGGCAATTATATCATTCGAAAGAGCATGTAAAAGAACAAAAGAGCTTCGAATTTCGTTAGAATTGGACGAATAATTATGATGTTATAGCTAAAACAAGATAATTCCTGAGCTAACCTTGAAATAACTTTCAAAATTATAGAATTCGAAAGAGAATGTAAAATAACACAAGATTTTAAAATTTCGTTACAATTGGCTGAATAGTTATGTGGTTATTATAAAAACAAAACAAAAGCAAAATGCGGACCGACCGATCGACATAGTAAGATGTAGAGTCACTCGCGAATAGACTCCCACTCTACTATAAAGGGGAAATAAAATGGGTAAACAGAAAGAGATGGAATCTTAAAAGAAATATTAAGGATGGCTAGGTTTTAAGTAGCAACCATTTAACCATGGGGAGATGAGGATTCAGAGACGGCATAGTAATTCTCCAATGGCTTGAGTATTGCCTCGGCCTTGCTAATACCAATGACGCCTTTGAATATGCAAGTGAAATGGCAGATGCTTCAGCGCATTCTTACTTATTGCATCGACTTAAAGTAAGACTACTTTGTACTGATTATAATAATGATGTTGGTGCTAATGGCCTCAGATTTACTTTGTAATTATTATTTACGATTACCGCTATCACATAACGGGATGCACTAAGGGTGTAGACAACCGAATCTCGGAGGATAACGGGTAATTTTTATATCTAATTATGTCCTGTAATATCAAGGGAACGATGCCTTAATTATACCAGAAAGCGTTCGATCGTCGACCATTTTTTACATTATCTCCCTTTCCCTATGGGAAGAGTATAAATGAGTGAAACTCATTGGAGCATTAAGGTAATTAGAACTAATTATGGTCGTAGAATTCCTCTAAAATAACTTAATACAAATTCCCCTCCTCATATTTTGCACCGAAACACATCCGGCTCCTGTATTTTTAAATTTAACGATATTAATTGAAATTGGTGGTTTTTGCGTACGGGAAATTGGAAATTGATCCTCTCTTCCATCTCAAACTCTAGAAAATGTTTCGCTATACAAGTGCAATTTCCTCATTCCACCAAAAAAGATAATCCTTTCGTAGCCAGCTACGTGTTATGAGGCTTTTAGTCAGGCTACGGATGGAAGGATTATAAATCCTTTGAGAAATCAGCTTTAATTAAAAGTTGAACTCTGCCTTTTGGAAAGTTTAGTTTTATAGCTCGATGCTATCAGGAATTCCCTACATCATATTTTTGATGAAAGCGGAACACTTGAATTTTATGGCTAGGTGTAAAAATTAATTCGGAAGGCGATTGACCACCATTTAGCACCATATTTGGATGATGAGTTTTTTCTGTGGAGACCTACAACTTGACGTGAAGTGGCCCGAATCGGGGACTCTCTTCGACAACAACCACACCCGATGTCGCTTAACTGCACTAAAATGGGAAATTAGGTTTACTTTCGGCTAGTCTTTTATCCTTATACACAAGAGCACTAGCTCTAACCTCTAAAAACCTCTGGACACCTGCAATTTATCTTCTCAATTGCTGAGACTTGGACCCTATGTTTTCTTTTATTAACAAAGTTGCAATATCTCTGTAAATATAAATTTATTCACTTATCATGGTAATCCTGATTAGCGATGGATGGGTTGGTAGTTGTTAATCGAAGGTAAAATCCGGCTAGTTACAACATCCTACATTTCCTCAGAAAAGTTAGAAGATAATATTAATTTGATCATTGTTTTGGCTATCCATTTTCAGGCATTTAATGTCTAAGCATCTCTACTAGAGGGAGATCCTGACTAATTGGTCAAAGCGATTTACTGTCTTAAATTATATAATAGGAGAAACACATTCCATCTTCATTTACCATTCTAATTGGAAAGAATCTCAGAAGGTATATTTACTGGAAGTACACCCAAAATGTAGTGATTGTTCAGCAGGCAGACCCAGATTGTAGCGACTGTCCTGCAGATTTTGTAACGATTATAGTGGAAGTACACCCAAAGAGATATGATTGTACTGGAAGTACACCCAGAGAGATGAGATTGTACTGGAATTACACCCAGAGAGATGAGATTGTACTAGAAGTACACCCATAGTGTAGTGATTTTACTGGAATTACACCTAGAGTTTAGCGATTGTACTGGAAGTACAGCCAGAGTGTAGCGACGCGATCACTTGAGTATAAACTGTCTCGAAGTTTATAGCATCTAGTAAGGATTTCCTTCTGGACAATTCGCATCCCGCAAATGAGTTCTCTCCGGCCTAGTGGGCAAGGCGTTGAATTAACGCGTCAAGTTACCGGGTTCGATTCCCAGCCAGACAAGGCAGAAATTTGCTGCTAATAAGGCGGTGCGTTGAGTCATGGCCGCAGACAGCTACAGCCCCGTGCCTCTCTACACACATAGCCAATCGCAACATCCATCTCAGTTCCATTTCATTTCTTTCACACAGACACCACACTCGAAGGGAGGTTTCATTCCATACTCCCCTGAGTTAGGCCACATTGGGTGTGGTTATTCGCCGGATGGAATTCCGTTTAGAGTCGCTTTTACAGCGGCTGCCATGCCCTGTAGCTACCCGTGGTTCGGATTCCACGTTAATCAGTAGGTCTCCTCTGAGAAATAAAAGTCATCTTAAACGAGTGCAACTCCGTGTTAAAACACTAACCTCCCATAATGGGATGTGATGTAATATTAGAGTGCGTGGTGTAACCTTTGAACAAGTGCTATATTTTTAAGTATGTTGGATGTATCGGGAATGATAGTGAAGAAGATAAAACATGTAGTGACCACAAGGTTTTAAATGGTAGGAAAGTGGTAGCAATCAGAGTGTTAGTGAAGGGTAAGGAAGAGTTCTAGTGCGATAAGTACCAGATAGCTGCATGATTGTATGCTGGTATCAAAAGTGTATGGGAGTGAGACTATGGTATTGAAGGAGAACGAAAGGTCTCGAATGATGGTTGTGGAAATAAGCAATTTGAGAAGGTTGTTTAGTGTTTGGAGAGGTGTTTTTGTTGTGAGAATGGGGGCGAACATAGGTTGTAGTTGTGAATGTTCTGAGGTGGTATGAGCATGCGAGAAGGAGGGATGGAAATTAACTTGTGAGATTAATGTACGAGAGTGTAACGTATGGTGTGCGAATTCTTTTATTGTACGAACGACTTTTGAGCCAGAAACGGCTAAATGAATGTGGATGTTGTATATGTGTATGGAGGAGGTTTGTATTGGTATGTGCAGGGGCGAGGTTTGTATTGGTATGTACACGCGGCCTTGTGTCCAGGGATGAGGCCTGACTGGAAGAGATACCACATTACACATTACTATGAAGGAAAATTTTTCGCTTGTGAAATAATAATTGGTGGGTTTGTAATTGATTCGGCACCAACCACACATTGGGGGAAAGCGATTGACGAGTAAGATTATTATTAAATACTAAATTAAGTTACCAATGAAGTTAAAAAGAAAAGTTCTGTTTAGCTCCTCACCAAAAATATTTGATGTGCAATTTAATATCTCGTCAAGATTGTTTGGTTAATTAAAAGAATCGATTATTATGGTAAAGATTAAGAGACTCAAACAATTCTTTAAATGAAGTGAAAATTTATGAATATCATTGATTTGGTCTCATTTAACGAGGCAATTCACCTCATTTTTAAATGAATGAATCGTTATTAAAATGAATGAATGAATCGTTATTAAAAAAGGCAGCATCATGACAACTGATTGCAATTCCAGCTTCCTGTTGCAGATCCTTTAAAAATCAAAGAATTTCAATTTCTATCTTCAGGTACGAAACAAGTTCAATTTACCAAAGTACTGACAAATTTACTAAAACGCCCTCTTAACTTCAGCTTTTAAAAAGGTTCCGTCGCATTTGGCGATAATTTCCAGTTTAAACACAATATAATAAAATGTCTATTAGAATGGATCGTAATTTTGCATTATCTATGGTTTAATTAGCTTTTAATCTTATATTGCTTAGGGCAATATATCTTTTTTTATTTCCTCTAAAAGATTAGTTGAGGAATATTTTATTTTCTGCATTTTTCTACTTAAGAAAAGATCCAGCATGGTTTTGCGAGCCGACGAAAGCATCTGGAGGCGATAACGTTTCCTCAGAGGATAAGCCTCAAATGACCCTCCATTTTGACCTGTCAGACGATGATTCTGTTATGTGAGCGTTCTACACCATTTTGGGGAAGAGGAGCAAATCCTGGCCATTTGTTTTGTGTATTTTGGTGACTGTGAACACACGTTCCTCTTTTTTTTATACTGACCAATAAGGTATTAAAAACAATAAAACTACTCCTATTAATTTCGCATTAAAACTTTTAAGTATCTCGTCTAAAACCATTTTATTCTTCAGTGTTTCTCGCAAGTTCAATCAAAATGAGGAGACCTGCCATCACTGTTGCAAAAGGAAGTGGAAAACGTGGTACAGACAGGAGAGGTTTGGGGTATGGAGTTATCAATAAGCGAGTACACGATCACTGAGGGACAAAAATAAAAAAAGTAGGCAAGAGGGAGAAGTATAAATTGAAAGAAAATAAAACCTAAAAAAACCCGGCTTAATAATGATATATTGGTATATAAAGGGCAACCATAAATGTTTGTGACCATCGGGTTACATTTATGAATCTTAGGGGTATGTTCCTACGAAGGGGGCAAACATTCAAAGTAGGAACTTGAACATCTGTACATTAAAATACAATAAATCGTAATAAAAAATAGTAAAGTTGTCGAAGACACTTAATAAGCTATATCTCCTTTATCTTTTTTCTTCGGTAGCGCTCGTATAAGCTAATCAATAGCCTATACGAAACTGCTCCTGCTTCCATCACCAAGTTCAGTCACACCTAGCATCCTCATCTATCAATTTATCCAATCTAATCCACCCAACCCAGGACTCTAGAAAGATCCCCGGCGTTGCTCGGGTTTAATTACGGGTAAGCGGTTCTGAGGGAATTTGTTGTTTAGGAATGTTGATATATTTGAAGTTTGGTAGCTGTTCGATGTGTGGCGAAGGTTAGGTAAGATTGTTTAATTTTGTTGGTTTCATTTGATGCATATGGGTTGTTTTATGTGACATGACATAAGGTTTAGATCTAGTTGATTGGGTTCCTTGGTCTTAGTATACGATTATTAGTTGGCTGTTCTGGGGCCTCCTGAATGCCGGGATTGAGCCTAACGGCGATTTCATTGAATAAAATGCATGGGACAATATCTCAAGTCCTTAGATATAACCTTGGTAAATGTATCTGAATAAATTAACTATTATTTTATTTTATATTGAAGCTAGGCGATAATCTTTTCAAAACATAACACTGAGAGGTTATTTATACAGATATATTTACCAAGATGACATGTTAAAGACTCGAAGGTTTTTATTATACAATTTATTCAATGAAAAAGCCGTTGGCCTCCACCTTGGAGGTACACGTAGGATATTAGTATCTCTGACAACAATGCTTCACACATCCAGGGGCTTGTAGGGTGAGCAGTTTGGAGGTTAGATGTTGGGAGTGATGTGGTCGAGAAAGGGTCTAACAGCCAAGACTTGGTTCTCTAGCTTGCGTGGCATGGTGCAGATTCATGTTGCTACACGTACGGCCTTCCAGCAATCACCTCCTGGATCCAAGGCAACAATAACTCATTCAGGCATTTGATGTAACCTTCTGGAAAAATAAACGGGGGCATAATATAACTCTCACTACGAACCACACCAAACAACATGAAGTGAACGGGGAACTTGGACTTCATGACGCTCTGTACTATCTTAGGGGGACACAGCAAACCAACGGTTGTTTTGCGAGTTCACCACTTGCTAGTCCTGGTAGGAATTGTTCTTAACTGAGAAGAACCAAAGCATGCCACTCTTGAGAAGATACTAAGGTTTTCGCACAAGGTTTGCAGCAAGTACTCTTCCCATTTCCTTCATCTTCTGCAACAGAAGCTGGCGCTGTCTTACGCTGTATGAGTAGTAACGGAAGTACTCATGTACTAACTGCCTGACGAGAGACTCTGACACTACCTTGTCCCTGGTTATGGAACTCATTTCCTGGATCTCTGTAACAAATTCGGGGTTTCTTTTCATATAAGAACACTTAGATGATGTTTTCGAGCAGACTTACCCTCGTAATCAAAGCTTGACTCATCCAACTATTTCCTGATCGTCTGTATCGTCTTCAGATCGATGCCCAAGCAGGCGGAAATCTTCGCATTGAATTCTACTATAGTATTACAACAACAAGGAGTAACAACAAGGAAAAAAGGTACCCTAGGAGACCTTACGGTCCATTAAAGGAGGGTACCTTTAGACTAGCAATCGAGCGGGCACATGGCTGCTCAATTGTTTTGCGTCCCTAAACGGCCACTTTTCAAGACCTTGTCTAGTCCTGACTTGAACTGGTCAACAGATTCACTGTTGACAACTTCCACTGGAAGTGCGTTCCACATACCGCAGATACTATAAGTGAAAAAATTTCCACACAGATTGCGGTTGTAACGCTTCAGTTCAAGTTTGAAGCGGTGATTGCGCGTTCTGTCGAACCCTCGAAGTATTTTGAAAACTTCGATGATCTGACCACGCAGTCTACGGGTTTCCAGCGAGAACAGATCTAATTCCCTTAGTCTATCCTCATAACTTTTATGTCGGATAGAGGAAATCAGCTTGGTTGCCCTGGCTTGTACGCGTTCCAATCTCGCGATGTCCTTTCGCAATGAAGGACTCCAAAATTGTACGCATACTCCAGGTGCGGTCGGACAAGTGAGTTGTACAGGCACAGTACAATCTCCTGGTTCCGATACCCAAACTGGCGCTTAATATAGCCTAGCATCCTTTGGGCCTTTTTCTTCGCCTCAATGCACTGTTTCGAGAACTTCAGGTCACTAGTGATTGTTACACCCAAGTCCTTCTCAGTGTCAACAAGGAGTAACAACAAGGAGTAACAACAAGGAAAGAAGGTACCCTAGGAGACCTTACGGTCCATTCAAAGAGGGTACCATTGGACTTGCAATCGAGCAGGCACAAGGCTGCTCAATTGATTTGCGTCCCTAAACGGCCACTTTTCAAGACCTTGTCTAGTCTTGACTTGAACTGGTCAACAGATTCACTGTTGACAACTTCCACTGGAAGTGCGTTCCACTTACCGCAGATAATGTAGGTGAAAAAATTTTCACAAAGATTGCGGTTGTAACGCTTCAGTTCAAGTTTGAAGCCGTGATTGCGCGTTCTGTTCTCACTCAGTGTGAAAATATCCCGGTAGTCAACATTGTCGAACCCTCGAAGTATTTTGAAAACTTCGATGAGCTGACCACGCAGTCTACGGGTTTCCAGCGAGAACAGATCTAATTCCCTTAGTCTATCCTCATAACTTTTATGTCGGATAGATAAAATCAGCTTGGTTGCCCTGGCTTGTACGCGTTCCAATCTTGCGATGTCCTTTCGCAATGAAGGACTCCAGAATTGTACGGCATACTCCAGGTGCGGTCGGACAAGTGAGTTGTACAGGCACAGTACAATCTCCTGGTTCCGATAAACAAACTGGCGCTTAATATAGCCTAGCATCCTTTGGGCCTTTTTCTCCGCCTCAATGCACTGTTTCGAGAACTTGAGGTCACTAGTGATTGTTACACCCAAGTCCTTCTCAGTGTCGGTGGATTCCATAGCAGTGCCCTCAAGGATATACTGAGATTGGGGGTTTCTGTGGCCGATATGCATAACTTTGCATTTCCCCACGTTAAAAGGCATTTTCCACGTGTCCGACCACTCCCCAATCTTCCCAAGATCTTCCTGCAGGCGGGCAGTATTTCCATCTTTTGCAACGTTCATACCAAGCTTGGTATCATCGGCAAATTTGGAAATCTTGGCAACCATGTCACCGTCCGCGTCGTTGACGTAGATTATGAATAGTAGTGGTCCCAGGACAGAACCTTAAGGCACCCCGCTAGAAACGGGCACCCACTCAGAAGACTGTCGATTTACCACCACCCGTTGCCGTCTGCCACTTAGCCAGTTCTCGATCCAGCCGGCTACCTTTCCGTCTATGCCAAGCGCTCGCACTTTCCAGAGAAGGCGGCGGTGTGGTACCTTATCAAAGGCTTTCTGAAAGTCTAGGTAGACCACATCCACTGCCTTGTCCCGATCGTGCTCACTGAAAACGAAGTGGAAGAATTCTACAAGGTTCGTCAGGCATGACCGTTGCCTTCGGAAGCCGTGCTGGGAACTCCTCAGTAGCAGGTTTGACTCTAAATACGACGTCACTTTGTCCACCATGATGCTTTCCATGAGCTTACCGACTATCGAAGTCAGACTGATAGGTCGGTAGTTCGACGGTTGGTTATGGTCTCCTTTCTTGAAGATAGGAGTCACCTCCGCCTCACGCCAGTCTCTAGGAACGCATTTGGTCCGGATTGACATGTTAAAGATAGCGCACAGATGTCGTGATACTTCATCGCACAATTCCTTCAACACTTTAGGTAGAAACCCGTCCGGTCCAGTGGACTTATTCGTCTTTAGGTCAGCGATCTTTTTCTTTATTTCTCCTTCGGTGAAGTCCAGTGCCCTTAAGGATATACTGAGATTGAGTGTTTCTTTGGCCGATATGCATTACTTTGCATTTGTTCACTTTAAAAGGCATTTGCCACGTGTCCGACCACTCCCCAATCTTCCCAAGATCTTTCTGCAGGCGGGCAGTATTTCCATCTTTTGCAACGTTCATACCAAGCTTGGTATCGTCGGCAAATTTGGAAATCTTGGCAACCATGTCACCGTCCATGTCGTTGACGTAGAGATGAATAGTAGTGGTCCCAGGACAGAACATTGAGGCACCCCACTAGTAACGGGCACCCACTCAGAAGCCTGTCCATTCACCACCACCCGTTGCCGTATTGATTCCTTGACACACGATACACAATTGAGTCGTCTACTATGGTAAAAAGAAGAAAGAACTAACGCTAGAAAACACGCATGCGCGAAATTCACAGCTACTATCAGAGACAAATTACCCATCCCCCCTATATATATATATATATATATATATATATATATATATATATATATATATATATGAGGGGCGGTCAATAAGTTTTTCAAATCGGTTCGGGCAAATCAGAGGAAGGGGGTGGCTGTTTTGGGGGGTGTTAAGACAAGTTATGACAAGTCAGGACCTGCAGCCGCACGCTCCTGCCTCGTCTATTTAAGAAGCAGTAGCTGATCGTAGATCGTCAGTCCCAAATTTTTCAACAATGGAGAAGGTTGAGCACCGCGCAGTAATCAAAGTTTTGACCAAGGAAGGAAAGAATGCAAAAGAGACCCAGGAACGCATGGTTGCAGTGTACATTGACACCGCCCCTTCCTGCAACCTTTGCTCGATGAAATAGGGAGTTCCGCCATGGTCGTGAGTCTCTTGAAGATGACCCCCGTCTAGGACGCCCGTCAGACGTGACTAACGAGGACAATGTGGCCCGTGTGGAGAGGATGATCCTCAAAAATCGACGGGTGAAGTTCGAAGAAATCGAGCGAGAACTTGGAATATCACATGGAAGTGTTATCAACATCATCCACGACAATTTTGCCATGACCAAAGTCTCTGCCCGTTGGGTCCCTAGAAACCTCACGCCCCATGATCGACTTCAACGTCATCAACGTTCGGAGGAGCTGCTGCTCCTGTACAACCAAGACCCAGCGGGATTCGAGTCACTCATAGTGACAAGTGATGAAACGTGGGTCCATCACTAGGATCCCGAGACCAAGCTCAAAAGCATGGCCTGGAAGCACAGGAGCTCTCCGACCTCCATCAAGTTCCGGACCCAACCCTCATCCGGGAAGATCATGGCCACCATCTTCTGGGATTCTGAGGGAGTGTTGATGGTGGACTATGCGCCTCGTGGAAGGACCATCACAGGCCAATATTACGCTGAGGTTCTGGCTGGGTTGAAGAAGTGCATCGATCAGAAGCGGGGCGACAAGTTTACACGCGCTGTCCTTCTCCTCCACGACAATGCCCCTGGCCACAAGGCCAGAGTTGCACAAACTGCCCTGCACGATTGCGGATTCAAGGAGCTCAACCATCCCCCCTACAGGCCAAATCTGGCCCCTAGCGACTACTGTTTACCGCCAGCTCAAAGCTGCACTGCGTGGACGCCGGTTTGGGGACGATTAAGATGTCCAGCTCGCCGTCCAGGTGTGGATTGAACAGCAGTCGGGAGATTTCTGGTTGTCGGGGACAAGTGGCGCAAGTGCATTGAAGTCGTGGGTAGTTATATTGACAAATAATAAAACACTTTTCCTCATATCTCGTTTGCTTATATCCGAGTTGCAAAACTTATTGACCGCCCCTCGTATATATATATATATATATATATATATATATATATATATATATATATATATATATATATATATATATATATATATATACATATATATATATATATATATATATATATATATATATATATATATATATATATATGAATACTTTCAATGTTCTTCAAACATTGATAGTTATACATACTGCTCAAGGTCTTTCTCCTACTCTTTTCTCCAAGTAACACCCTCTTTGGGATAGTCGGGTTCTTTAATATAATTACTCTTTTACTTCCCTTATCTTAAACACTTTATCCTGTGGCAGGGTTAACTAATTCTTCCTGGAACTCATAGCTGTCCTGGATCTAGAGATAAGTTAATTACATGTAAATATCCTCGTATTAATCTATTTATTTTCCTTCCTTCTGTCCAATCCCCTGTTTCTAATTCTTTTTGACAATCCCTCACTCTCTAATGAAGGTTCATGAGCTTCAATTTACAGAATTACGATCCTAGCTTCCTGAACTCCCGCTCTACATCATCATTACCCCAGGTCCTTAAGATCCAGCTCTACATAATCACGACCCCAGCTTTCTCAGCTCCGGTTCTACATAATCAGGGCCTTAATTTTCTGAGATCTTGTTCCACATAATTAGGACCCTAGCTTCCTTAAACCTGACTTTATATGTATATTCGCGAACCCAACTTCTTGAGATTGGGCTATAAAAATCAAGATCCCAGCTTCTTGAGCTACTGCTTTACATAATCACGACCCCATCTTCCCAGCTCAGACTCTACATAATCACGACCCCAGTTCCCTGAGCTCCGGCTCTGCATAATCACTGTCCAGGCTTTCTTAGCTCCAGCTCTATATAATCACGAGCCCATCTTCCTCAACTCAGACTCTACATAATCACGACCCCATCTTCGTCAGCTCAGACTCTACATAATCATGATCCCAGCTTTCTGAGCTCCAGATTTATATAATCACGACCAAAGCTTCTTGAGATTCCGCTCTACATAATTACGGCCCAGCTTCCTGAGCTCTGGTTATACATAATCACGATCCCAGCTTCCTGAGCTCCGGCTATACATAATCACGATCCAACTTCCTGAGTTCCTGCTCAACATAATCACCCTGTGATAGAATGGACTCCCGACGATATACCATATATCACTATTCGTTGAGGGAACTTCTTTAATTATCTTTAGAGTGCGTTAATGTCTGCCGGGCCGATACTATGTATCTTCGATATGCTTAAGAAGTGGAACTGAGCTCAAAGATAATAATATTGCTATCTATAATAAAATAGAGTTTTATTAATAATAACTATCAACAAACACAAGACGGAAAATATGGACATAAACAGAAAATGGAAAGGGTCGTGGGGCTCGGGCTAATCCGAGGATTAAAGGATTTAAAAAGGTAAAACAAATATAGAGTTAAAGAGATGAGATGGTTCGCTAAACCATTTAAAGAACAGGATAGAATTGACAAAAGGGTTAAGTACTCATAGGTGACGTTTGGCTTACGTAACTTTATACGAGTGGTGCAATGGAAGGCGACGTGAAGGAATTTTCGGTCCGCTGGCGAGTTCCAGCCGAAGGGGGGGGAAAAGATGATCCTGACGTGGCATCTAGGGAATGAGAACCGTTTCTCGACGAACAGCTTGAAGAACAATGGCTGTTCTATGTTGTTCTCTTCTGAACAATAGGAGAAGGGTGAGAACCGTCTCTTGTCTACGGGCTCAAGAACAATGGCTGTTCTAATGTTGTTCTCCTCTAAACAACGGGAGAAGGGTGAGAACCGTTTCTTGGTGAAGGGCTCAAAAGAACAATGGCTGTTCTAACGTTGTTCTCTTCCAGAACAACGAGGGAAGGGGTGAGAACCGTCTCTTGTTTACGGGCTCAAGAACAATGGCTGTTCTAATGTTGTTCCCCTCTGAACAACAAGGGGGAAGGGTGAGAACCGTTTCTTGGCGAAGGGCTCAAAAGAACAATGGCTGTTCTACGTTGTTCTCTTCCTGAACAACGAGGGGGAAGCCTTAAGGACTTGGCGTCATGACAGGCTCGAACCTTTGGCACTCAAGGGATATTGTCCTCCTTCTGGACAAGTGATGGTGAATCTCGAGGTCAAGGTCCCTTGGCGCACAAAGTGAGAGAGGGTCGTGGTGATGTTTCGTGACGAAAATCTGGATCTCCAATCTGATCTTAGTGGTAAAGTTTCCATCTAAATAGTCGAGACACTCCCTTGGCGTGGGGGACAATGGAGTGGGAACTTCGAGGGAATGCACAGCCGAGGCTGGGAACAATGCCTTATCTGCCCATAAGCCTAACTCAATCTGGCGAGGTCGGCGAACGGGGAGACGATAACCTCCTTGTTTAAACATTCACATCCGGTGGCTTTGATAAGGCGCCAAGCTTCGAAGCGAAGATGCACGTGGGAGCATCGTGGTTTTAAATAATATGTGATAGGGGCTGAAATTAACGCGTTTTCAACCTGTTCTATTACACACCCCTTAGCCTTTCTTCCCCCTTTGAATCAAGTAATTTTGCACCAAATATCCCGCTCGGCGCCAGCGGCTTCCATTAGAGATCGATAGGCTGCTCCTCCGACAGTGGAGAGATCGAAGGGGGCCCCAAAACGCCCTTTGCCGCTCCTTCCAAGTCATTCACAGTCGTTACCGACTTTGGAAAAGATTCTTGAACGCCGATTCAGCCATTACTTATTCACTTGACTTATTTAGGAAAAAAAATAAACCAGCGGTGACCAACGGTGAAATGTGTATGTTTGGCAAATGAAATATTCGTCTTCGCCACTTTTTTTATTACACACAAAAGCCTCAGTGGTTCTATGCGATATCCTTCCAGGAATTTACCCGTAGTAAAATGATGTAACTTCATTTGTATTGTTTGGTTTGATAGAGATTGATGACCTACGCCACTCGAAAATTGAATCCTCACGAAATGAAATCATGAAATAATGGCTCTCCTTCCATGTCCTTAAATGGACTCAAATTGTTTTTCATAACAACAGGTCCGGCCTGGAGCAACAGTTTGCAACATTCCCTTTCTTAATACCAATCCTCATCTTTCAAAACTCCCTTAAGGGAAGTTCTAATACGGAATCGGCCTTCGTCAGGAGAATCGCGTTTTCACCCTGCTTCTAACGATCCTAGTAGTTTCTACTTTAAAGGACTCAGATTCTAATACATTTTTAGTTCAACTAACTTCATCAGTCTCTCTACGAACGCTTTTTAAAATAAAACTTCGTCCAGTCCTGCTGCCCTCGGTGATTTTCCCCTTTTTCTTAACTAAAAAATGTCGTGTGTATGGAGGATGTGATTTACAAAAGCAGAATGAGTATCATAATAAACAAAATTATTATTATTAGTAGTAATAATAATATTTTCATAAGAAAGGTATTATTATTGTGACCTAAAATAAGCAAATCAAAGTTGGAACTTCCACTGGAAAGGTTTTGAGATTTAAGAAAAGGGTGAAGTTGTGGGATTGAAAGATGTGTAAAAGACATATAATTCGCGTAGCTTAGAGGAGAAACTCCTTGGTTCCTCGAGACGCTGATAGTGCGCCAATTTACTGAACCTTCCACACTTTTATTACAAAGGCACATCCTCCACTTTGTCAATTTTCTTGAGATTCTTAAATCCCGCTCTCGCTCGGAGATTCCGTGTTCCTTGTTTGGGCATTTTCTCTCGACGGAACGAGAATATAAGGCGTGGCAGTAAGATGGGGTAAAGGGAAATGAGATGACGGGTAGGGGAAGGGGCAGGGAGACAAGGGAAGTATAGGCACACGAAAGGAGGGATACGGGGATGAGGAGAAGGGTCGTGAAACAAGATGAGACGAAGGGAGGGTTCTAGAGATGATGGAATAGGCAGTGAGACGAAAGGAGGTGCAAGCAGACGAAGGTAGGGGCAGTTGGTAGAGGGGAGGGCAAAGATACGAGAGATGGGGCGAGAGGCTCGGAGACGAGGGTAGGAGCAGAAATATTAGGGAACTGGTAGTGAGGGGCAAAGAGATATGAGGAGGTACAGGGAAGGGAGACAAGGAAAATGGAGGAGAGGAAGTGTGGGGAAGATAGATGAGGGGAAAGACCATGGAGTGAAAGGAGGGTTAGAGAGACGAGGGTATGGGCAGTGGGATGAGTGGATGAGCATGAAAACGCGAAGGGGGACAGAGAGACGAGGGAAGGGGTGGGTAGAGGAGGAGTGGGTAGTGAATTGAGAGGAAATGTCGGGAGACCAGGAAAGAGTAGGGAAACAAAGGATAAGAAAACGAAATTTTAAGAAATAATTGCAAAATATTGGAATTACGACTGCAAAAGAAAACTTTGTCGCTCAAAATGCTGGGTCTGATAAGTGCGAACATAAATCCGCCATGGTGGAACACGGAAAGACACTACTAGCAGTTCTCTAGTATAATACGTAGTGAAGATTCAGAAGTTTCAAAACTCCATTAGCAGTTTGTGCAAAAAGGCATATAGAATATAAGGTACGAACTGATCGGATGTGTGAGTGACAGAAGGAGGAGTGCGTATGGTAATGGTGAGAGAAACGAGTTGCTGGAGTCGACGAAGACGAGCCCAATTAGTTTAGACTTTAGACAGTGCAATCGATAGTTCTGCGAAGGAAGATTTTAACGTTTCACGTTCGAATTGAAATGGCCTCCAATGCTTTCTTACATCAACGAGGAGATCAGAAACTTTTATGAGGTGTAACGGTTGTTATTATGGCCTTTGGAATCCTCCTTTTCATAGCCTGCCATAAACCGGCCTCAATCCGAGGTTAAAATCCAAACCATAGGGAATGGATCACACTATTTCATTGTTGACTCTCACCGCTTGGAAAGATCAAAACCCTACAATTCAGAGGCTTGAGTAAATGGAAGAGACGTTGGTGATCCTTAGTAAGGTGAATTGAGGTAGAGAGGGGGGGGTGGTTACAAGAGAATTAAATGCGAGTTTACTTAAATTTAATTACCATTTCAGCAGATGGCATTTTGACCTGGCGTGTAATATTGCCATGATAACAGTTTAGTATTGTAAGGTAAGAAGGGGAAATGCCTGAAATGAATGCTTCTGATGCTTTGCATAAAGTGTAAATTCGTAGGTTTGAGTGCTTAGGTTTTTTGTACGAACTCGTTAGTACAAAGAAAAATCAGTGATTGCTTTGGTGTGTCTACCAGTGACTTTACGCTTTAGTGTAAGGGATACAGGCTAATTAAGTAATAGATACCCTGCATTGTTCGGGTTTAAATGCGACTCTCTCGAAGCTAATAAGAGGTTCTAAAGGACACTGCTGGAGTTCCTCGGGTAAGTTATGGTTGTTTAGTGATGTTGGTTTTATTTAACGATTGCAAGGTATTTGACGTGCGATGAAGATTAGGTGCTTTGTGTTCGTTGGCTTCATTAGATTATTTCTAGCTATTTCACAAGTTAGCTCAGGTTGTTTGGGTTTGTTGGTTCTATTTGATGGTTATGAGTTTTTATTGTGTTACTAAGGGTAAATCAGGTTGTTTTGGTTTATTTTTAAGTTATGAGTTGTTTGTTATGTTAAATAGGTCACATCAATTTGTTCGACTTTGTTAGTTCATTAGACCATTATGAGATGGTTGTTTTGTTGAGTCTTAACTTAGATTGTTTGGTTTGTTATTTCTGAACTTAAATGGTTTGGTTTGTTATGTTTTAAAATTTGATTTTTTAGTTTATTAGCTTTGCATGATGCTTATGATTGTTTTTGATTACACTGGTTTACCAAAGTATTTTTTTAGGTCGTTTAAGTTTTTTCAACTGATTTAAGACAATGTTGCACCCCTAAATTCGAAAAGATCATCCGTTTTCTCCAATCGGGTCAGGTTTTTGTGCTCAGTCGACTTAAAAAAAATCCGATTTTATAACTAAATTGAATCCATTTTTATGACATTCCATTGATGTTTGTTAATATTTCTCATCTAAATAGGCTTTTAGAATAAAAAATCGTTTTCAAACACAATTCATTAGTTAAATATTAAAAATTGATTACTGTACATTGAATAGTAGACATCGATAAAGGTAAGTATATTTAAATTGGATATTAGATCATCATAGTTCAGAAGTCAGGGCATGAACTACCGTTTTTTCGAACTCCTAGAATGCTAAGCGGTAGGGATGTGTCTCATCAGAGTCCAACAGTAATCGGCCGTCATGACTGCATCGCAGCGTCTCTGATAACTGGTCTCCATCTCTTTCATGGCCTGATGGAATCTCTCCCCTTGATCCCATTGAGCTCATTGATCCCAGATTCTCACGAAACAGATCCATATGTTTATGTTGCATCGATGATTCTGAAAGCAGCAAACATATTGATGACAAGTTATATGTAGTTCCTGGCCTTTTTGTTGCCAAAAAAGCTATTCACAAACGGAACAAAAACCTCGCAGGCTTCCAATTCCTCTTCGATCATTGGGTTTTCAAAATTTGGATATAGGAAAAGCTGAGAGAGTTGAGGATCGTCAAAGATGCCAGCTTTCAACTTCTCCATGATCAATCCCGGAAAGGCGTGGCACAAGTAACTGAAGCAGCCACCATCTTTTTCCGGAGTTTTGGTGAACTGTTTGATCAAGCTCAGCTTGTTGTGCAGCGGCGGGAAGATTATCATGTTTCTGTCCACCAGAAGGTTGTTTATGACTTTCCATGCTCTGCAAGGAACCACTTCCTCCTGTGTAGGCAAGGCCTTCTTCATGTAATGATGAGTTTGGTCCCTACTATCCCACATGCAGAGAAATCCCGGGTACTTGGTGAAGACGGACTGTTGCCCCATCAAAAGTTCACCATCTTGAAGTGAACAGAAATCAACCATTCATGCTGATCATAACGAATTTCTCCAACACGTACTTCACCGCTTCATAATTCTTCCTAAGTGTAGTCGAGTGGGTGAGGCGTACAGAGGCAAACTGTTTGCCGTTCTGCATCAATACTCATTTTATCGATCACATGCTGTCGTCATTGAACCGACTCCAATCTTCAGGTTGGTACTGTGTCCCTCCAAGCTTGTGGACAAGCTGCGCAATATCTGTAAATTACACCAAGTCTTTATCTTCTGAGTAAAAACGGTAGTACTCTCGATGTCCTTTGCGGTATAAGATGATGCGAGCACTGTCAGAGAAGAGTTTTTCCTTTTCTTTGGATACCAACAGTTCAGTTTATAATTAAAACTGTAAATAAAAGTAAAAACAAAACAAATCTTGCCAAAATTAATAAAAATAAGTTGTGTAGTTCATTAATTAATTTTCTTCCATTAATCTTAACTTCTGATTGGCCTTTTTCTCAAATTAATTAATTTTTATTACTGCTCTAGAATTCCTCTTTTGCCTTATTATTTTGCCATCATTTTCATTATAAATTTCATTATAAATTTCTCTGCAATCTTGTGTTTATATTTAATATTTAATTTTATTCCTAAGTTTGTAAAATTTATTTTCGTTTTATACGGATTTTCTAACATTTTTGTAACTTTTTACACTACTTACCTTAGCAGGGAAACAGTGAGGAATCTCAGTAGAGATTTGCGCCCTCCCTGATCCCTAAGTAATAGCTTCTTTACCTAGGCGATCTCTTCTGACAGATTTGTTGGTCTTAACTTTACCCTTAGGAGAGAATAATTACTTCTTTGGGTTTCGCTTGATTTTTAGTAAAAATAGAAGTATTTCAGCCTCTGGGTCATTAAATTAAATCTTAATGAAAAGTTCCTATTATACCATGCCTAATACACCTTCGAGTGGACCCTTTGGTCTTGTTTGACCTAGTTCTGTAGTTACACTTCAACGAGATAATTTCATTTACACGAGGACGTAAAATTATTCACGATTCCGTTTTGGTTAATTCAATAATTTTTCATTTATTAAAACACATTATTTCATTTTTATTTTTATACCAACCCGATGAATCTCCATAAAAAAATTCCAATCGATTTATTCTTAATTCTCTATGACATAAATTTATTTCCCTTTCCCTATATATTAATTTTTTTAATGAAACATCAAAACATCCAAAATTATGTCCCCAATTCCTCCTAACGGCATATAACTACTTCTAGCGTCTGTTTTCATTCCGTGGATCTTGGTTCAAAAAAGATTTTCAACGTCGCTCTTAGTGTCTTGCAATTGCAGGCAAGATCCCTGAAAAGTTCTGATTTCTCAAGGAACATTTTCCCTATATTTTCCTTAATGTAGCTCAGTTCTATGAAATCTCATGAAAGATAAGCCCGGGTTTTCTATGCTACTTTCCTCACAGCTTAATGTCGAAACGAGGTAGCAGAGAGAGGTCGAAATTACAAAAATAATGGCCTTAGGATAAGACTGGAGCCAATTTCGGTGATGATTCTTCCTGACCAATCGTCACTGGCGGAGATTAGGGCAACGAATAGTCCCCTTGCGCTCGATAAGGTCACTATTCCGACCGTTCTCGATAGGGGCTAGAGGCGGGGATGATGGTCTATGGTGGGAGCGCACTCAACCCCACATGTTCGATCGCTACTGAGTGGAAAATCGAGATTGTTGTTATGTGTGTGTCTTTGCGTGCGCGTGCTCGTTTGCAGTAGATTATGTAGATTACCAGGTCGTTTGAGTCCATTTAGGATTTAGATGAATCATTGTCAGATATGGTATGAGTCTGTCTCTGTCTAGGGGTTCACCTCTCCTTCAATCTTTACTTTCACCTATGCATTCTCTCTCTCTCTCTTCTCTCTCTCTACCTCTCTCTCTCTCTCTCTCTTTCTCTTTTCTTCTCTCTCACTTATAGGCTGAAACGTACAATCTTTCTGTCTGTATCTCGCTAGTAAGGTTCAAACTGGTTATCTTGTTCCTTGTAACTTAACTAACAGAAGAAGAAAAACTAATGCTCACTAGAAAGTTCAAGAAACTAAAAGAGAAAAGAGATGAGATGAAACACGTGATAAACAAAATTAACTTTCGGATAGAAGTAGAAAAATAATGTCGCATATGAATTGAACATTTTCTATAAGAACTTATCAACCACAAAAGTCGAAAGGTATTAGAATTATATGAAAAAAGTTATTTGCATATCTCATAATTCCTATTCCTTTCTTTCATACATCTTTCCTTACAATTTTCGTGCAATCCATTTAATACCGTTGTTAGGCAAGAAGCCATGACATTACAATGCAGCCTTTTTATTTTCTCCTTTTCAAAATGACGAAAATGACTCTTGGGATATGAGTCTTCTCACGTCCACGTCAGCAAGAGTTTCTGTGGGCAGCCGAAGTGTTAAAGGAACTGAAGGGGATTCAATTCCCTTTATGCGCAATTATCGTCAATGTTGCTAAAGTGCCTCAACCAATAATATGTGTAACTTATTGTAATCCACGTTAAAAATGATCCAAGTTCAGTATTATTATATATTCTTTTTCGCATTTTTCGGTAGCCTAATCTCACTACTCCTTTAGGAGTCTTTTCTTTCAAAGGTTTAAGGTAAGGAAGATAAAGGGTGTTTGGGTCTTTTAAAAGACGCAAAATTAATAAGAAAAATTAAATAGCTTAAACAATGAGCACCATATAATCTCAGCTAACTTTGAATTAAGTTTAGCTTACAATCAACAGTCGTTTGATGCATGCTAAATAATGAAGTCGTATGTACGGACAAGGTAGACTTCATCTTGATGATTACGCCACACGTCTCTCTCTTCATTGGCGGCTGAGGTCACACGAACGTGTACTAAAATTTGCAATGACGATCTGTCGATCACAATGTGCACCAGGGGCCGATCCTCGTTGAAGAATGTGTATAAGAGTGAGAATAATTTATTTCCTCCTACCACACTTCCTCGTAAGGGGATTGTATATACGCAAATCAGTTAGTCAGGTTCTAGCAAGGCAAAATGATATGTTGTCTGTGCGAAGAGAGGTGGGAGGAAATGAAAATGGAGTTGTGATTTGCTATGTGTGAGATGGAGTAACTGGCAAAGCTCTCTGCGCGCATGCCCTCAACAGAACGCACCACCTCCTTGGTAACTAACCCATTCGAGGCCCGAAATATTTTGTGTTTGCACTCTCACGAAATTAAACCTGGTATCCAGGGGTGACGCTCAAACGGCATAGACATTAAGCAAGCGAGAGTCTGGACGCTTCAGTTTTTTTTTTTTTTACCTTCATAGGTGAATTGAGGAAAGCGCATTTTAGAGTCTTCAGCTTGATAAGGGATTCATCCCGCAGTGGAGAGTCTAAATTCCATCACGTTTTAATGACAAGGGTGAGAACAATGCGAAGCGAGTGACTTTCCAAAGGCTGGAGGAGGCAGAACAAATTTACCTGTCGAGCATATGTCGCTTTCCCCCTCTGAAACAAGGGGAATATTCCGACATATATTTATCCATTTTAACGATTCCTGCCTAGTTTTTCCCCATTTCTATTCATTTGTCATAACACCTATTCCCCCGTATCCAATTATATTATATAAATATCCAATCAACAAGCTTTCTATATACCATAAGAGAATAGACAAATAATAAAAAAGTAAACGAGAGAGAAATCCACAATTACTATAACCTTTTTGTTTATGTGTGCGTCTGGTTATGTACGATGAAATTGTATACACCTTACCTTTCTTTCTCTTTCCATATCTGCATCTTTGAATATCTGATCAAGTCTTGAAAATTCGTTATCTGAAATGTATTCTATTTATATCTTCTCAAAGAGCAATTAGACGAGTCTTATCTGAACTAATTATTTCAATATTAAAGACTCGTATATCAGCAGATTATACCATTTAGACATTAAATGGCCAACTCTTTCTTTCTTGAGAGCCATTACAGTATCGAGGGATATTTAAAGATAATTAACCGCAAAATTCATGCTAATTGACGGGGTGAGACTACAGTTTTTGGAGGCCATTATTCACAAATAAAGAGAAGAATTTGAGAGAATGTTCTGTGTTTATCAATTGAAGCGCGGGTGAGAGCGAAAGCGGATTGCCCCGTTCATGCAAACTTGCGTGATCATGTGTTTTTAAACAGATCTACATGTGAATGCTTGTGTACATAACTCTGTAGTAACTCCCGCTTTTCAATCAAGATGTCTCTGGATTCAATCAAAGGTAAGTGAGTGATTGTGTATATTAATTTATGTATAATTTGTGCCTTTTTCATATATTTCTCGTCCCCATCTAACACAGTTCGCATCTTTTGTATCGAGTTCAATGAATCCGTGGTCACTGGGAGGACCAGTTTTGAAGATCTCGAAATTTGCTCCTTTTCTGGAGAGAGGAAGAATGTAGGGGAGACATACAGCACCAGATCCTCCTACATTTATTTGGCTAGGAGGGCACGCAGCGTACGAAATTGCCACCTGTAAGAAAATAGGTGAGAAAAGGCATGTAAAGAAAGTGGCGCAAAATTAAGAGGTATATATAAATATATATATATATATATATATATATATATATATATATATATATATATATATATATATATATATATATATATATATATATATATATATATATATATATATATATAAAGTTCAAAGTACTCGCAAACACCTTTTCCTTTTTTTGCGGGACATTGCATTCATTGCTATTCTGAGTTTTTCATTTCATATAATATATATATATGTTAGGAAAAACAAAAAAAATTGAAAGCATTTTCCCAGCGCTTCCGTCTTTATTCACAAATACTTTTTCAAGGACTAAACAAAATTCAAGAATGCATGAGCTTATATAGAGTGGGGAGGGGGCCATTCTTTCCTCACCCTCCAACTGGGGGAGATAAAATCCTGAAAAATCTTAACGTGAGATTTGATCTAGGGGGGGATAATTGGATCTAACGAGAACAATTCGGGGTTCATTGGGAACGTCCCAAACCATTCTAAATTGTTTCTGGAAACATGACCTTTACAATTAATAATGGAATTGGCGCTGTCCCAATTTATTACGTAATTACATTTGTACATATGCATAAATAGTGCAAATTAATCACTATGGCTTCGTATAATGACCGGTTGATTTAAACGAACCTAGAGTTCTTTCCCGGTTTGTTCATAATAATATTTTGTACATTCCTTATATCCTTTAGAATAAACAGTTCCTGGGAGGAATTGGGAGTTCTTGACAAGGATACAGTGTAGGGATGTCTCTTATTTAAATCTTTACACTTATTTTAAGAAATTGTAGGACAATGTATTTTTTTGCATCGAACGTTTTGGTACAATCATTAAGACGATATAAAGATCGTTTTGCGGTCTATTTACAATTGTCAAAGAAGTAGTAAAGAGGCTAACATAATTTTGAGTCTATGTCGTAAATTTTACCTACATATTTCTTTATTTAAGTATTCAGATGAGATTATTCTTTGGAAAAGTTAAGAACATGAAGATAAAAAACACAATATTACATTATCATAGCGATTGCAATATAAGTGGACATGCGGATATGTAGAGGAGGTTTATTTTCTATATTTCATATTTAAAGCGCATCCGTAATTTTTGGCGTCGTGGCGTCGGTTCTCTCATTTTCTTGTCCTAGTAGATTCAGTTGTGCATCGTTTGTGAAAGAAGCAATACTCTGACTGAATTCAATTATCACATACATATATATTTTAGAATTTATAGACTGCGATGGGTAATGAATGACCGTTGGCAACTCTAAATTCCGCGCATCTGTATTTTTTGTCGTCGAGGCGTCGGCTCTCTCACTTCCTTGTCCTAGTAGAGTCAGTTGTGCATCGTCTGAGAAAAGAAGTAATACCTGGCTGAATTCAATTATATAAAAAAAAATAGAAATGGCAATCAGTGCTGCTTGGTATTCACGCCAGGAGCTCCAATCGGAAGACCTCCGTGCGTTTGGGTGTCAATCTGACGACGGCGCAGAGGAAGAGGAAAGAGTTGGATGAGTCACGCTGTGATTACAATGGCTCCAAAATCACACAAGTGCCACGTTATGCCTCCCTTTATCTTCCCGGAGGTGCCTCAGGCTGAACACAGAAGGCTACATCAAGTGCTTAGAAGAGTGGGTGTTGCGCTGAATTCAGAAGGTAGCCGCTGGAAGACCGTACATTGGGCAGTAAGACGCTGCTGCATAATGGCTCACAACCAAGATAACCGCCTCTTCACTTTCAGACAATTTCTTTGATCACGTCACTCCGAACATCTCGAATCTCAACTACTCACACTGCAACCTCATGCGCTATTATGTGTAGGCGTGGTTTATTAAGAGACCAACGAAATCGTATGCACCAATACAGCGTAGTTTAAGTCCAAGATCACAACATATTTCACCCAGTTAAACTGGGGGAGGTTCGCGATGACCCGAAGCGGGTTCCAACGCCGCTTGAAGGTCGTGGTTGAGGGCCACGGCGATTAATTTAAATGAAATGAATGGTATGTATATTCCTTCATGTCTTTAAACCTGTAATTTGGGTAAATATGTATAAATAACTGGTGTTATTTATTTTATGGGAAGTTAAGCAACAAATTACCCATTTCTATGGAACACGAAACCCAGGTTGTTGTTTTCTTTAGGATTAATTATCACTCCCTAATTCAAATTAGGATTTTTCATGATTTTGTCTCTCCTACTTAGGGTGTGGGGATAGGATGGCCTTTTCCTCTCTTTCGCCTATCTATAGAAGTTGATGGATTCTTCTTCCCTTTTTTTGTTTATTCGTTAAAAAGCTCTTTGTGAATAAAGACGGAAGTGCTTGGAATCTTCTTTGAAATTTCCTGGTTTTTCTTTGGCATAAATGTTGCTCTTATATATATATATATATATATATATATATATATATATATATATATATATATATATATATATATATATATAATTTTTTAGATATACATCAATTCAATTACAATGTATAGAGCGCTTCCTGTGACAAGTTGCAACGTTGCAGAATGTGAAAGAGGCTCCCATTACCCAGGGGGCCACACAATGTTTACTTCAATGGCAGGTCTGGGCTGAGGCGGGGGAATGGTCACATGAGAGAGGAACTTCACTCTTGAATGGCTCATTACGAAAGTTGGCACCCAATTAAGGCACTCATCTCAAATGAAAGAAGGGGAGGGAGTTGATCCCCTGGTAGCGCCCTCGGCCCCTAAACGAGACCAGGGAATGAGACGCCAAAGCAGAAAACGCCTCTGCGATATTTTGCGTTCGATTTCACAAAAGTGGACCAAGGATGCATTTGTCAGCTTGTTTGGGGCGGGTGGGGGGAAGGGGTGCTCTGCTTCTCCCTCTCGCACCTAGCATCATTATTTATGTCGTCGAATATAACAGCGACTGCCAGTTACAACTGGCTTATATAAACTTATTTCTATGGCATTTTTTTTCCACATCGGTGGCTAGAAATATTTTCCAAATGTATGAGCGGAATTTTGGAATATGTTTCTAGATTGAAAATTTGTATCGATTTTATTCTGTATTTACTGATTTCTTTCTTTAGAATATAGAGTTTCTAGTTGAGATGCTCTCGTCTGTTCCACTTGTTAGTTTTAGGTAAATAATAAGAATATTAATGGCTATTATTATTATTATTATTTATTTTTATTAATATTTATTTATTATAAATGCTATTGTTAGTATTATTACACAAATTGTCAACGGAAAATTTCCAATATGGAGGTAGAGGGTAAGTAATGCCACTCATCCCTTGCATCCTCACGTGATACAATTAATGGATAATTAATTGTACATAAAGATCAAAATGACAATTACAGACGACCTCCAAAGGCGTCAGGGGTCGGTGCTCGTTAGAGAGAGGAGGTGTTTGGTTTGTGTTTTGTGTTTTTAAAAACGATGATGAAACTGTTCTTTACACGACACTAGGGCGGGAGGGGGGAACACATTCCAGGTCAAGGGTATGTAGATATGAGTAGACCCATAAGGAAGGGACAATATTATTCCATACGCAGTGTTCCAGAACAGAGGAGAGAGTGGGTATGTTAAGTTGTGAAAGCTGGAAGAGAAATGATAGCCGTGTTGTGATTAGCTATGTGCATGATGCATATAGTGCTACTTGCCCCAGTGGGGGTTGAGTATTAGTGTATCTGCCCAATGGGCAGCCAGCTCATGACGCCACTGATGATTTGTATCCAGACTACCTGAAAAATATCTAGAGCTTTTCAGTCGCACAATTTAGTGATATTAACATGGCCTACACATCCTCTACTACCAACGTCCTTTCCATAGCAACAACAAATACAGTTTGAGTGAAAAAATAAGAAACCATAACTCAAACTTCTTACCAAAAATCAGAAAGCAGGCAAAAACCGGACACAAAAACACTACGGAATGCATTAAAAACATAACACGAAACATCCAAGTAATGAAACAACAACGGCAACAACGGCAACAAAGGCAACAAAGGCAACTCTTTCAATCTTTCCTGGACTCATAAACCACAAAAAAGAGCAAAATGTTCAGGAAAACTATCACGAGAATTAACAACCCGAATAGCTGACGAACAATAGACAACAACTTCATAAAACATTATGCCCAAATCAGCAACAGAACGTATGACCTAATACAAAACCACAAAAACCAATATTCACTAACATGCTCTGACACTTCACCACAGTAATGGTATCTCAGAGTACAGGGCATGAAAAATCATCCACATCTCTGGTACTGACAACATATAAAAAGATTCTCTTAAAGGCACTTTGGTCCAAAAGACATCGAGGCCCTCAATCAAATCTTCAAACATAATCTCCCATAACTTTACGCCAAATATGTCTTTGCAAATATCCTCACATCAGACCTTTCCCAGCCAAGCAAACCAGCTAGTGACCATACATCATACCCCTAATCTCTCTACTTTGTACCCTTACCAAAATCAATCGTTTATACTAAACAAAGTAAACCAGCACATCCGATTATACTCCTCTCAACATGTTTTCCTACCATTACACTCAACAACGAATATACTTACCAACGTCACTCAACTCATTTAAGAGGGCTTCAACCAACCCGCATACCCATTCCAGCCAGAAATGGCAACAATCGACACAGAAAAAGCATTCGATTCAGTACTTGACTCATCCTCATAAACAAATATTAAACACAGAACTCGCCAATTTTCTCACAAGTAAACAAGCACATGTAGTACAAAGTGGAAGACTAGCGAGAACACACAACATATACAACCTTTGCTTTCATGATGGCCCCCCTCCGTAACTCCAACATAACACTCAGAACCATATGACAGCCCCACTTTGAATATCCCCAATTGCTCTCCTCACAACCCACAAACAGGAGTACAACTAACGTCCTCGCATTACAGTAGCAAATACGCCACTCTGCTTATATAAAATGCCTACGGTGCTCGGTGTCACACTAAATATAGGACTAAATTTTCAACAACACTCGAGAAACACAGCAAGCAAATCTAACACAAAAATGTACAGACTCTCAGCACTCATAGCAACTAACATCATGTGGGCAAGACAAAGAATCCTTCACTCACACATGCAAGTATTACATTCCAATGTACATACCTATGCCTCCTAGACACCACTCACCTCAGCGCAGTGCGGAAGACAAACAACCTCCTTTGCCTGGAAACAGGTTGCAAAGGCACCGCCTCGATTATCTACCTACACAATGAAACAGGTCGAGCCGGTAAAACAACATATCAACCATTTCTCCATAATACAGGAAACTCAAACCTCCCATACAAGATCCATAGCACCCTCCACTTATCATGTGCAAAACCCCCAGGACTTACTACGCCGAGGCACTCCATGAACTCCCCTCCATTACTCAAAAATCTCTACACACACATATCAGAGCAAAGTAGACAATCCCTGTGCTACTATCAACTTTTTAACGCCATTCCACCAGACTCCAACTCAGAAGAAAAATCACCCAACCCACCACCCCGCAAACTAGTCCCCCCTGCAAGGCTACGGGGCTTTCTCCACCCAGAACCTAGCACATACAAACGTCGCACCTGCCTGATTGGCACATACACCCTCCTCTATTGCCACCAGGCACTAGACACAGTCAACCACTTATTCACAACATGCCTAACACAAGCACAGCCGAGACAAAACCTCACACTTCTACGGATTGCGGGATCTCTGAGAGAACCCCGTCCTTTGGCGTTCATCATGGTTGCCGGCCGAGGGGAGGCATCTCAGCTGGGGACAACTTACTAAATAATAACACTTATTTAGAACATCCACTTTTTCATTTCATTCATTTACTCTTTCATTATATTTCGCCAATATTTCTGTCATCTTTCTTTTCCTTTTCTTAACTAATTATAGACCTTTTCAATGCATTATATAACGGCCACTTCCATATTTATTGAGAATTTTCTGTTATTCCTTTGTAGCAGAATTCATTAAAACTAACCTTTTCTGTTCATTATCTTTATTTAACTTTATCGTACACTGAAGAAATAGTTTCGGAAATTTATCGCCAAGAAAATGCGGGAAATCAATAAAAAATCTACTCCCGCCTTCCATATTTCTTTTTCTTAATTTCTTCTATCCCTGTAGCATCCTTTCGAATTTTTATCCATAAAGAGCGACTGATCCAAATACATTTTGAACGAAACCATCAGAAAATTTCTCCTTTCTTTAACCTTTATTAAAGTCGCTTGCAGTTTTCAATGAAAATCAGGGTTGTCTTCATTTTTGTGTATGTTTAGGGCGCTAATAGTGTACTCAAAAATTAATATTGCATTAAATTGCCATTGATCGTGCTTCAGATAGGATCTTTCGGAACTGTTTGTATATTTAGAAAGCTTTAATGAGTTTGATGTTTCGTGATTGGCAATTCCCAGTATTTAAATTGACGGAGGAGTTATAATCTGAGATATCCATTAGCCCACGCATTCCCAACCAAATAAACAATATTTAATGTACATATAATTATTAATTTATGCGCATGCATGTGTATATTAGCTCGAGAGACATCGTACATTGTTAATGCTGGCCAGATGCTGGCAAAACATTATCTGCTTTCCATTATCCACACAATGCTGCGCAAAATACGGTTGGTGTAGAAGAATAAGGTCGAAGAACGACCCTGTGCCCTTCTGTACCCACGTGGTCTCGAGATCACCGCATGGAGCTTTGAAAGCGCGGCTGGTCTATGGTGAGGAGACGGTCCAGGCCGTTTTATTGCACCCAGCTGTATTTGCTTAGGAACACATTTGCGTCTTCTCACATGGCCCTCCAGCCAGCCTTCCTGCCCTCGGGCATAGATCAAAGATCTTCGAGCATTCTACGCCAACTTTATCTCAGTTTCCCCGAAGGAGTCACTGCCTTTTCCACAAGATGATACGAGTTGTGGAAGCTCCCACCAAACCATTAAAGCCACCCCGCAGACCGTCTATAAAATCTCCCGACTCGGTTTAGAGTGTAGCACTACAAGACTTTCCGCCTAATACAGCGTACGTGTTAACCCAGAGATTCACACCATCTGTGTTTTCCGTTCGCATGTCCCCCTGGTCCTAAAAATTGCCACTTTAGCCACAATAAAAATGGTCAGAGGATTTTCCGATATTTCTACTGCCCTAGTGCTGCAATTAGAATTTCAGGATACTGCCAATCCTGTGACATCTGCCAAAAAAACACGGCAAAAGGGCGTGTTAAACTGGCCCCCCTTCAGAAGGGATTAATCATATCAGAACCCTTTTCCAGAGTGGCCATAGACCTTGTCGGCCCCATTCGTCCCCCTTCTAGTGAAAGGCCTAGTTATGTCTTTACCCTTGTGGACTGTGCCACACGTTTTCCCGAAGCCGTACCATTAAAAAGAATCGACAGTGTTACGTGTGCCGAAGCCTTAATTTTCCTCTGCTCTAGGGTGGGCATACCAAAGGAAGTATTGCCTGATAGAGGGAGACAATTTACCTCTGAATCGATGGAGTACATAGGGAAACTGTTGATGGCAAAACCACTCTTTACCACTCCCTTTCATCCCTGCGCAAACAGAGTTTGCGAAAAATTTAATGCGACCTTGAAGTCGATATTAAAGAAGCTGTGTGCTGAACAACCCCGTGAGTGGCATCGCTTTTTTCCCGTGGCCCTATTTGCATACAGAGATTCCCCATCGTACCCTCGGATTTGCTCCCTTTGAATTAATCTATGGATGTAACGTGCGATATCCCATTAGTATCCTCAAGTAGTTATTCTCGAACGCTAAGTTAGATAGGGAAATTCAATCTTCTTACAAGTATGTTTTGGATCTTCGACGAAGATTAGAAAAGTGTGCCAAGATTGCATACCAAAATGCAATGGAAAAGTACAAAAACGTACTACGATGTCAAGTCGAAGGAGAGGAAGTTCAAGCCCGGTGATGAGGTTCTGCGGCTACTTCCTACGGAGATCAACAAACTTCTAGGCCAATGGAAAGGGCCCTTCCAAATTCTTGAAGCGCGAGGACCTGCGGATTATTTAATTAAGACCCCCACAGGCGAGAAACTGTTCCACATCAACATGTTAAAAAGATATTACCGCCACGCGTGTATCAACAACATTGTTACCATCGACGAAGAGACAGCTTTGGAGGCCGGCTACGCGACAGATGCCCTGAGCATTATACAGGCCGTGTGGGTAGAATACGATAGGGATTACCGCTATCCGCTTTGCCCGGCACTATAATTTCACTATTCACCAGTTTAGATATCAATAAGCAGCTAACTTCCAACCAAATTAGCCATGCGGAAGCTTATTCTAAGTAAGTTTGAGGACGTGATTTCTGAGACCCCTGGGCATGCTATTAATTTAGAGCATGAAATAACCTTCAATACCTAAAAACCGGTTCGCTCAAAACCTTACCCCCTTCCAATTCATCTAAGTAATGCCTTTAACGCTGGAGTTAACAATCTGCTCAACCTCAATATCATTGAACCCTCTAGGTCAAATTATTGTTCCCCAATAGTTAGGGGGCGGAAACCAGATAACTTCTACCGCATGTGCGTAGATTTCGGCAAATTAAATTCTGTGACCGTTTTCGATGGGGAACTGATCCCATTAATCGACCAAGACCTTTAATTGTCGAAAAGGCAAAATATATTAGTGAGCTCGACCTCTGTAAAGCAATTATTATGGGAGGGATTGGGTAATGTCACCTTTTATTTTGACAACATTTACGTTGCCACTTGTGATTGGGACCAACAATTGGCCTCCCTTCAGGTGCTCCTAAGCCGTTTGTTATAACACGGCCTTTCAATAGGCCCTGGTAAGTGCCACCTCACCTACGATTCAATCCAATCTCTGGGTTTCCACATTGGAAACGACCAACTTAAGCCCCAAGAAGACAAGGTCCGGGCGATAGTTGATATACCTCTCCTGGGCACAAAGAAACAGCTTCGTTCTTTCATGGGCTCCGCCTCATTTTATAGGAAGTTCGTCCCCAATTTTGCGTCTTTGACCGCCACGATGTGTGAACTGCTCAATAAGTAGTCCCCTGTTTGCATCGTCTGGAATTCAAGAGCTAGTGCTCGTTTCCATCAGCTAAAGGGTAAATTGGTATCTGTCCCCATCCTCAGGTTGCTTGATCCCAGTAGGCTCACACACACAGCATCGTCTTTCGTGGATGAATTCCTTGCTTTAATCGCGGAAGTGGTTTTTTTTATTGGGGCTAAGCCATTGTCTTCGATGGTTCATGTTGACATAAACACACCACTTTTCGTCGCCAGTGATGATGCGGTGAAGAAATCTGTCCTTATATCCACGAGTAGCCTTGTGACGAGCAAGCAAACCTGCGGCAATCGTGGAGCGTTGAAGTTTGCTGCTTTCGCTCAAAGCGTGCGGAACCCATGCACCGAGTTTTGAACTTTCCCCATCGAATGAAAGTGATTGACTACAGTTTTCTGATCACACGCCAATTGTACAGCCAATTCTCTAGTCGATTTACGAGGATTTTCAAGAAGAAGGTCGTTCAATCGATCTTCATCCAACTTAATGGCGCGACCAGAACGTTCTTCGTCACTAAGATTGAAAGGACCGTTTTTGAAACGTAAAAACCACTATTGAGCTGTCCTTTCTGATAAAGCATTTTCTCCTTACACAGCACAAATATCGCGACGAGCTTTGGCTGCGTTTGCATTGTTCCCGTCTCGATTGAAAATGAATAACAAGTGTCGAAAATCGCCTTTCTTTCAACTTGACATTCCATTTTGAGGGTAAAGAACAAAAAATAAATTAACACAACTTTTAAATAAACCGCAATGACTTATTACTCAACTTCAAGACGTAGCCTAAGCAAAAGCCTAATAGTATACGCTGTTAAGAGACGTAGCCTAACCTTTGCAAATTTTGCACTTATTATTTATTATTGTTTCTTAATATGTGCACAAATCACGTCAACAAAACTTAAATCAACACAGCATTAAAATAAACGCAAAGACTTATTCCTTAACATAATACATTCCTCAAATGGCCGCCTCAGCTCACTTTTATCCTACTCTGACGTGACTGTGCAAATTGACGGCCGTTTTCTCTATATGTTTGGACGAGAAGCGTTTATTGAATACTGTATTTCATGGGTTTTTTTATCACTGTACGAAGTATAAACTTAATTCAATTTGTTTGTTGCTGTTGAAGTCTATACAGGTAGGGATTTCGTCTCCCTCAACAAGGAAATAGTGCTAAAGTACTATCGGAATAATAGTGTTTATGTGTAAAAAATCCACTGTAAAGAAAGAAGCAGCTCTTGTAATTAATATTATAAGGGATAATTCTATAAATTAGCACCCGCTAGTGGGGCTATCAGGTTCACTGTGGGTGACCGTGATACAGCTCACATCTGAGCGATTGTAGATACTACCGGCAACAACGCCCGCAGTGAAATTTGTTTTAATGATGAAATTGGAAAATGTTCGGATAGTGACATGCCACCTCATTTGCCTGTACCCAAGTTCCCTTCTCTAGACTATTGGGTATCTTTACCTTTTTCACGAACTTTTTGGAAGAGATGTCCTCTTTGGTTTTCGATTCTTCAGTTTTAACAAAAACACTTTAAAGAAAGGAAGAAAAGGGGCAAACCACTTAAGAGAAAAATATGAAGAAATATCATGAACTAGAAAAAATAGAAAGGAAGTAAGTAACAAAGAGGACATTTTGAAACCATTTTTACTGGTAGGACACATCACAATCCCCAAGAAATAAGTTCGAACCGGCGCTCAAATCGAAGAAATTAAATCCCTTTGCCTAATCCAAGAATAACAGGGGTCTCACGCAATACCAACCCTTCCTTAATCCAGACAGGAGTTGCCCAGGTTATTTTCCTGGGAAACTACTGATTCCGAGACCAAGAACGAGTTCGTCCAAGATTTCTTTTATTTCTGTACTCTAATGCGCATGGACGCACGAGTGTCATAGTAATACCACATAGGGACTTTCGTCCTCAATTAAAATGTTGGGAAATGATTCTACGAGTTTTGTTTTATTTTACGGACCTGATGGCACGTGCCTATCTCAATATGTATATAAAGCTGAAACCTCGGTCTGAGACATCGGTTGCTATAGGAACCTTTGCACAAATTGTACCCCAAACTCGATTCAAAAATAAAGAAGCCTATTATGTATATAATGCCTTGAACTTCCTCGCCAAGCCTAATCTACTTAGACCTTAATCTTTCGCTATTCCGGCGATTATCTAATCAATTTCAGAAAACGCAGTCTTTTCACTGGACAAATGGGTTCACGTCCTTCTCAGCATTTTTTTACATTTTAACCCAATTTACAAATCACACTACTGAGTCAATAGTATTTTCATCAAGTTTGTGTAATAATGAAGTTTAAATGGGACCCCTTTTGATGATCTTCTGAAATACGAATGACATTCAACATTTGAGCGGATTTTCGAAAGATAAATGCGGAATAAATATTTTGGGAATATTATACTCGTAATTAAACCAGGCTTTGAATCGCTACACCGTCGTCAGGGAAGTGGCTCTATCGTCTACTGCAGTGATTCTCGACCTTTTATGCCGCGTGTACCCCTTCCCCTATATGTCAGAATGTCATTGCCACCCTAAAAACATTGTTTGACTTAAATTATTCACTAAAAGTTACATTATAAATGGAATATTGAACAAATAAAAGAACGAAATATCGGTAACCTTTGTTTAATTTTACTATTCAATACCGTGCGAGGCTTTGTATATTATATGCAATCTGTAGAATTATATTTGTAGAAAAAACATTACAACGGTTTGAGCCTCCTAATCTTGCATTATGGGACTCTCCGAGTCACATAATGACCAACCAAATTACAATATCCTTCCCTTGTTCATTGTTTTCATCTTCTTCTTTGCCTAGTCGTGTTTCTGCAACTTGTGTGACTGCTAAGATTTCAATTTCTGTTTAAATTTTTTCTGCTCTTTGTTACTCATATATTTTGGTCCCTCCCTGTTATTATCAATTTTTTCTCAGTTAACATTTAAACAATTAACTACTTATAATTTATCGCATATATATATATATATATATATATATATATATATATATATATATATATATATATATATATATATATATATATATATATATATATATATATATATATATATATATATATATTTATGTATATATATATATATATATATATATATATATATATATATATATATATATATATATATATATATATATATATATATATATATATATTTATTTATTTATTTATATATATATATATATATATATATATATATATATATATATATATATATATATATATACCCCTCTAATTTGCCTCAATGTTAATCAGTTAGCACACAAACCTAATTGATGTTTAATTTCTTAGGCCTTAAAATGAGCCTGTCTTTGCTCGAAATGTAACCAGCGAAAATAAAAATAATGAATACTGTCATTAATTGTAGTTCCCATCGGGTTCTTACTCAGGATTAAATGTCTCGCCAGGAGCAGTCCCTTCCAATATTTTCATTTTATATATATATATATATATATATATATATATATATATATATATATATATATATATATATATATAATATTAGGTAAAAGGCCTTGTTGTAAGCATGTACTATTGAAGTCCACAGCTGTGGCAAAGTTATTAATTTTAACTTATATTTTCTTAATATTTCCTTCAAGTTTTTAACGAGGTCTTCGAGGCGAGAAAAACATCCGCGAATGATATTTTTTATTCCTAGACGCTTTCGACCGTGTTAGGTTATCTTCAGGAAATGAACAAAAATGGAATTATATATGGTGAGGAAAGTGTGAGAATGATAGGAGTAGATAGCATGAGAGTTTTTTGTGGGGTGAGTTGGGGGGGAGTATGAAATGTGTGTTTGTGTGTAGTTTAATAATCGCCTCACCCCCCAAATCTTTTTATGCTAGCTATTCCTATCTTCCACACACTTTTCTCACCTTGGTCTCACTATTTGTCCCTCCGATCTAGTTCTCTAGCAAAGGAGGCAAAGGAAAATGAAGTTTGAAAACGTGCTTCTTTTCACGGCGGTCAATTCGTAGACGCCGAGAGGTCGTGAGTATAGTTTTCGGCGGAAGTTGCACGTTAATTGCCAGTTTCTTCAATTGAATAATGACGGCTTCGGCCATCCGCAATCTTTTCCGGTTTTAGAGCCTCAGGGTGATGGAGGTGTCCTTATTCAGCTTTTCATTGGTTAGGGCAGTGCCATGAGAGTGGGCTTGTTTTTTAATCGCGCCATCTTGAAGGTAAGCTGTCAGTTGCCTTGACAGGGTTGTGGAGGTTAAGCCGATGTACTTTGAATTGTGGTGTTCGCAGTCACCTACTTTGCAAGAATATTCGTACACGACGTTAGTCTCCTGGAGTTCTCTCGTCGGAGGGAGACAGCTGTTCTTCATGATGCATCTACTTGTTTTCTTGGTTTTGTAGTATATAATCAGATTAATATCCTTATTAGGGTCGGTTGCGGTCATATTACGATGGAGAATGGCTTTGAGAGCCTTTTCGTCTTCACGATAGCCGGTGTTTATAATGGCCTTGTAATAAAGGCCGATATTCTTCTTCTTTGAAGTAGACCGGAAGTCAGAACCAGCAGCCAAGTTCATTTTCTCTTTTATGGTGTCGTCGATGGATTCTTGCGGGTAGCCGTTGTTAACGAGAACTCGGGAAACCCTTTTAAGTTCGAGATCAACAGCCGTCCACGATTAGGAAGGGGAAATTGCCCTGCAAACTTATGGATTGATGACTGATCTCAGGAAGCGTTCAGGATTCTCAGAAGAACCGTTTAAGCAGAAGCACAAGTTCGTGGCCTTAACGTATACTTGTGTCACAAGTTTGGGCTCCTGGGCACTTATGAGGATATAAAGGAAAGGAAGGGATCCTTCAGCTTGCGTTTCGTGGGTGAAATTCAAACACGAGTTGTTCTTGAATGCTTCATCTAGGCCGTTCACTTGTTCGAGGTTATCCGTATTCAAAATTATGTCATCGATATAGCGTGCGTAGATGGGAGGCCTGGGCGCTATATTGATCGTAAGAGTCTTGTTCTCAACGGAAAATGAAGGATCCCTCCCCTTCCCTATAACGCTCCAACATCTAAATAATGCATTCAGGAAAAAGTACGGGATCATCACAACATCCACCTTAGCCTATGCCTGGTAATCAGTTAGTCGACAAATTCGACATTGCGTTCATACATTTTGAGGATTTTTGCGTATTTAATTAAATTTTATTTAAAAACAACTAAATACAAAACTTTGATCAATTAGATCACTAATTTAACTATCGATGGTAGAGCCTATAGTAATATATTGTCGTTGTATATATATATATATATATATATATATATATATATATATATATATATATATATATATATATATATATATATATATATATATATATATATATATATATATATATATATATATATATATATATATATATATTAAATTAGGGAATTGTAGTAAAGGAAAATCCAATCTTGGCTTATGACATTGGAGTGGAATTTTGGCATTTTATTGCATAATGTGAATGCGGGAGGGCATCGTAGGAAAGATTTGGGCTCAATCTGGAGTCCAGATTATGGTAAAAATACAATACCAACGCCACGCTAACAAATAAAGAGGCAAAATTTAGACAGCGTGTTCCCTTATTGGCACCGTATATTTAACAGGAAAATATATTTGGATGGCACAATGGGTTCAGGTTTACTGTTTTAACTGAATCGAGGAGAAACGTGATTAAAATAGAAATGAGAGAGAGAGAGGAGGAGGGATAGAAGTAGGGAGAGAGGATATATATATATATATATATATATATATATATATATATATATATATATATATATATATATATATATATATATATATATATATATATATATATATATATATATATTGGGTTAAGAAATAAGTTCTTGCAGTTTTATCAAATTTATTCATTACCATTAACAATTTAAAAAAAACTTCATTTTTAATTGATTACAATAGGCAATTTATTCAACAATGTATTCTCCGTTGTTATTTACGACTTCTTCCAAACTTGCAACTAGTTTTTCAATGCCTGTGCAATAAAAATCTCTGGATTTTGACTCGAAGAATTCGTCTAACCAGGTTCTTAATTCCACATCAGTATTGAACGAAACGCCGTGCAAATTGTTGGAGAGCGACCGGAACAGATGGAAATCCGATGGAGGCAAGTCTAGTGAATATGGAGGATGCGGCAGGATTTCCCAATTAAGTGTTTGGATGGCGTCTTTTGTCATATTGGCAATGTGAGGACGAGCATTGTCGCGTTGCAGAAGGACTCCATAACGTCGATGCGGTCGCTTTTCATGAATAGCTTCGGCTATTCGATACATTTGTTGAACGTACAGTTCTGCATTGATAATCTCGTTGTTCACAAGGAGCTCATAAAGAATGATGCCTTCACAATCCCACCACACACCCAGCATCGTCTTTCGTGGATGAAGTCCTTGCTTTAATCGCGGAAGTGTTTTTTTTTATTGGGGCTAAGCCATTGTCTTCGATGGTTCATGTTGACCTAAACACACCACTTATCGTCGCCAGTGATGATGCGGTGAAGAAACATGTCCTTATATCCACGAGTGGCCTTGTGACGAGCAAGCAAACCTGCGGCAATCGTGGATCGTTGAATTCTGTTGCTTTCAATCAAAGCGTGCGGAACCCATGCACCGAGTTTTGAACTTTTCCCATCGAATGAAGGTGATTCATGCAGTTTTATGATCACGTGCCAATTGTACAGCCAATTCTCTAGTCGATTGACGAGGACTTTCATCAAGAAGATCGTTCAATTGATCTTCATCCAACGTTCTTCCTCATTAAGATTGAAATGACCGTTTTTGAAACGTGAAAACCGCCATTGAGCTATCCTTTCTGATAAAGCATTTTCTCTGTACATAACACAAATATCGCGATTGAAAATTAATAACAACAAGCGTCGAAAATGCGCCTTTTTTTCAACTCGACATTCCATTTTAAGGGTACAGAACAAAAAATGAATTAACCCAACTTTTAAATAAACCGCAATGACTTATTACTCAACTTCAAGACGTGGCCTAAGCAAAAGCCTAATAGTCTACGCTGTCAAGAGACGCAGCCTGACCTTTGCAAATTTTGCTCTCATTATTTATTATTGTTTCTTAATATGTGCACAAATCACGTCAACAAAACTTAAATCAACACAACATTAAAAAAAATGCAAGAACTTATTTCTCAGCCTAATATATATATATATATATATATATATATATATATATATATATATATATATATATATATATTTATATATATAGATATATATATATATATATATATATATATATATATATATATATATATATATATATATATATATATATATATATATATATATATATATATATATATATATGGATATATATATATATATATATATATATATATATATATATATATGGATATATATATATATATATATATATATATATATATATATATATATATATATATATATATATATATATATATATGGAGGTATGTAGGGATGGCTATTTAGCTTTTAAATGACTATTTCAAATTTTCTTCCATTTTGCGGCCTTTGGGTCAATTATAACTTAGTATTTGTATCGAGCGCCAATTTTAAAAGAAAGAAATGTAAGGTACGGTTATTATTTATCATAAAAATTAATTATTTATTTAATTTATTCCCATTAGGGTCAAAGTTAATCTTATTAATTTCCTGATTAAAATATACTAAAATTGAGGAAAATAGTGGATTGTCTTCTTTTTTGGTGTTGCAACCATTTTTAAACACGTGAAATATCCCAATATATTAACTATTTTATCAACTATCCATGTAAAGAAATTATTCAGTCTCATTGCCAGGATTTTCCTAGCTTCCTTAGGGAGTCATTTTGAACCATTCAGTCGAGGTAATTGAACATAAAAAGGAATAAAAAGAGATCTATGAGGTTGTATGAACACGGCAAAAATCTCCACCACCAAAGATTAACTCAGCATATGAACATAGAAGCAGCATATGATGCCGTTATGGAGCTTATATAAGGTGTTATGTTGATTTCTTAACACCGAAAAAAACCCCTCGAATCTGAAGCACTCACAAATAATTATTTCTGCGATGTGAAATGTCGCCAAGGCTTATTTAATATGCTCGTTCTATGATCTTAAGGAAAGTAGATACATGGATAGATAAATCAGAAATAAAAATGAATGACAGATTAAAGTAAAATAAGCCTTCTTCTATATATCAGTGCCCAGAGATAACCTGATAAATTACAGTCGTTTATCGTCCTCTAAATCATCTCATTTCTGTTTATTCAGAAGACCCCATTTGAATTGAGTGGAGGTTAGTAATCATTACTTAGCGGAGCAATTAACCTCTCCCCCTCTCCCACAACACTTCTATCCTAAATTTGTGAAAACCAATCCACCCTTGTCACTATTCCACTTTCAAACTGATCTCTTTTCCTCTTTCTTTCCAATTTTCCCTCCCTCTAGTCACCAATTATAATTCCCTTGATAGCTAGCTAAATTTCTAACAGATCTTGCTAGCTTTTAGATTAAGACATTTGATGAAGTAGAAACCCTTTTAATCTAGAGTGGTTTGCCTCTAGAATGCACGACCCGTCTAATGGCAAAAGGACTTACAAGAAGTCATATCTAGAACGGGATTTAAAAACACAAATAACGTCCAAAACAGAGCTTTAAATTTATAAATGCCTTCAAATGGTTAAATAAAGCCGTAAGAAACGGAAAAAACCGTAAAGATGGCAAATTACCAATAGAATAGGAATAGTTAGATAACGGGTTTCTCAAAAGTTCTGTTACACTCGTTTTTTAGTCGCGTGCAGGCGACGCTATATAAAATTACTTTGTCGGTCCGTCAGACGGTCGGTCGGATGGTAACGCTTTTACTTTTCAATGAGTTTGTGAAAGTTTAGAAGGTCGTAAAGTCAGATGTTATGGTTGTTAATTGATGATTCGTTTGTTATTCAATTTTTTTTTCAAAATTATTGAATTAATTGAGAGCACGTGACTCAGATCTGTTGATCTTGTTTCATCTTTCGATGGGTGTACGAATGTGATAGTAAAAGTTACGTCAAACAAACTCTAAAATTCTAAATTTCCAGCGCGTCTCATTGAAACATCCTTTCCATTGTGTGCAGTTGTCACGAGATGGAAATCAAAAGAATCGAGATCTCTTCTCTCCTGCGCGCGGGCCACAAGGAGTTAGAGTTCGCCAAGCGGTTCACCCTCAGCAGGATAACCGTCCATAAAGTCGCGCAGAGGCTCAAGAACTGAGAAATGCTCAAGATCAGCCTTGTTTAGGCAGACCTCAAGATGCCAACCGTTTGGGTTTGAGAAAAGTCTTCGAAAGTGCTCCAAAATCCCAAATGACTAGGCTCGTGAAGAAGTACATCTCGCTGGCCACAGTACCCAGGGTTCTCAAGGAGCACGGCGGTAAGATCCTGAGATGCGTGGAAAGACCTCTGCTCACTGACTGTATGCGAGAACAACGTCAGGAGCGTTGTTGAGTTCTCAACGACTTGAAGAGTCATGCCAATCAAATTCTCATTCTTCTGATAAAAAAAACCTTCACGGTCAAACCGGTTATCAAAATCAGAACGAACCCATAGTAAGCTTCAGTTCGGACATCTCCGAGGTACGCTACGTGTCCACGAACAAGTCTCCGGCATCCGTGATGAAGCTCGGCGTCGTGGTTTTAAATGGTGAAAAGATGCCGCCGGTGTGGTTCGTGGATTGTTACAGGCTCACTAAAGTCTAGCCCTGGGTGAGAAAGATCACTAAGAAGGCGGCGTACGTCTGTCAGTAGGACGTTGCCCAGTCCTACTTGACCAAGACTGGTTGGGGTTGAACATTAAATCTGGTCTAAGGAATTTTGGCCGCCGCAGTCGCCAGACCTCAATCCCGACTCCAGCTTGTGGTCCCATGTCTAGGGCAAGGCCTGCAAGGTCTACGACTGCAACGTCGAAGAACTGATGTCCTCTGTCAACCACATCTTGGCCAGTATGAGGAAGAACTTTGTCTGCAACGTGGGCGGGGCCTTCAGATCTCGTGTGAAGCGCGTGTTTACCGCCAAGGACATCCACATTAATGAATATTACAATTTAAACACATATTTCTATGTAAAATAATACAAACGCGTCTAACTGCATTTAAACGATCACTGTGTCCTTTGTTGAGAGCGTCGTAACGAAGGTAACAGGACTTTTGCAATATAGAAGTTTTAATTTTGTAGGAAAGTGAAGGAAAGTTGAGATAATTTGGCTGACCATGGAGATAAATCGACCGAAATTGGTCTCTTTGATAGAGGAGAGGGAATGCAATGAGAGTAAAGCAGATTTGGTTTAGAGATTTAATTTGTCACCTGGCTTTCCCTTTACTTTCGTGTTTTATTGGGTTTACTGTGATTAGATGAACATAATTTTATCTCTGTGTTCATTATAGGCCTCATAATTAACAGGAATCCATCTTTTCACAGGTAAACAGCGAGACTGTCATCATGTTCAAGGATCCACCAAATGTGTCTGTTAACGAGGTTTGGTCAAGGTAAAGTAATGAGAGAAGATATACTTTTAGTTAGCAGTTTTTCTCACTGCATTTCACTCTAACTTGTACATGTATATACACATTGGCATCAGTTTAAGGAACATTGGAAGAAAGAGAGTCACGCATTAACGTGAGCTGACTCTATCTACTTTTGAGAGAACTCAATGTTCTCTTATTGTAAGTTCAACATTCATTTGACAAAATAGATAATTTGAATCACGAACATTACTGCATCTAATGTCCAAGAACCTCAAGTAAAAATATTGTCCTCGTTCCAAATACCCACCTTAGGGTAATTCGCTTTAAATATCATCAATTTAGCGAGTTAGGATATTTAACCCCTTATTGAACCTGACTGGCTGGTAGTTTATTTTATTATGTTCACTCTAAAGCGCTACACAGAGCACATTAGCGTTTCCGGCTCCTCGAGGGATGAAAACGAGTTACTCGACATCTTTGTCCCCTATAATCAATTTCACTGCTACTTTTCATATTTTATTAACTTTCCCATTTTGCTTGTACTATCTCTTCATTTCATCAATCTGCTTTATGACTCCGTAAGTGGGTGCCAATTTCATCGATTTTAGGAGCATGTACTACAGGGTATCCCTATAGACTGGACACAGGTCAGGTGCATATTAATAAAAAAATAACTACCTTTTTAATTTGGACTAGATTTTATTCGATTAAAATATTATTGAATGACCGATTTAATGTTTTTTCCACCATCTGTGATTCAAAGTTCATTGCGAGATTTAACATATAAACACGATACAATAACTACAAAATTCGGTCGATTTGAGCACAATCATGTATAAGGCGTTCCCTCAGGTGTATTGTATGTTTACTGCATCGAATACACCTTCTCGTTTAAAATACCACAGAAACAGAATTCAAGGGATGTAAGGTTTGTAGAACGAGGAAACCCTTGAGAACACCTTATCCTCTACCAGAAGCCAGAATAAGAAGTCAGGTGAGGTAAGGTCAGGTGAATGAGGAAACCATTGAGTACAAGTGATTCTCTAGCAGAAGCCAGAAAAAGAAGTCATGTGGAGTAATTTATGGTGAACGAGGAGACCATGGAGTACACTTTCTCCATTAGCATAGCCCAGAAAAGACCTCAAGGTAGGTCAGATCTGTTGAACGAGGTAACCAATGAGTACACCCTATCCGCTAGCATACCTTAAAAAAAGGCACGTGTGTAAAGTTCTGGGTAACGATGAAAGCATTGAATACATCTTCCCCTTTACCATAGCCAAAAAAGAGAAGTCAAATGAAGTAAGGTCTGTTGAACGAGGAAACCATTGCGTACATCTTATCCTCTAGCAGAATCCAGAAAAAAAGTTAAGTGGGGTAAGGTCTGGTGAAAAAGGAAACCATTGATTACAAATTATCTTATAGCATATCGCCAAAAAGAGGTCAAGAAGAATATAGTCAGCTGAACTAGAAGAGCATTGAATATACTCGTACCTTCTGAATTAGCATGCCCAGAAAAATAAGGGAAGTAGGGTAAGGTCTGGTGAACAAGGAAATATTTAAGTACACCCCATTTTCTAGCAGGAGCAAGAGAAAGAAATCAGGGATGGTAATGTATGGTGAATGAGGTTACCATTGATAAAAGCTTATACTCTAGTATATTCCAGAAAAAAAAGTCAGGTGGTGTAAGGTCTGATGAACGAAGACACGAATAAATAAAGCCTATCCTCTATCAGAACCCATAAAAAGAAGTCAAGGGAGTAAGTTATGGTGAACGATGAGAACATTGAGTACTCCATCCCCTTTAGCATAGCGAGAAAATAAAGTCAAAGGGGATAACATTTGGTGAACGAGGAAACCTTTCATTACAACTTATTTTCTAGCATACCCCTGAAAAAAAGTCAGTGTGGTAAAGTCTAGTGAACGAGAAGACCATTGAGTACAACTTATCCTTTAGCATAGCCCAGAGAAAGAAGTGAAATGAGGTAAGGGGTGGCGAAGGGGAAAACCATTGCGTACATCTTATCCTCTACCAGAAGCCTGAAAAAGAAGTCAAGTGAGGTTAGGTCTGGTAAACGAGGAAACCGTTGAGTACACCTTATCCACTTGCATACCCAGAAAAGGAAGTCAATGGTGGTAAGGGGGGGATGAAAGTGGAAACCATTGAGTACAAGATATACGCTAGCCTACCCTAGATAAATATTCAAGGCGAGTAAGGTCTGGTAAACGAGGCGAACATACGCGACACCTTCTTCTTAAGCGTAGCCCAGAAAAGAAGACAAGGGGGGTGAGATCTTTTTAGGCAGGAAAACATTTGAGTACATCTTATCGTTTAGCATTGTCGAGAAAAAGAATTCAAGGAGGGTAAGGCCTGGTTAACAAAGCAACCCTTGAGTACTCTTTATCCTCTAGCAGAAACCAGGAAAAGAAATCAAGTGTGGTATGGTCTGGTCTAGTCTGGTGAAAAGGAGATCATTGCGTACCACTTATCCTCTAGCTCACCCAAGAAAACGAAGTCAACTGGAGTAAGGTTTGGGGACCTAGAGAATCTTCTATTACCTCTTATCTTCTAGCATACCCAAGAAAAGGAAGTCAAGCGGGTAAGGTCTAGGGAACGAGGAGACGATTAAGTACAACTTCTTCTTTAGCATACCCCAGAGAAAAGGGTGAAATGTGGTAAGATGTAGTAAACGAGAAAATCATTGGATACGCCTTCTCCCTTAGCATAGCCGAGAAAAAAAAGTAAAGGGGGATGAGGATGGTTGAACGAGGACACCATTGAGTTCATCTTAACTTCTACCATAGCCCAGAAAACGCAGTCATTCGGGGTTAGTTCTTGTGAACGAGGAGACCATTAAGTACACTTATCCTCTACTACAAGCCAGAAAAAGAAGTCACATGGGGTAAGGTCTGTAGAACCATGACAACATTGAGTACAACTTATCTTATACCATACCCCAGAAAAAAGAAGTTAAGGGGGTCGTTCTGGTAAAGGAGGAGACCATTGAGTACATATTATCCTCTAGCATACTCATGAATTAAAGTCAAAAGGGATAAGCTCTGGTGAACGTGGAGAACATTTATTAGACCTTCTCCTTTAACATAGCCGGGAAAGAGAAGTGAAGTGAGATAAGGTTTGATGAACGAGGAAACCATCGAGAACACCTCATTCTCTAGCAGAAGCCAGAACAAGAAGTCAAGGATGGTAAGGTCTGCTAAACGAGTAGAACATTGAAAAAATCTGCTTCCTCTAGCATACTCTAGAAAAGGAAGTCAAGAGGGATAAGGTCTGATGAAAGTGGAATCCATTCATTACAAGATATATGCTAGCATACGCCAGAAAAAAGCAAGTCAAAGGGGATAAGTTCTTATTAACGAGGAGAACATTGATTATCCCTTCTTCTTTAGAGTAGCCAAGAAAAAAATTCAAAGGGAGTAAGATCTATTTAAAGAGGAAGCCATTTGATTACATCTCTTATAGTATCGTCGATAAAATGAATTTAAGGTCGGTAAGGTCTGTTGACCCAGGAAACCATTGATTCCCCTTTTCCATTAGTATAGCCCAGAAAAAGAAGTCAAATGAAGTAAGGTCTGGTGAACTAGGAAACTATTGATTACACTTTATCCTCTAGCTGAAGCCAGAAAAAGAAGCCAAGGATGGTTAGTTCTGGTGACCGAGGAGTCGATTGTATACACCTTATCCTCTAGCACAGACATAAAAAGAAGTCAAGAGAATTAAGGGCTGGTGAACGAGGGAACCATTTAATATACCTTATAAGTTTGAAAAGGAAGTCAAGTAGGGTTAGGTCTGGTGAATGAGGTGACCATTTTGTACACCTTATCATCTAGCATACCTCATAAAATGAAGTCAAAATGAGTGACAGCTTATTTTCTCTTTGAGTTCCACTGTCTGAGCCGCTAAATAGGGAAATAGTAAATTTAAAAAAATATTTGTTTATTCTTTTGTGGTTATAAATATATTAGTTCGATTCTTTTGTGCAAATTAATGTTACAAAATTTAAAGGGTTATCATTTTTTTACTTTTGTTCAACCAACCGTAGGTGCCATATGTTTTCCTGTAGTGTTTTAGTTGGGCATGTGAGGAAAAGAGGTTGGAAAACACTGTAAAAGAGGGTCTTAACATTGAGAAAATATATGGAATATAGGCAAGGCTATTTTTTTTATGTTTTAATAGAACTGGTCTCAACCGGTTGCCAAACATTACAATTAAACCCATAATCGAAGGTTGGAAACAAACCTTCCGAATTGCAGGCTTTCTTTAAGGGTCTCTCTACCCACGAACTTGAGTGCTGCGGGCAATAATATAACTAATGAAATACCGGCCACTTACCAGTTCCTTAGATTTTGTGATATCATCTGAGACAACATAGTTCTTTTGCATTTTAGCTTTGGTTTCTGAGACTAAAACAAGTGTCCTTTTTTCTTCATTATTATTATCGGCGAAACAAAATCTTAGAAATTGAGTTTAGTTCTGCAGTCAATTTGAAGTAAATGGTAACCAGTTATTTGGATACAATTCAAATTCATTTTCTTTGGTCGTTTTGGAAGAGTGAGGTGATTTTGAATAGATTTGTGGCTCTAACACTCTTTCCACTCTCTTTTCCTCTGGCCACAAGTCTTTCACTGCATTCCGGCTTGTAAAATCAACCAATCTTTCCCTTTAACACCAGGTCGAGATTGATTAATTCCTTGGAAAAAGTCTTTAATATCAAATGATGAATAAGACCACTTTATTTATAATTTAACAATTTAGACCTGACAATTCCACCAGTATATTAATGTTGAGAAATCTAATAAAGAGACAATGATGTTGAAGACACTGAAGTTTGTACTAGGGGCTCAAAGATATTTGGTCGATAATTTGTAATGAATATGGGTGCGTATAGATGAACACTATAATGGAGAACAAGTAGTAATGAATGGATGTAAAAAAAGTCTGATTTTTAGCTTTTTAGAATTTAGGGAAAAAGTTAAATTAACCCCTTTAGATGTTACCCCTATTTAGAGTGTCTCAATGGAAATGGTTATGCTTTTAAATTAGACAGGGTTCGTAGGGAAGATCAGTTGTTTTTTTCCAGAAGCAAAGAGTTCCGGAGATTGACTGAGCAAGGAATGCCTGTAGACTACGTAACATAGGGTACCAGAAGGTACCACTCCTCTTAAGGGAGAGAGGAATCCTATATGCATTTATAACTTTGGAGATTTGGAAATGTTCATCGAAGGCTTTGAAAGATGGAGAGTGAGAAGGGGTTGATGATGTGGGCTATTGTGATATTAAATTCCGTGTTTCTCTCGAACAGATGCGATTTTTCAAATATCTAGGATTTATTGCTAATGATAGTGGTATAGAAGAGGCAGATTGTGAACAGAGGGTTTTGAAAGGTAAGGAAAATTGAGAATCATTCAGAGCATTATTGAGTGGCCCAGAAAGCTGCATGGGAGTATATTGGGGCCAACGTTGGTATATGTGACTGAAGCTAGGCTCTACATAACGATAAGAATAGAGCAGTACATAGGGAAAGATTGAAAGGGGGATGTTTCGTGATCAAAGAGATGTATATTAGATAAGTTTTTGAAGCTAAGAGATATTTGGCCTGAGGAAAGGTTTGAAAGCGATTGAGAGTGAGAGTGTCCGGGGTGATATAGGCAATAAAGAAAAATGTATGGAAATTGACTTTTGAAGTAATATAAAAGGGCAATTGTCAGGGTATACAAAGGGTTGGAATGATGCCACGATATCCGGAAGAGCGTTAAAAGGGAAGCCAATCATCTTTTAGTTTCAAATTCTAATGGATGAAATTTATGGATCTATGGAAATGGGCGGAGTTTCGAGCACCTATAATTATGAAATCGGTTGAAGGAATTTAACAATTTTTCTCGGCCAGGAGATAGTTCGTTAGGAAGAATTGACTGAAGACAATTTTTCAGCAAAGGAATTTTTCTTTGCCATTTTCTTGCAGTTCTTGCAAAAGAAAATTAGAGCAGCTTTCGAGTTTATGTTTAATTTAGTTAATTGATTTTATCGACTAATAGGATAAGGATAGAGCCGATGGAGCAAACGAAATCATTATTGCGAGTTTTATATTGAGATAATTATATTCACTCACTATACCGAAGGCGAGGTAGGATGAAAGGAATCGTATTATGGGAAAGAATTTTAAGCTACTTTTATAAGTTCAAATGATCGGCGGACATCTTTATCATGAATTGTATACACATGCAATAAAAGTATGTTTAATTACCCAATTATTACCTTTTGGTTAAAATATACCTTCCTGTAGCCTATTTTGTTATTTGGTTAGCATTTTAATTTGGGCAAAACTTTACAAAGTGATCATTCGTTAAACTAATAGTAGTACTTGAATTGGGTAACATAAGTTCTCTTTTCGGAAGTTAATTGTGGTTCAGATTGTGCCATGCGAATTGATTTTAAGCAAACTCTAATCATAAGCGTTTGAATGGTCACATTGGGCGATTCTTCACCTGTACAAGTAGCCACTGCAAGAATCGTCATACTTTCAAGTCATTCTTGAATCGAAAAATAGAAAAAAAAAATATTTCATTCATTTGCACTAGTGTAACCGTATATGGCCTATAGCTTTTGAGTTTGATTGGAAGGGAGGTATAGTGGTAACTTGCAGGCGTTTTTAGAACCATTATAAAGCTTTAAAAGGCCCTACACTTAACTAGTAATGATGATATTTACGAGTATTTTAATTCCATAAATTATTTACTGAGACCCATGTTCGAACGGAGAGGGAAATAAGTGAACTACTAGGACATCAAATTTAAATCATGGCTAAAGAGATTTGAAGTTAAGGTTGGGTAAAAAGGTCAGGATGGATTGAAACGGTGATTGTTAATCAAACGCCAGTTGTGCTACTCCAATAATTTACTAAGACGTTCGGGAACGAAAGTTAGCAATTATAATAAATGTATTTGAGGCTTCTCGAAAAGGCTCATTACACAAATCCCTTTAATTAATTTTCTCATTTATTTTTCTCCGAATTTTACGAAGAAATCGTCGTCAAAACACTTTCTAGATCCTAGCTTCAAAAAAACAGGTTGATAAGGTTACCTTTAGGGCGTTCGGATTGTATAAAAGATCAAAGTTAGAGATAACTCTAATTATTATTATAAAAGGTTTATTACTTAGATTCTTATTTATAAACGTATAAACTGAATTTCTCCCTCAGCCATCATAAAGATCGCTCTAATCTCCCTTGATATATGCGTGAACGAGGTGGATCTTTGAGTTTTTCCGTTCTTGAGCTCCTCCGCTTCTCTGTGGCTAGTCATCCGGCTGACGTTGAGCCGCTTGGCGATGTCGGACTTGTTATGGCCCACCTGCAAGAGAGCAGAGGACTCGATTCATTCCACTTCCATCTCGACACAGATGCACACAATGGAAAAGACGTTTTAATGACAGGTGCTGGAGAAGTAGAACGTTAAATTTGTTTGACATTATTTTTTCTATCACCCACGTAAACCTCTCGTAAGGATTATATATATATATATATATATATATATATATATATATATATATATATATATATATATATATATATATATATATATATATATATATATATATATATATATATATATATATATATATATATATATATATATATATCAGTGAGAAGATAATAGAAAACCACAACATTTGAATCAAGATTTTTTATAACCACATAACTAGTTTCGGTAACGGAATAATTGCCATCTTCAACTAAGTAATGAAAAAAAACAAGCAAGGAACCCAGTATATATAAGACGAACAAAATATACTGGGTTCCTTGCTTGGCTTTTTTCATTACTTAGTTGGAAATGGCAATTATAACTATGCCGAAACTAGTTCTGTGGTTATAAACAAATCTTGATTCAAATATTGTGGTTTACTATTATCTTCTCACTGATATGTATCAATATATATATATATATATATATATATATATATATATATATATATATATATATATATATATATATGAATAACGTTACAGCCACGAGGAAAATGAAACAACGGAGAACTGCGAGGCCTTTCGACTAATGGTCCTTTAGTCGAAAGGCCTCGCAGTTCTCCGTTGTTTCATTTTCCTCGTGGCTGTAACGTTATTCATAAATTCCTCACGTTCCTTATTTTCGTGATTCAGTTATACACATATATATATATATATATATATATATATATATATATATATATATATATATATATATATATATATATATATATATATATATATATATATATACATGTATATATCTCTCAAAGTAGCACGAGAGAATGATGAAAATGAATGCATTAAACCACATTGAAAGAGAAAACGGAATAATTTTTCCTTGCAGTAATATTTTTATTACCTAACGGCATACTTTTAACTGTGATCAAAGCGGTGCTCGCTGCCTTAGTGTGCCTGGTTCGAATCGCTCCCCTGAACCGATTTTTCGAAAAAAGGTAATAAAAATATTACTGCAAGGAAAAATTATTCCGTTTTCTCTTTCAATGTGGTTTAATGGATTCATATATATATATATATATATATATATATATTAAAAGTAGAATGGGAACTGAACGATTCATTGCCGTTTCTGGATGTAAAAATATCTAAAATAAACGACAGAGCATATTGTTCCCTCTACCGGAAACCAACTAATTCTAATGCCTATATTCATTATTCTCGTGTCACGATGTATCCGTTAAAAGGTCAGTAGTTTCTCCCGCGTTCCTGAGAGTATATCGCATTTAGGACCCTTGTTTCTTTCAAGACGAAGTTAATGCAATCATCCAAACATTCATTGAGCTGCAATATCATCTTTGGTTCATAAAAAAGTGTCACTATAAAGCCAGACTCATCTATTACTCCCCAGCTCATTATAAGGAAAACAGATGTGACAAATATTATGTTACCTTTCCATACTCCTCGAGGTTAATCAATTTCAAAAAATTGGCATGGACCAACAACCTCAGAAATAGCCTATCTAAAAATAGATCGATCGATAAAGAACAGGGAGTTTATTTTATTCCATGCAAATCATGTAGTGAAGTATATATCAGTGAAAGCAGCAGATTTTCCAAGAGAATGAATGAACATAAATGCGATATGCGACGTGGTGCTCTCTCCTCGAGTTTATTTCTACATATGTCCAATGAAAATCATCAAATTGATATTGATAATACTAAAATAGTTTATAGGTCTCTTAATTATATACATCGACTCATAATTGAATCGGCACTTATAAAATTAATTCCCAACTTTAATACTTCCGACGGCCAATTCAATACTAATACCTTAATATGCAAGAAATTCGTACTTACGTTTCTCAAAAATGCCGACACATTCTCACATAATCCACCTTAGCGCCACTGATTTGTGTGTTTGTACGTTAAGCAACTTCAGTATCTCACTTGTTCACTAGCGACTGACAATGACGGATGTCTCCGTCGAAACCTGGTTTCGCATATAAAATTAGTCCTATTACTGTGGTTTTATCTCTCTCTCTCTCTCTCTCTCTCTCTCTCTCTCTCTCTCTCTCTCTATATATATATATATATATATATATATATATATATATATATATATATAATGAATATCGTCTACTAGTGCTAGATTATTCTCCTCTATCTTTTATTTACATTCAACAACTTTCCGCCTCCCAAATGATGTTCTTATGATATTGGAAAAAATCATTTCCCATATAAAAAATCCTAAGCAAATTTAAAGTATTTTAAATTTGAATAAAGTTCGAAATCACCCTTTTTATCTTTCCTATGACAATTTTGGATTTATTGCCCCCTTCAAGCACCACTTTGTGATTTTCCGAAGTCTATATATTTATATTTATGTTTTGTAAACTTTTACTACCTAAAAGGGTCGCCCGAATTTTTTTTTTATTCTCCTTTATTGATTTTCAACTACTATTCTCTTCTGAAAATAATCCTCAAACTAACCTAACCTCACTTGTTGCGGTGCGATGTAAGTGTTTCTATAATGCATTTAAATGTTCAGATCAAATAAAGAAAATCGCTCTCAAGCAAATTTAGATTAAGTTAGGGTTTGTCTGCTTAGTTATATTACGCATAAAATTGACCGAAACCAAGATCGTGTGAGTATTAAACAAAAATAACCTCAATTCACCTAAAAAAAAGTATCCTACAGTTTTTCTTTGATCGTGATCATCCGCCGCCCGTTCTGTACTTCTATTCACCCTTTTTTAAAATTTTAAACTGGCCTCTTAGGGGTCTTTATTATTTCGGACTTAATTAAATTATGCATTATTTTTTATTCTGAAGTTCTTTTTTTAAAGACCCTAAATTAAAAGCGATCCGATAGGAGAAGCATAGAGTCCAAAATACATTGCTCCTGTTTCAAGATTATTCAGAAATAACAATTTTTAACGTTGACGGGGGAAGGTTATAAGAAAGGGGGAATGGAAAGAGCATTTCTTCAATTTAAGCTTTGAGCAGACCCCATGAGACTAATTGCGCAGAGAATGAACAAGATTTTATACCAATAGATCACGGTGAAAAACAAAGAAAATTTTTATTAATTCCAATTTTACCACTTACACAATTTTAAATTTGCACGATGTAAAATGATGTCGAGAAAGTATTTCATCCCTGAAAAGCTATTGTCTTAATGAAAAACGACGCCTCTCTTTAACTAAAGCCAGCCCATTCCTAAATGACAAGTCTCCTCGTGGTCTGGTTTTAGATAAAACGCCCTTTCCTGACAGAAACTTAGGTCCCGGACGTGTTTTTTCATTATACGTTTTCTATCGAATTAACCACTTGAGAGAACACGTTATCTCTTTTCTCCTCATTTCCTCCCGTGGTTGACAGAGTGCGCTCTTTATGTACGAGGGGTCGAGAGAGAAAAAAGAAACGTGGAGGTTTTAGTATTTTTTTCGATTTCCATTCCTTCGTTTGGTGGTTTTAGAGACTTCTAAGATGATTTGGACCGCTCCTCTCCTGTGTTACCCCTATTCCGCGTTAGGGCTATGGATAATTGTTTTTTAGGTGAAGATTTTGTGATATTAAGGGAATGCGTTATTATTCGGGTTCTGAGGCGCCTCATCTGTTTCCACTTTCTCTACCCCTGGGAGATTTACAAGGAATTGGGGATTTGCATTTTTTTTCACTGTTTAGTGAGCTATGTACATATGTTCGGCCAGGAGAAGGTTGGTTGGTTAAGGGCTAAAATGGCTTTGGCAATATTGAAATTGCTTCTTAGAAACATTTAGTTCCTATTTGATCGCCGATTTCAACGTTTTAAGAACTTTTAAGTCACTTTTACAAACCTCTTTTTGGCGAACAAGAAAGTATAAATACATTTTAAATACTCGTGTTACTACAATGCCCGGAAAACATAATTTTATTAAAAAAAAGAAAGGAATAATTTGATTAGCATTTCCAATTAAAGAAAAAAGGGAAGAAAGAGCAGAGGCGAACGAAACCCAAACATGTTTTGCCTAAAGAAAGCCCAAACGATCATCTGAACCATCGGTTGCTTTTCCAGGGGTCAACCACACAAAGCGACCTCTATTTTGTGAGCAACAGGCGCAAGTTCTGAAAATTGTGCTCTACCCCGGTCCCAAGCATCTCCACTAAGTACTCTGCCTCTGTACCTTCGACACATTTATCACTTATTTAACTTAACCAATTTTTTACGTCATTTAGGAATTTTCTTGTGGCTGTTGGGGATACTCCTCTCCTTTGGTTTTGCTTGTTTTTGAGTAAATAAATAAACTTTTTGTGAAATATAAAGGGTCTTTCAACAAGGACGCTCGAGGTTTGTCAGGCGATAGTGGCCATGTTGTTAAAGCGACATCTGGCAACCTCACAGTGAACTGTTTAGTATTACTTGGCAAGTCAAGATGCAAGGTTATAGCGTTTAACAGCGTGTGTAAATTATCAAATGTTATTATCAAATTCAGTGCTCGGTTCGACAAACGTTCCGCACATTCCATGATTTCTATCCTCGCCACAATCGTCCTGCCGAGTCCACTGTTCGACGCTTGGTGGTCAAATTCGAGGCAAAAGGGTCGATCAATAATCAGCCAACACCCTAACGTCACCGAAACGCAAGGTCTGCTGAAAACATCGCTGCCGTACATGAGAGTGTACGGGAAAATCCGAGGGGGTCAATTTCTCGTCGTTCACAAGAACTTGGCCTTTCTGCGACTTCAGTTTGGCCAATTATGCGTAGGAACTTGGGTCTGCACCAGTAAAAAATCTATCTTATCCAGGAACTTAAGGTAAACGACCTTAGACAATGCCTTGTGCTCGCTGATTGGGCTCTAAAAGAGTTGGAAGTTGCCCTAAATTTCACCCAAAAAATCATCTTCGGTGACGAGGCCCATTTTTGGATGAATGGATTTGTGAACAAGCAAAATTGTCGAATTCGGGACGAAAACAATCTACATGAGATACACCAGCACCAATTGCATCCCAAAAAGTCACTGTTTAGTGCGAATTAGGTCTAACGGAATCATCGGTCCGTATTTTGGAGAACGAAGATGGGATTGCCAGAACCGTCAACGGCGAGACCTACAGATCGATGATAAGCAACTTCCTGTGGCCTCAACTGGAATATATGCCTGGTATGAATATTGACGACATGTGGTTCCAACAGGACGACACTATGTGTCACACTACGCACGCCACGATAGACATTTTATACCAGCGAATTCAGGGCAGGGTCATCTCGCGCGGTGGCGACGTCAACTGGCCACAGAGATCATGCGATTTAACGCCATTAGACTACATTCTTTGAGGCTACCTTAAATCGCAAGTCTATGAAAATAATCCGCAAACGGGTGATGGCCTCAAAGTCAACATAACGAACACCATCCAGCAAATTCAGCCAGATTTATGCGACAAAGTCATCGAAAATTGGGCCTCCCGAATACGTTCCACCAAGCGAAGCCAGGACGGACATTTGAAGGACGTCATATTCCACACTTAATGCCATAAAATGTACTTTCAAATTTAAAATAAATTGAGTGCATATATCACACACAACTTGTTTTATTTACATTTAAAAATTGAGCGACCTTATTGAAAGACCCTTTATTACAATTGTGGAATCAAGTACGTTTCTCTTTACATTTGGTGTCCATTCCTCACTGGTGATCGCCAGAACACGACTGTAAGACTAAATTCTCTTTACATTTTAGATGAAATCTGAAGATAATCATGGGAAATAATGATCTCCCTTGAACTGGATGAACTCTTTATAACTCATTTGATGAAGCGCCTCATCCGCGATAGCCCTTGCCACATCCTCAACTCGCATTACAAAGCAAAATAAATAGCAAAAGGAACCGGAATGATGCTGGAGAGTCGGTTCTTCGATATGTGGCGAGGAACAGCGGATGATAGCCCAGCTGCCATAATATGAAAGACTGCCGCTCACATCACCAATTGTCCCCTGGGTTAGAAGATGCGATTCATTAAAAAAAAGAGAGCGAAACCAAACAAATAAGCAATTTTGAAAATGAGCTGCATAAAGAAAGTGGAGAAGTTAAGAAGGAAGGTGAAATTGTGGAAAGATAAATAACTAAATTAGCATAAGAAAAGAATTCTCAGGGCATAGGTGTATACATATTTCTTTGTATGGTAAATATACTGTAAATAAAAAAGATCCTGTAAAACAGGGGTCGCCAAACTTTTTTCACAGTCGGCCAGATAACTGAGAGGATGAAGAGCGTGGGCAGCATAACCGTTTTGTTCAATACAATATATTAAATACACAAAAAATAAAGACAACCAACATATTTATTTACCAATACACAAAAGACAAAATACACCAAAAATAAAGGCAACAAAGATATTTATTTACCAAATAGTTATCAAAGAACGGTCGTTAGCAATAAGATAGTATTATCAAACCCAGTGCGCACATATCCGAGTCTCACATTTGTGAACTTGGCGTTTAGCTTTTAAGATATCATCAATATTTGTTTTGTAATTGCTGCCTCCACACTGCAGCGGCGGGTCGGATGAACTTACCTCGCGGGCCGGATCTGGCCAGCGGGCCGTAGTTTGGAGACTCCTGCTGTAAAAGAAACAAAGATATAAATAGTTTCCTTAACCCTAAAATGGTAATCATTAACATGAAAACTCAAGCAAACTGCACCAGAAAGACCAGAGACCACCAGACATCAAGAATCCACCTACAACATCTTTCCTATTAGGTGAGGTCGGCGCGCGTAAGCGCCATCAAAAAACGCCCATCCCACCGCCTCTATGCACTCTTAAGCACAAATACACATATAAAGTTGGGTCAACGCTAAAGGCCATTCATTCATAGTGATTGCGTGTTATGTGCTGGGGCATCTCGTCTAGTCAGGATTGATCTCAGGGCAAATGGCCCGAAGAACTCTCCCTCACAAACCCCCTCCATGATCATCCCTTTCTCGCCCACATATTCAACATACCTTTTTACGCGATCTGATGTCTGGCACTCCTCCTTGGATTTCGCCAGCTCTTGTTCAACGAGTTATTGTTGAGAGTTGGGGTACTGATCAATTGGGGCACCCCGCCCCAATTGATCAGCCCAAGGTGCTGTGGAGGACAACTACCTGTCCTTTTCCGCTGTTTGATTGCTTTGGAGTTCAACATTTTGAAAATATTCACCGTTGTATTCCACTTATTTAAGGAGACACGAGTGCCTCACATTCTTACAGTTATATTTGTAAATAGGTGTTGTTTTAGGGTAATTTACAATTTGATTCACACAATTTAACATTTTCTGAAAGAACATGCAAGAATGCAAGAAAGTAATTAATTAATGTCATCTAAACATTAAAAATCATTACTAAAAGGCAGTCTACACTTCGTGGTTCAAACTTGTGGAAAGAGAGATTTGAGTAAAACCAGATTTATTTAAATATAGATGTATTGATTTTTTTTCTCCAAATGATGCAAAAAGGTAATGGAAAATAAAACTATCGGTATTATGGTAAAAAAATCTTGAAATAAAGCAAAGAGTGTGTCAAGGTATAAAGAAAACTAAATGGAGGCTTAAAATTATTCACAGAAATTATATGCTTATAAATTTCTGGTTTGTCCTCAAAGTTTGATGTTCACTTCTTTGGAAAGGGCTACCAACATTTTGAAAATATTCACCGCTCTATTCGAGCTTATTTAAAGAGACATGAATGCCTCACATTCTTACAGTTATATGTGTAAATATATATGTAAGGGACTGGCATAGTAACTATCATTAATCTTAAATGCTGCATTTATAGAGTTAAAAGACGCAAAGCTACTCCAACTTGACTATGTGAAAATATGTGATAGAAAACGGGTGCTTGTAGGTGTAACTAATCTAACTTCCTGAGATCTTTGTATTTTTTTAATATGCTAGGATACAAAACCTTTGTTATAGGAACACAACGAGCAGAAAATAGCAATAATTCGCAGCGATACGATTCTGTATTTGAAATAAATTGTGGATAATTCTTTTGTGCTATCGGTTGCTTCAAATGGTCCAAAGAAAAGAGAATTATACACGGCAAAAATAAAAACTGATTCCGAGCTCATTCGCCTTTATTCTGTGTAAGCTTCTCGCAGCATAAAATAAACTTTAGGTAAAAGGAATTTGTTGGGCTTTTTCAGACCTACTTTCGTATAATCTAATAAATACGAGAAATAGTTATTATAGCACGGGCTTGTCTTTTGCATGCCGTTGGAGCTACAAATATTCCACCATATTTGGTAAGAATTAGATTGAATAGCAGTGCGGTTCTCACGTAGCCAATAGCCATAAAAAGAACATTGCACGCGCGCGCCCTGAAGCTTCTAACGTAAGCTAAGAAATGCTTCTAAATCGAAACCCCGCAGCATATATGCTTGGTAGCCACTGTATAGGAGGATGATAGCCCAAGGTGCTGTGGAGGAGAAGATAAGGTGCCAGAGGAGAGTTGGGGATTGGTTTGGAATGGCTGGAATCTTCGAACGAAGCAGATGATTAACATATTGGAATTTGAAATTGCATTAGATTGTAGAACTTGGAGCCTATATATGTCGACAATGTTGTGTATGCATTAGAAGACGAAGGTGCTGGCATTCGATTTGACAGAATTGTGCGCCCTCGCTTCGGAAGTAAGTTAAGCAGACTCGAGTCGCTCTTTGCATTTGCAAATTTTCGACCTACATTCGATTTCAGCTTCTATTTTTTTTCTCTCAGCGTTTGAAGACCCTTTGCTCAGAAGTTTATGGACAAGTATCGTGAATAGCTCTTTTATTTGTTGTGTACTTTTATATCATCATCTCCCACTCATTATCAACTACCTGTCTGTCTGTCTCCATTTTTCACGAGTGCCATACACCTTATATTTCTCACTCAGTTTGTCATTGTTGGATGCTTCTGTGCAGTTTATGAGGATTCTTTTGTTCTTTTGTTCCTTTTTGACTCTAAAAAACTGGATAATTTATTAGAGACTAAATGAAGTAGTAAATAAATAAAAGGAGATATAGGTAAAAGAAGGAATAGATCAGGAAATTCAAAAAGAATTGTCGTTTTAAAAAGCATTTCATTTAAAAATTATATGAGTACTTATGAACTACTGATAAGTGTGATCTTGAAAAAATTATCATTCAGCTATGTAACTGTTATGAAAAGAATTCAATTCATTATCATCTACCATCAATTGCCATTTTCAATAGCTAAGACTTGAATCTAAGTTAGGTAGGGATTGCAAAAGACAAATTGTCGAATGGAAATGCATATATCAAGTTTATGAAAATGAATTGCAACCACGTTAATGAATTCATTAAAAAAATCTTAAATCAAAGTCAACTCTTTATTAGTCTACATATCAGTCACATTAGTTAATACAATTTCTTCTGAGTTTCGAGCGTATCACCCATCTTCAGGTATTACGACAAATCTCAAGGAAAGTACTGTCAAGAGAAGATTTCTTAAGCCTTTTCGATAACCTGGAAAAAGTTTGGTAGTACTTTAATCCTTCAGGTCCATATTTCTTGTAAATATAGTCATATGAGTTTCTGCTTACCAGTGTAATCTTCAATTAGACTAGTCCTAAGCAACAGATACTCCATCACCCAGATATAGTTCTCACCAACCCCAATTTTAACATCCATCACCACACCGAACCCATGCCTGCAACCCCATCCGATCACTTAAGTATGGTCACAACTATATCCAACTCTCGCATCTAAATTAAGATACCAGAAAGGAAATCACTCAGCATAACCGACTGGGTTAAATATAAATACTACTTAAGCACCATAGATACCAGAACCTTTAACAACCAAGAACCCAACGTAATAGAAGCCGAAATACAGAAGATAAGTAAAAAAATAATAGAAGGCGATGCAATGTATACACCTAAAATAGAATACAGAACCCTCCCTGCACCGAGATGGGAGGATGAAAATAAAGGAAAAGTGGAGGAATGTAAAAGATTGACGAGAGAAATAACGGATCTGGGTAATACGATGTAAAAATATAACAGGCTAAAAACCACCAGAAGACAATTGGGGATAATGATAAAAGAAAAAGCAATTTAAAGTCTGAAATAATATAATCAGAAAAATGGGCATCGAAAGGGATCTCCAAAAATTTCGGACCCAATTTCTAAAACTGCGAGGAACCCAACCCCAAAAAACAATAAAGATAAAAGTGCAAGAAAGGAAAGTGCAGCATAACGCAAAGCTGCAAGATCACTTCAGAAGGCCTTGGAAACAAATATATTAGATTTATCCAGAATAGAACCTCGACTTCGATAGAGAATACGAAGAGGAAATAGCTCGAACAATTGAGAACCAACAAGACAACATCAAACCATACGCACAGGTTGACGAGGGGAGACTCGTCCGCTCAGAAGAGGGAATGCCGTTCACAACGGAAGAGTATTTGACAGCAGTTAAATCGTTGAGACAAAGGGCACCAGGAGTAAGTGGCATAACGAAGGCGCACCTGTCTAATGCACCAAACAACTGGATACTACCCCCAGGCTTTCAAGACGGCAAAGGTGATCTTCCTGACGAAACCGAGTAAACAAATACACCAAATCGAAAGCTACCGCCCAATCTCACTACTAGAGTTTCTCGAGAAACTCCTCGAAAAACTCTTCAACGAAAGGTTAATAAAACATCTTCACACAAATAACCTATATAACCCACAACAACACGGGTTCAGGAGCAAGAGAGAGACGGAAACCGCACTGGAGGTAATAACGGAAAAAATTGCCATCGAAATAGCACACGGCAACAGAGTGGACGTCACACTCCGCGACGTTGCCAAAGCTTTCGATAAGGTATGGATCTCCGGTTTACAAGCAGAAATCAGCGCCCTAATCATGGAGACCAAGCTAACCAAAATATTATGCCACTAACTGATAGGAAGAAAAGCCATTCTGCATTTAAATATCCAAATGGGCGACGAATTCGCTCTACGGGTGGGGATCTCACAAGGAGGGTGTCTCTCCCCAAACTTATATACCATATATACCCATGACCTACACCAACCAACGGATGAGGGTGCGATGTACATCCAATTCGCAGATGACATCACTCACACAAATTCTCTCAATTAATAGACAAAACCCAAGAGATATCGCCCAAACGACAGCGAGGAAAATAAAAAACGTAAACGATTTCGAAAAAAAGAAACAAAATTAAAACAAACACAAATAAATTTAGCCTTTTTCCAATTAATTGAAGGAAAACAGCCACAATTAGAGTCGAGGGGGAAAGATACCATTACAACACGGAGGGTAGAGTCGTCGGACTCAAGCTAACGACGAATGGGTATGTCTCCTACCTGTCAAAAAGGGCAAATGAATCAAAAGCAACAATGTCAACGCTGCTACGATTTCATAACCTTTCAAGCAACAATAAAAGAAAATTATATACATCCCTCGTCTGTTCTTAATTATTATATCCGATCATACCTACTCACATACTGAGTAAAAATCAGATACAAAAGGCCCAAAGAGTACAAAAATGGGCAACTAATGCAACAAATTACTCAAAAAATATTTCTTTCATACCAACTTCAAAATCACTTTTGTTAACCCACTTTCCAGGGGAAGTTTCTTCTCGTCAAAAGACAAACTTCCTCTAGAAATGAGCAGCCGTGTTGTTTATGCTTTTACTTGTCCTTGTTGTTTGCAAGGAACCTATATTGGTAGTACGGTTCGCTCATTGAAAGAGAGGTTTTGTTCTCACATGGGAATAGGACATCGCACTGGAAAAATATTGTCTAAAAAGGAAGCTTCTGTAATAAGAAATCATAGTATAGAATGCAAGACAGAATGTTCCATAGATAACTTCAAAATAATTGGTCATAATAACAATGAATATAGTCTAAGAATTTTGGAATCCCTACTAATAAGTACAGAATCTCCTACACTCAACATCGATAATACCGCTGTTCCCCTTCTTATTTCTTAATTTTAATTACCTCATTCAACATCAACCAACCTTCTCTTATTTAACAACCAACCAATCAAATTCCTATCCTTCTTTAAGCCACATCCTTTATAATTTCTTCACTTTGTGATTTCTACTGAACTTCATCAGGAAGCAATATTATACTGTAATTATTTGCTTTTGTTTTTTTGTGTTTTTTTCGTTTCAATAGTGTTATATTAAATTAATAATTTGATTCTCTTGACTTTTAAATTCCTGAGTTATTTTCTAATTTTTGATTTACCTACATAGTCTTAACCTAATTATTTTTAATATTTTTAATATTCTTTAACTGTATTAGATTAATTTATGTTTTAGAACCTAAAGATGGGTGATACGCCCGAAACGTTGTTCCAGAAATAAATCACATGTACCTCAGCCTCCTATATATGAAAATTAATGCAATATCGCAAGAAAAGATGAGGAATTAAACCACATTCCCCGAAGACAATTTAATTCAGAACAGTTTCGGTGTATCTCACACCCTTTTTCAACTGACACTGGATAGAAAATATAAGAAAAAAATGCATACAAGCATAACAGGTCGTGAAATATTCCCTCTTTTATCCGCAATCCCCTACTTGTGGCTAATCTGGAGGGGGGGGGGGGTTAGGCCTAAACATATTGAAGGGCTGACATTTTACTATTTTATTTATGTGCTTTCATATTACAGGCTTAAAATAAAATTGACCCTCAGATAGATTTAAATTAGGAACTGACGATATCAAGCTCGATTCTACGATTCTTCTCTTGACATAGTTAGCCAATTTAAATACCATTTTACTTCCATTGAAATCGATCGTATGATTCTTGTCTCTAACATGGCAAAATATTCCACTGCTTTCGCTGCCCACTCTAATATCTCTTTTGTGTTCATACAATCTCTTGTCTAGATTTCTCCCCGTTTTCCCTATATAAACTTTATGGCAATCGTTGCATGGTATTGCATAAACTCCTATGTTAATATGTTCTTTGGGTTTCCTGGCAATCATCAATTGGTTTAAGGCATTATTATATTTAAAGGTCCTGATAATGACAATTTCTTCATCTAAATAGGAAGGATGACATATTTTGTATGCTCTAAGGAAATGGTTAGAAATTACCGATTTTTTAACAGTATTATCGTGAAACGAAAAATAATGTATATAAGCATTCGAGTGGGTTGGTTTCCTATACACGTCAAGTTTTAATGCATGGTGATCTTTATTAATGAGGACATCTAAAAAGGGTAATCTATTATCATATTCCCATTCATATTTAAATTTGATGGAGACATGCAGATTATTTAAATTATTAAAAAAGGGTGTGAGATACACCGAAACTGTTCTGAATTAAATTGTCTTCGGAGAATGTGATTTAATTCCTCATACATATATATATATATATATATATATATATATATATATATATATATATATATATATATATATATATATATATATATATATATATATATATATATATATATATATATAATAAAGCAAAAAATAAAGAGATCATAGGAGCAATTTATAACAAAGGCTCGAATGCTTAAATTACAAACTTCAAATATAGAAAAACTACAAAGCAAAATAAAAGCAAAACGAAAGCGTTTGCCAGGTAACCTGGCGCAATTCACTATATCATTATCACCTTCACCGAACCATCGCCATGTATCACCCGTCACTCATAAACACACACACACACCACACACAACATCTCTACCTTTTTATCTCTCGTCTACACCTTCACCTCTTATAATTTCCCTATCCCTATCCACTGGTCCTAACTCCATGACAACATTCTTAACCAATACACGTGGGAGAAAAGCACGTTTCTCTATGAGTTCAAAAATTTAATGCTATCAGATAAGTTGGATTTTAGAAAAAGTGATAAAGTTGGATCTAGCGAAAACAGCCCTGGGCTAATGTTGAGATTACTCTCCTTTGTGTGGGAGATTAAAAATGATTCCAGGATATTTTTCTTTATAAAATCATTACTAGGGATTATAGTATCAGTTTTGGACCAGTTAATTCCGTGTCCCATCTTGGAATTGTGGACAGCCAAGGCATTATTCAGATAACCCTTAATTACCGCATTTTTGTGTTGTTGGGTCCTTATGGAAACATTTTTGGAAGTTTTGCCTACATAGAATAAATTACAATCTAAACATGGAATTCGGTAAATTACTTTATTATCATTATTGGTGCTATGCTTTATTAAGAGATTTTTCAATGTATGATTGTATTTAAAGGCTACCTTAATACTAAGTTGTTTTAGAATGGGCACTACAGACATAAAATTATCATGATAGAGTAAAATTAATAGGTTTTTACGAGGTTCGATTGTCTCTAATTTACAATTAAAATTTTTTTGGGGGCTATGTTCTTACATTTTTTTAGAAAGTACTTTCGGTAGCATAAATTGGTAGCAATATCTTCAATTTTTGTGTATTCTTTATCTATATAGTCGGGACTACATATTCGAAGAGCACTAAGATACATGGAGGAAAAAACAGCAGATTTTATATTTTTTGCATGACTTGAATAAAAATGGACATAAGATAAATTATTTGTCGGTTTCCTATAAAGAGTAAATTTAAATCTATGTGGTTCTCTAATTATTAGGACATCCAAAAATGGAAGGCTCTTATTTACTTCCTTTTATACGGTAAATTTAATTGACGGAACCAATGAGTTGATAATTAAAAGAAAACTATCGATGTCAAAACTGTTGTTTAAAATTACCAGGCTGTCATCAACATACCGGAACTAAACAGATTGAGTAGACCAAGGATGGGGGATCAACCTAGTTTCGAAAAATTCCATATATAAATTTGACAATAAGGGAGATAAGGGATTACCCATAGCCATACCAAACACTTGTTCATAGAATTTGTCGTTGAAACTAAATTTAAATTTTTTAATACATAAACAAATAAGCTCAACGATCGTATTGGTTGGTAAGGGCAGGTCATAGGCATTTAGAATAGAGACTAGGAAGTCTAATAAGGTCATCAATGGGCACTTTGGTGAATAATGAGGTAACATCAAAACTGACTAGTCTCAGGTCTGATGTTACTCTCATATTGTTTAATTTATTACAAAGGTCAAGGAAATATTTTTATGCGAAGGGGATATAGTTCCTAAGATAGGGAAAAGTAAATTTACTAAGTATTTTGAAAGTTTATATTGGATTTAACCAGTGGCACTTATGATTGGTCTTTTTGGGTTTCCTGGTCTATAAGTTTTTCTTAGGCCATACAAATAGGATAAAGAAGAGCCACTTTTATTCAGTTTCCTTCCATGATACATATTCATATATATATATATATATATATATATATATATATATATATATATATATATATATATATATATATATATATATATATATATATATATATATATATATTCTATGATTATACATAACATCAATAAATGAAGCTCACGAACCTCACATAATTCATAAAATATGATGCATCACATACATTTATATTATCATTATCCATAGCATCAATAAACTAAACTCACGTAATACAGTATACAGAACGTTTTGATGCATCACATGAATATCTTTCTTATAATTACTCATAACAACAGTGAATTAAACTCAGGTAATTTATAAAATAGCTTGATCCTTCATACATATTTTTTATAATTATCCATAATGATCATTACTAAGTAAAATACACAAAATAATTAAAAACTATGTACCGATAACCAAAACTAAGCAATACTAATAAGATGGATAGGCTTGTTTTTTCGCAACAAGCTCATTTATTTGAAGGGAAACTTTAGCAATAGCACAACGAATATCGTCCTAGGAGTTTTGAGTTTCAATCTGTATTTTGATTTGATTCCTAACAGTACTGAAAATGCTGACTCACAAAGCCATGTTGATGGAAATAACAATAGTACTACAATAACATATATAGCAATCTGTCTATATAAATTTCGCATCGACAATTAAAAATCACGCAAATATTTCTCAGAGTACACATCACGTGCAGAATCATCATGTTGAAGCTCTACCAGTTCCTCTAGCATACCTGTCCCAGCCTGCAGCACCTGAACATTTGCAGTAATAGCGTGAAAAATAGCCATCACTTTCTTACCCCAGTTTCATAAGATGTTTAGTTGCTAATTTCGTGATGTTATTGGTCTCCGATTGTGGATTTTGATCTAGAAGTTCTGTTACAGTACAAAAGATAGAGAAGGTATCAGACTGGATATTTACATCCACAGCCGAAGTTTTGCACGCAATGCTTTGAGCTTAGCTATAAACTGTCAAACTGTTATGTCTTTTCCTTTGGAGACTCTGGTTTAGTATATTCAAGGCATCAAATATATCAACTAGGTAAGCAAGTTTCAGAATGAAAGAATGATCTTTTAAGTAAGTGACAAAACTTTCGCAGTTGTGACAATGTTGAAAAAATTTCACCAATTCTGTACAGTAGTGGTTCTTCTCTCGGATCGAATGTACCCCCTGAAAAGTACAAATGTACCACTGAGGGTAAAGGGTACCTTAGATTAGGAACCCCTGCACTAGTGTCTATCGACAATGAACGGACCTTAAGAGATGCCTTAACGGCCAAACTGAATGAACCGGAAAATATATAAAAAAATATCTGTGATGAGCTCCTAAATAAGAAGAGCAATCAAAAGCCATTCAACTTGAACCAGACTGGATGGAGAATTTAGACAGGCAAACAAATTTATTCATTATTAATATACAGTACGTAGATGATTTGACTCAATTAGTGGAAATCCTATACAAAGACCCACCAATGAGAACAGGAAAGAAGTTGAATTATAGATGAATACGAAAGAAAAAAAAAATGTAAGCTACAAACAAACATAAAGAAATTTAACATAGTTTATATAGGAAGGTGCTTACGGTCAGATGTGGGGATCGAACGAACTAGATACCCTTACTCGACTGAATGTAGTCCTAGTAAAGAGAATAACTGCCAACAGATACAGGACCTACGTCAAGGAAAGAATAAGAAAAAAACGATAACATCTCTAAAGTTAATGTCGAGATTCAAAGAACTAATTAGAAAAAAACAAAAATAAGCTATACAAGGCAATAGTACAATTAGTACTGCTATATCAAAAAACAATCGCTACAGAAGGTGAAAAATCTTAACAGTATCTTATAATAAACTTAGGAAGAATCGAGAGAAGAAAAAAAAAAGACCTCCTCAGCAGTATCAAAGTACCAGGAATAAACAAATTACTAGAGAACAAGGCAAGCACGATTAAAGAGAAAATATTACTGATATAAAAGAAGATTACATGAGAAAAAAAACGAAACAAAGTTCCTTAAGCTTCGTATACAATCAAGAACAAGGAATTAGGTAAAAACTTATACATAAAAATGCTGACTCAAAGGTGAAAATTATAGAGTATAATAAGCATGTTAAAAAAATCAAAATATAAATAATCCCCAAAATTGACCTTACTAGATGTTATCTCAAACCACGATTATGGATGAAAAAAAAATGGACTTGAAACAATAACTAACCGAAACTGACAACCTGATTGATGAACGCGAGGTGGAACAGTCAATACAGTATGCGAGAATAACACTAGCCCATGCCCTCTCCACGCTTCCTATACCCGAGTTAGAAAACTACACAACAATAATAATGGTCTGAGCATCTTTCAACAAAGGTAATTAAACAGATAACTAAATAAAACTAACTAATGACAAAGATTAACTTGATCTACAAGCACAAAATAGGGATGAAACGGTTTGAAACCTAAGAGAAGGATTTAAACAAGCGAAAAGAGATTAGCCGAATCTCCTATCCTTCTTTGTGATTAGAAATGATCGATAAAAAAATAAATAAGGAAGAAAAATATACAAAGAATAGAAGGCTCCAAGGTAAGCCGGTGATTGTGATTCCACGTTAATCAGTAGGTCTTCCCAGTCAGTCAACTTGTATATAAACAAGAACTTGACTGTTAGAAAGCACCTTTTTCTTCTTCATCTAACCTCTTGAGGCAGACCACCTATGTATGGCACGCATCAATACTTTAACAAATATTTCCACTTTCTAACCTGTCTCTTTTGCTTTTACTCCCTCCTACTCCGTCTTCCGGCTGTAGCCAACTTCTCTGGGGCCACTTGGCTTTCTAGAAGTGAGAGAGAAAAATGGGAAAAGGAGTCGGCTTTCGCCGGCGATCCCCACTCATTGAAGTGGGGATGAGAGGCGGGTATCTGGTAGCAGGAGACAAAGTTTTCTTTTCTGACTATAAAAAAGAGCTTTATTCTGACAGTAAAACGCGAAAGTGCCCCAAGTAGCAAAATTATTACTGTGAATGCAGGGATACTGATCACATCGGGATTTCTTGCCTCAAGGAGCAGAAGAAATGCGACAACTGCAGGGTCCCCCAGGCTGCACTAGTCATGAGATGCCCCCAAAAGAATGAGATAGTAAAAACAAAAAATAAAAACAAACAAGAAAAGAAAAAATGAATGTCTTATACTCATGTATGACATAAAGAGTCCAAGAACGAAGCATCATCACGGGACCCCAGAAAGGGTCGAACAGCAGACAGAGCCTGGAGGTGATGGTAATGCTGTTATATGACCGCCAAAATCGCAGAGCAGGAGCTGTTCAGTAGAAAGATGTTTTAATATAAAATCGGACCACTAGGAACCCTTTGGTTAGCGACAAGCCCCCTCCCTCAAGTCATTTTTTTAAAGTACTAAGTGGCGAGGGAATTAAAAAGGAACAAACAACAGGAAAACAACAACAACAACAAAAAACACAAGGAAAGAAAAGAAGAACAAAACAAAAAATGCTAGCAAAGAATGCATGTACAAAGACAAAAACGAAAAGGGTAGAGAAGAAACCTCATAACTGCAAGAGAAGGAGAAATCACTAGACGCGAGAAAAAAAGAGAATTCCGCAGATTACCTGTATCTCGACACGATCATGGAAGAAATAAGGAATCAAAAATCCGTTACTCCACTAAACACAGACAAAAAAAGAGGTAAACAACGAAGAAAGTAGATAAAAGGTAGAAAAATGTACAGAAAACCAAAAATAAATTACAGAAGACGAAGGAGAATTACAGAAGAAGAGATAAAATTAAGACTGCTCACGACTTAACACAACGAATTTACCGTAGAATGGAACAACGAAAAAATCCTAAAAGAGAGATATACGACGATAAACTTAGATTCTCCAGTAACAAAAGCAATGTTATGTAAACAAATAACTTCAGAAAACTATGAAACGAAGAAGATTAACATGAAAAATAAGCACACAAGAAAAGAAAATCAAACTAATAAAGAAATAACGAATTCGAAATGGTTGTTTAACTCAAGTTAAGAATATAACTAAAGAGCTTAGCTAGACCTCATGGCATCTATGCAGACCTATGCAAATCTAAAACTTTCTTCCATTAATTTTGGCCACTATCTTTTTTCCATGCCTGGACATAATAAGAGATGAAATATAGGTACAATTAGAAAGAGAATAGTAAGAGAGTAAAGTGGTTGAAGAGTGAGTTTAAAGAATAGATGATGTGTAGGAGACAGAATAAAAAGGTCCCTGGTGAAAGTGTAGATCTGTTTGTGTTAGTTTTGTTTTGTTTTTTGTTGTTTTTTTATCTATAAACTATAAATTTTATAGTTTATTTAATTAAATTAGCATTGTTAATTTAATTAAAAGGGTTTCATCTTAATGATGATTGATTTGTGGCATTCAAGCCTTTATTTGAGACGGGGGGTTTTTAATCCCACTTTAGGTATTTGAACAATTATATTTTTCTTAAAATGTTAAGTTGAGTTTTAAAAATAATTTTTATTATTTAAGTGAATTTGAGTTTATAGTGAAGTTAGTTTTAACTAAAAAACTTGTACATTACACTGGTTGAGTCTTGTTTATTGTCGATTCCGTAATGTGTATTGGGAAGACACGTCAACGTCAGACTGTAATTTACTGCTTTTAAAAGGTCTTATTTGTCGGTCGAGTTCGATGTCTAGGTGTGTACGAGAGAATTCAGGGGTCAAGCATGCACCAATGGCTTGCCATATCATCTTAGCTCTCTCGTGGAGCCCCACGTTGATTGGAGATAATCCAACCAAGTCGTGGAGCGCCCTCTGTTTTTTATGTTCTCTTCTTCGGGTGTTTGTAATAAGTATGTGAAAGTATGGAACGTACATACTCACATGCCACCAGACAATCGTGGGAACGAAAGAAATTTGTCGTTTGAGTTAAACTTCGTCTCCTCTCTCTCCCCCCACCCTTCCCTCAACAGGCGACAGGAAGTCTGACGAAAGAAGGCTTATCTCACAGGGAAACCTAAATTCTATTTGCCTTCTTTATGATACCATGGAGATTGTCCAGAAGGCGCTGCGATAAGCAAATAGTCGTGAATGGAATCTCTCTCTCGATTTTACACAGTCCGCGGTATAAATGACAACGCCGTTTACCTCTCTAGAGCAGTGTCCCAAACATACTCGCGTAACCCTTACGTTGAACGAGAGTCGTTGCCGTAACGTATCAACTGCCAACGCGCCGCTGAGTTAACTTGGTCGCTGTCTCAAAGTGTTCCTGAGGCAAATCCCGCCCTGCAGAGTCTGTGACTAGAAGAATACGCTCTGTTACTCAACGTAACTTGAGAAAGAAAAAAAGGAACATCCAAATAGTTACTGGAAGTTACTATTTGTTAGTGTCACATCCAGTAAGGAGTGAACTAACCGGAACTGCAGTCAGCAGCCCCGAACCCGTCGTCTTATCCCCCCTTTCGCCGAGAACTCGTCTTAACGCCACCCGAACCACCACGTCTTGACCTGAGTAGTCATCTCTCCAATCCATCACAATTAATGGTAATCTGTAAACACAGTGTCCCTCTATTCTTAAATTACCTATTTAATTAACAGTGATTAATACTCCCATTGAGTCATTATAAATCTAGACGCTTAACGTCAGTTTTCAATATTTAATCCTTATTTACCTAAATGCCCGTTTAACTATTGCTTCTAATTATTATTTTTGTGTAAATTAAAGTTTATTTTTGTACGTGTGTTTATTTGTGGCTCCTCATTTTTGACGTACCCTTGGCAAGACTTTAATTAAGCATCCCTTCGGCTAATTTATTCAACCTGTATTATGCACTCTTAGAATTTAACAATCACAAACCTCTCCCCAGTAAAAAGTGGGACTTTTATAGTGTGAATCCTGGCCGCGGCACAACCAGCCTCTAACCAGCTTTCGCACTTTCAGTAGGAATTAAAGCCTATATATATATATATATATATATATATATATATATATATATATATATATATATATATATATATATATATATATATATATATATATATATATATATATATATATATATGATCGTAGATTGAGCTTATAGGGTCAATACGATCGACTTAAACAAAAGCGGTGTGTCCAGATCAAGGACTAGAATAATTATTGGACCAGACTATGAGCAATTCTACGACAAAGTAAAACCGCCACATTCTGGATGACTTGTAGTTTCGCAATGTGGGTATAAGAGTCTCGAGCGAATGCACGCATTGGATATCTTGAGTTTTTTGAGCGAGTTAAGTCAATGAACCTATAAATCTCCCTCTAATCTCTCTTGCTATTCGCGACTGTACACCTGATATTACTCTTGTAGCCCCCTGTGGTGATTTTGAGCCCCACAACCGTCCTTTCCAGGCAGTAGGGGGATTCTCTTCCCTTTTACCCGTATATCATTGAAGGTCTTGCGAAACATGTGAATTATTTTAAATGTGAGGGCATTGGTCGATCTTCCATCTCCTCTCGAAAGAGTTGATGTTGGAAATTTCCCTAGCCGTATTTATCGCCATAAATTTCCTGTGAACGTAAGCGGTTGGACAAATTTGCGATATATCGTCAGTGAACTGAACGTATATCTTACCTGTGATAGAACGGGTTGAGGCCGCGTTAATTTCAACACCTATCCCATGTTATTTAAAAACCACGATGCTCCCACGTGCATCTTGGCTTTGAAGCTTGGCGCCTTATCGCAGCCACCTGAGTCAATGTTTAAAGAAGGAAGTTTATCTTCCCCCCGTTCACCCCCATACGCTGATCTCGCCAGATTGAGTTAGGCTTATGGGCAGATAAGGCATTGTTTCCAGGCTCGGCTGTGCATTCCCTCGAAGCTCCCACTCCATTGTCCCCCACGCCAAGGGAGTGTCTCGACTATTTAGATGGAAACTTTACCACTAAGATCAGATTGGAGATCCAGATTTTCGTCGCGAAACATCACCACGACCCTCTCTCACTTTGTGCGCCAAGGGACCTCGACCTCGAGATTCACCATCACTTGTCCAGAAGGAGGACAATATCCCTTGAGTGCCAAGGTTCGAGCCTTGCGTGACGCCAAGTCCACAAGGCTTCCCCCTCGTTGTTCAGAAAGAAAACAACGTTAGAACAGCCATTGTTTGTTCGATCCCGTTGACCAGAAACGGTTCTCACCCCTTCCCCTGTTGTTCAGAAGAGAACAACGTAGAACAGTTATTGTTCTTTTGAGCCCGTTCGCCAAGAAGCGGTTCTCACCTTTCCCCCTTGTTGTTCAGAAGAGAACAACATTAGAACAGCTATTGTTCTTGAGCCCGTAGACAAGAGACGGTTCTCACCCCCAATGTTGTTCAGAAGAGAACAACGTAGAACAGCCATTGTTCTTCAAGCCGTTCGTCGAGAAACGGATCTCATTCCCAAGACGCCACGTCAGGATCATCTTATTCCCCCCCTTCGGCTGGAACTCGCCAGAGGACCGAAAATTCCTTCACGTCGACTTCCTCTGCACCACTAGTATAAAATTACGTAAGCCGAACGTTACCTTTGAGTATTTAACCCTTTTGTCAATTCTATCCTGTGCTTTAAATGGTTTAGCGAACCATCCCATCTCTTTAACTTTATATTTGTTTTACCTTTTTAAATCTTTTAATCCTCGGATTAGCCCGAGCCATCACGACCCTTTCCATTCTCTGTTTATGTCAATATTTTCCGTTTTGTGTATTGTTGATAGTTATTGTTAATAAAACTCTATTCTATTAATGATAGCAATATTATTATCCTTGAGCTCAGTTCCACTTCTTAAGCATATCGACGATACATAATATCGGCCCGCCAGACATCCACGCACTCTAAAGATAATTAAAGAAGTTCTCCCAACGAATAATTATATATGGTATATCGTCGAGAGTCCATTCTACGACATTACCTTAGGATAGAGGTTGTGGTAAGTCACGTGTATATATGTGTTATAGAAGGCGACTGAGACAGCCCCCTTCTGGGACCCCTGATTCGAGCTTGAATTTGGGGCCATTTTATCCTCTGATGTGTATGTATGCTCTCCTCTCCATTATGTAGTCACAAAGAATCCTCTCAAGAATGGGGTCGAGGCCTATTTGAAGGATCTTGAATTGTAGGCCTCTCTTCCTAACCTTATCAAAAGCTTTTTTGACATCTAGGAGCACCAAGTGGGCATGCCTTTTGTCTGCCTTGATCTTAGCGAGCTTTTCTGTGATAACGGCTGGAGCCGTATCAGTCCCTCTTTTCCTTCTGAAGCCGTGCTGTTGCTCGTTATGCAGGTTGGCTTTGTCGAGAAAAGAGTTGACTCTGTTGGCTTATATCTTCTCAAAGACTTTGCTAGCAAATTCTAAGAGAGATATCGGCCGAAAGCTGGCAGGGCAGTCCGGGGGCTTTCCTGATTTGGGAATAAAGATCATCTTGGCCACCTTACACTGATCGGGAAAGTAGCCCGTGTTCAGAGCGGCATTTATGATTTTAAGAAGCCAACTCAGAACATTAGGCGGGGCCTTGATGAAATTCTTCCTGGTTAGCCCCGTGGTACCTGGTGCTCTTTGACGAAAGGATTTTAGTGCAACGGAGAGCTCTTGGGCAGTTATTTTACTCCCATAGCCCTCCATCACTCTTTCCTGCGATACACAATGATAAGGGGAGGTTCTGTGTATTTTTGGTGTTTAGTTGTTCGATTATGTCAGTCTCGAATTCGAGGTCGTAATTGTCATTTTCTTCTGGGGTAATTGTGAAGATTGAGAACCAGAATATCCTAAAAATTTCCTCAATCTCTTCAGGCTCGTCGATTTCTATACCGTCGTTTCTAAGTGTTATTTTTTGGGGGGGAGGTCTTCCTTTTAACCGTTTAACGGTTTGCCAGAAGGTGTGCGAGTCTCTTTTAATGTCGAGTCTTTCTATTAGTCTGTCCCATGTGAGTATCTGTTGGTCCGTAATTAGTGTCTGGAGTTCGTCTTTAATTTCTCTTAGTCTTCTGTGGGCATTGTGGTTGGGGCCTGTCAGTGCTACTGCATTGGACAGGTCCTTATATTTCTGAGCCAGGGCTCTCATGGGAGGGGTCCAATGGGGAGCTGGAAGGGCTTATACTTAATATGGGGAACATTATTTTCATCGGCTTTAATTAGGAGGTCAGTGATTTTATCCAGCTCTTTATCTATCTCTTCAAAATTGGCATCGAGTAAAGGGTCAGGGATATAAGTTAGAAGATAATTTCGGTAGCTTTCCCAGTTCGCTTGTTTGTAGCTTTTGCGTTCTGAGATTGCAATTTGGATGGGATTTACACCTACTGTAATTTTGAATAGCCTGGTGGTCACTCGGAATTATGGGGCTCGGTTCAATGTAGTAGTTGTAGTGAAACCTGATACTGGATAAAACAATATCAGGTTTCGTTGCTGCATTTCCTGTAATGTATGCCGGAAATTCTGGTCCGATCCTTGTCACGTATTGTCTCTCAAGTAATACTTCGATGTTTCTACCTGCATTGTTGTAGGAGGTATACCCAGATGCTGCACAACTTTCATTTAGATCTCCAGCAAAGATTACGTTTCTCTTATAGCTGAATATCTGTAGAAAGTTGTGCAAGGGTACATAGCCGCATCTTGGGGGTTGATAACCCTTGGCCACGACCAGACCCCCCCTGGGGTCTGGCACGGCCATTGAGGTAGACCGTGCCTACCTCAATGGCAAGGTAAGATTCATCTAAGTCGGGTAGTTTTTCATATTTTAGTCCTTTTTTGACGGCTATTGCGCAGCCGTCATACCGTTTCTGGCTATGATTTTTACTAATGACGTTGTATTGAAATATTTTAAACTCTTTTTGCGCGGTCAGTCCGTGTTTGTTTATAAGTATGATGTCAGGGTCATTTTTTCGCAAAATATTGCCATAGATGGAACCTTTTCCATCCCATCCATCGACATTCATTTGTACAATTGTAAGTCTATTGGTCATTTTGTGTAATGTTGGGTCTTTCGTGTGTGGGATTAAAGTGGACGCTTATTCGTGATCCACTTCAGCCCCATGTGGTGTACTGGGCGGGGTGCGCACCCTTTCGTTTCGTTTTTTTCTGAATTTAGTGTCCATGATTGTGAGAAAGCAGTCGGTGGGCAATTTGATCATGTTTTTGGAGAGAGCCACCTCAACCTGCCGTTCCGGAACCTCATCAGAGCATTCTCACTTGTATCTTCTGGTCCTAAGACCCTCAGATACTTCATGGGAATCGATTTCGGCTGGGAAGGGCGCCGATTTGGGGGCATACAGCTTGAGCTCGAAGCCTCTCGCATGATACTTGAGTTGAGTCTCCCTGCCTCGAGATGAGGAGGTTGACCTTGGGCCACGTGTTTTTGAGAGTTTTCTTGACCGTGGAGACCTGGGCTCTTTGGATCGTACTGCTTCCTTGTTTGGTGTCTTTGTGTGTGTTTGTGTTTTTGGTGTTTCTGTGTTAGTTTTTTGTGGGGTGAGCGGCACTTGTTTTTCTGTTTGTGGAGTTTGTTTTGGTTTGTTTAGACGTGGGTCACGTGCGGTGGCTGTGTTTAGGGGTGTGGGTACCTTTTGGCACGGTTCTGGGCACTGAGGGGCTACGCTTATGCGCATAACCTCCTCTGAAGGAGGGTTGTCGGGGAACCACATCTCCTGTAGGCCGTTCTTTATGAGCATACGGTTGACCTCGGTTGCGAAAGTTCCACAGCGAGTAATGTTTGCTATGTGTGCATAATAAATGCAGCACATAATTTTGGTGGAGTGTTTACTTTCGATGTGGAGGTGTGTCTTCTGGTTGTTCCTCTCGGCAATCGCGGCTTTGACAACTTTTGCATAGGTCAAATTAACCTTTTTTTCCTCCGTCTCGCGTCGTAACTGGGTTTGTTTTTGTATTTCTGTCTTCCTGATCGGGCATGCCATGGAAATAGTCCGGTAGGGGCCTTCGCAGTTCAGACACTTTGGGGAGGTACTCTTGCAGTCGCGCCAAAAATGGTTGCGACTGGCACAGATCGAGCACAGTGTGAGGTCTATATTTTCAGGGCAGCTTGAGGTGGTGTGTTTGCCGTACTTGTAGCACCGAAAGCACATTTGCAAGTCGACAAACTCTTCCCATTTAATCTGCTCTGGGCAGACTCTCACACTAAATAGAAGCAATCCTAGATCCTTAGCCTTTTGCGCCATCGCCGTATCCTCGAACAAAACCTTGAATACGTGCATGTAGGTTTTAAATTTAATTACCTCTTCAACTTTCGCCCAAGGGTGGTTTCTTTTAACTTCGTTTTTAATATCTTCTGCCGAGTGGCTCCCGACCCAGGAATCGAGGCCCCTGCAGATGACACTACGGTGCGTTTGGATTTGAGGGGGTGTGTGGGTTTATAGGTTCACAGTCTTCAGGCATTCAACTGCTTTGATTGAGGTCAAGGCCTCACAATCGGCCTCCCTCGCACAAATAGCAGAGTATCCATTTTGTATGTCAATGAGTCGTACCAAGGCAATCTTTAAGTTTCTGTATATTTGTTCGAATACCTTTCCTCGGTCCGGTTTCGGGCCCTCCGAGAGGACCCGAAGAGTGATTTGAAGAGTTTCTTTCATTTTTTATACATCCTACCGCACACTGGATGGTTATAAATCATAAAAAAACAACCAACACCTGTGTAAAAATGTGGTGAGAGAGAGAAAAAAGAGGAGGAGATCAAAGGTTCAATGTCCAAGAACAAAAAATAACCACTTTACTTCAAAATACTTTTCACGAAGGAGTGAAGATTCATCCGTGGCGTCTTCCACGAAGAAGGCCAGTGGTCCACTTCCGAACGATCGAGCTATCACAATCAAGACGAGTCTCTCTGTTCACTATTCACGCTAAAAATTCCCTTTATAAAAATTCCGAATTTGCTGTCAAAGCGGGAGTCAAACTTGCTAAGGCAACCAGAGCAGTCATCTTTTTCTCATATCTATTCTAACGTACTTTCCCTTTATACTAAACTGACCAATTTGTTGAGAATAACAGTTATTCGTGGTAAAAAATAAGAAAAGCTTCATTATTCGCTACCATTGTACATCGATCAACTGCTCTACCGTAAATGAGGCAAACCCCAATGCAAAAACAGAACATCAATACATCCTCAAGAAGAAAGAAGACCTGTATCTAAAGACACCCGAAGGCAGGCAAAAGCTCACGGCTGAATTTAATATCAGTTGTAATTAAGTCCAAATAAAATAGATATTTTGAGACGGATTTTTCATCTCCATACTGATTAAAAACTGCATTCGCAAGTTAGAACGTTGTTAAACGAAATTGGTAAAGCTGAATTACAACCTGGTCTTCAATAAAACATGTATTCAAAAGAAGCTGCTCCAATCATATACTGATATATATATATATATATATATATATATATATATATATATATATATATATATATATATATATATATATATATATATATATATATATAAAGTGTGTCTAGAGATTTTATGTTAATATTGAAATAGCCATTGATCCCTTAGAAAAGCTACATTTTTGTGTAATTTCCTTTATGGAGTTAAGATGATCATGAAGAGAAAATGGAATGCTAAATTATTGAATCTTAATACCCTCTGAAAAGAAAATTAGAAAATTATTGTTTAATTTACTTTTTACTCTCATAAGAGCATTTGCAGATTTATAATTAGTAGAAATACCTCTAGTTTTCAAAGTAATTATATAAAAAAACATATAATATCAAAGTTTAACGATAAAGGGAAATTAAATGAAACAATTTCAAATAAGAACCATTCTTCTGAATAACTTTGACAATCTGTTTTTTACTAATTAAGTCGAAGTTTCGATGCATTCAACAGAAACGGTCATTTTTTCTTGTTTAATTGCCTGCCATTTGCCTACAGGTATCTCTTTAAGATGCTCAACATGATTTTTATTCGATTGAATCGCAACTTTTCGGAGGCCAGTCCATAATTGAGTCTCCTACAAGTTCTTTGACTCTAAATTATTCTTAGAGAGCTTGTAGCCATGACTAGCAGCATTACCATGTTCGAAGACAAGTGACTTGCTCATCGTCACTGCTTTTTCTTTTCAACCAGGGTATTAAGCTTTTCTCCAGTAACTCCATTACGCTTTTAATTCCTATTGACGCCACCAAACAGTTTGAAATATTGTACTTTCTTGTCTACAACAATTGCAGGCCAACTCACCAATCTTCTTATTAAATTCTGGCCACCAAGAGTTAATATTGAATCTTTTATGAAGATATCTTTGTTAAAGTCAGTTTTCATGTATGTCTTGTCCCACAACACAGGACTACTACTTGCTTGTGTGGTTAGGAACCGTATTTTTGTCTCATTCGTGACTGTATAAAATTTCCTAAGAGTCTAAAACCTTGTTTTTCGCGAAATTGAAGAGACCCTAGGAGCTTTAAAAATAGCCTTGCTGCTACCATGCGGGTTTTAGGCATTTCTTATTTGATTTGCGAAAGATCTCTGGAGGTGAGAACTCGAAATTCTGTTTGAACTCTTTTCTTTCTTTGCAGAATGTCAGTCATTCTTTACAATTTTCTTCACAGTGCCATGATCACGCTTTAACCCATTTGAAATTGACTGAGAAGAATTTCCTTTACCAAATACCTTCAAAATATAATTCTTCTCTTCTCTTTCCGCAACATTTTATCAGAAAATACTGTTACAAAAGATCTGTGGGTGGTCATTGTAATTGGATTGCACAAAATTGACTTTTCACTATCTAATATCTGAAGTGAAGCGTTATGAGTATCTACCAACTTCTGTTTATTGCATTCATAAAACTATATGAAAAAAAAGAAGTTTCAGAAACTTTTTCTGAAAAATAAAGCAACGCTAGAGGTTTATTGCACATAATTTCTATACACACTGTCATAGGGTTACCATGAACAGGGCACGCCAGAAAATCTGGATACAGATCCCAGTACGAGAGTTAAATAAACAAAATTGAGTGCGATTGGCCTAAATAATTAATTCTTAGAGGTTCTGGGATTAGAGACGCTAATGGTAGAAAAATATATATAGCTTTACTACAAACAAAGTAAATATTAATAGCACAAGTAAACGAATGACAATACATAAAATGAGACCCAGGGTACCAAACAGGGGAGAGGGGATACAAGTAATTCGACGGGTACAAGAGTTCGAGAGAAAATATTAATAGTACAAGTAAATAAATGACAATACATAAAATGAGACCCGAGGTACCAAACAGGAGGGCCGTCAATACAAATGACTCGACGGGTACGAGAGTCCGAGAGAGGATGTACGGCGATTGGTTCGAGAAAAAATGGGAGAGTGAAATTATCACGGAGACTCAAGTAAAGCCTAATTGACTGGAGGCTTGAATACGGCGATTAAACGGAGCACTGCAAAGTTCCACTTTGTGAGGGTATGGAACGTACATACTCACATGCCGCCAGACAATCGTAGGAACGAAAAAAATTTGTCGTTTTGGTTGCCTTTCGTTTCCTCCCTCTCTCCCCCCACCCTTCTCCCTACTGGCGACAGGAAGTCGGACGAAAAGAACACCTATCTCACAAAGAAGCTTAAATCTTATTTGCATTCTTTATGAAAGCATGGAGATTGTCCAGAAGGCGCTGCGATAAGCGAATTGTCGTGAATGGAATCTCTCTCTCGATTTCCCACAATCCTCGGTATAAATAATACCGCCGTCCATCTCTCTACAGCAGTGTCCCAAATCTACTCGCGTAATCCTCACGTTGAACGAGAGTCGTTGCCGTAACGTATCGACTACCAACGCGCCGACGAGTCAACTTGGTCGCTGTCTCAAAATTGTTCCTGGAAGTAAATCCCACCCCGCAGAGTCTGTGACTAGAAGAGTACACTCTGTTGCTCAACGTAACTTAAGTAAGAAAAGGAACATCCTAATAGTTACTGGAAGTTACTATTCGTTAGTGTCACATCCAGTTAGAAGTGAACTACCTGGAACTGCAGCCAGCAGCCCCGAACTCGTCGTCTTATCCCCCCTCTTCCCGAGAACTCGTGTTAACGCCACCCGAACCACCCCGTTTGCACTTGAGTAGTCGCCTCTCCAATCCATCAATTAATGGTAATCTGTAAACCTAGTGTCCCTCTATTCTTAAATTACCTTATTAATTAACTGTGATTGATACTCCCATTGAGTCATTATAAATCTAGACGCTTAACGTCCGTGTTTAATATTTAATCCTTAATTTTGCCTGTTAACTATCGCTAATTATTATATTTGTGGAAAGTAAAGTTTATTTTGAGTACGTGTGTTTATTTGTGGCTCCTTCTTTTTGACGTACCCTTGGCAAGACTTTAATTAAGCATCCCTTCAGCTAATTTAATCAACCTGTATTTTGTACTTTTAGAATTCAACAATCACAAACCTCCCCCAGTAACAAGTGGAACTTTTATAGTGAGAATCCTGGCTACGGCACAACACGCCTCTAACCAGCTTTCGCACGTTCATTAGGAATTAAAGCCTACCAATATATATATATATATATATATATATATATATATATATATATATATATATATATATATATTTATATATATATGATCGTAGGACTGAGTGATCGGGTCAATAGCACCGACTAAAACAAAAGCGGTGTGTCCAGATCAATGACAAGAATAATTATTAGACCAGACTATGAGCAATTCTACGACACACTTACAAGATTCCTTCTTCTTTATCCTCGCTTAGAAATAAGCAAGAGAGTACTCCAGTCGTGAACGAAGTCGATAACCGAGTGATAGATGCCTGTCCGTGTCTTTCGTCTATCGGCGGTAATTCTGGCCTTAGGTACGAGCAAGGCCGGGTAGAGCTGATGCGTCGTGTTCGTAGCTGGAAGCCGTTGGGAGGTGAAGCAAGGCGTACAAGACTATGTGAGACTGCTAACCAAGACGGGGCTGTATGGTACTGATTTCTCAAAGCTTTTCTTGAAGTATATATTCTGCCTCGGCGGAAGCGGGTCGCCGGAGGCGCCCAAAAGGGGCGATGTAGATCTCATTAGACTTGGCGCGCCAGGGGACAGGGGGATAGTCTCGGCGGCCTCACAGCTTTGCGCAAAGTTCCTTGGTGCCGTGGGACTGATGCTGATCAGACGGTGCGACGCCGAGGAATGGAACCCGAACGGATTACGCTGTTCCGCGAAAATCTCGCGGCTCCCTTGGGGGTGTCTGGTCGTGTAGGTGTATCTTATCAGGCGCCACAGGTAGAGGTTGGGTTCTAGGGGGATGAGGAGTAAACCTTCTCTCTCTGACACACATTTTATGTTTACAGGAAGTAGGGATATAAAAATATAGGCTGTAACAATGATCATTTCTTCTCAAACATTTCGGACTTCAACTGAGATCATCTTCTCTACATGATTACATTATAAAATTGTATAATTTTTTGTATTATATCATAAAATTATTCAATATACCAGCATAATTATTAGAGCTGAAGCAAAAAAATTCCAAATGATACAATAGAAGAGTATAAAAAATTAAGAAGTTTATACGAAAATAAAAGATTCTTATAGTGCCAGGTAAGAATGCCCGTGCTTTTCAGAGATCAAAGGAACTTGTCGATATCATCCTCCAGTTTACAAACCTTTTCGTTACAAGTTGTTATTCTTGTTAATAAATGGTCTTACAAAGCCTGCCCAAGTCAATTTACCCTTGTGTCTTACACTTTATTCTGTCAATACATATCGTCCCCTCTCTCTCTCTCAATGATTTTTCCTTAATCGATACCTTTGAATGCATCTCGCAGCTGAACTTCTAGGATGTTATATACCTAGCCTTGATGTAGTCATTATTTGCTAATATTAGCACCTGTAGATGAGAAGATGAATATTATAAATAATACGCTGTCTAAACTTTCACGGATATTTCGTCCTTGACAAAATTTAGCTTAAAATCTTTTCAAGTTTAGGTTGATGTATTGTTTTTTGAAGGTGAGATTTTTTAATTTCCGGTTGGTTTTTGTATTCCTTTTCGAGGATGAGATGTTTTAATTTCAAGTTTGTTACTGTACTCCTTTTCGAGGGTGAGGGGTTTTGATTTCAGGTTGGTTACTGTATTTCTATATGAAGGTGAGTGGTTTTAATTTCCGGTTGGTTAATGTATTCCCTTTCGAGATTGAGGGCTTTAGTTTTCTGGTTGGTTATTGTATTTCTATACGAAGGTGAGGGGTTTTACTTTCCGGTTGGTTACTGTATTCCTTTTCGAGGGTGAGGGGGTTTTCATTTCAGGTTGATTAGTGTATTTCTATACGAAGGTGAGAAGTTCACCAATACCAAGTGATCCCAATGAGCTCTCTCATAGTGCTTTTCTATGCTAAGAGTTTCCTTTGCTTTATTAACTATCGCTGTTTGGATTATTGCCCACTGTACTTTAAAACCTTTGTATTTTTAAACGCTACCTCGAAGAAAACTATAGCTTTGAAGGAAGGACGCGCACACTGACAAATCACAATATACCCACACCATTTTAGATAATTAAATGAAAAATTTTTTTTTCTTTGGAAAATATTTTATTTCTCTTTTTCACCTTACTGCACACCTGGCTCGATGAATATTTCTTTTTCTATAGTCGAAATATTTTTATCATTTATCTGCCAATTTTAATTGAGGGAATCATTAATAAAATCTATTGGTACTAACTATTATTCGTGGTTCGGATACGCATTAAACTGTAGCCTTTAACTGAGATAGGCGTCACACAGCACAGCTTGGTGATAAAACTCACACCAAAGTAGCATCAAAAACCATATTGAAGTGTAAATAGGAGTCCTCTGGTTTCTCAATCTGATTAGATGTTTTATGAAAATATTACGCTTTATTCAATCAATTAATATTTAATTTTTCAACTGAACATTAAATTTGTCTGCAAACCAATGAGGGTGCTCGTCATAGTATTTGTGTAGGTAGATAGTTTAATTTATTTCAGGTTTAAAAAAACAAAAAAAACATGGAGTGGTTCGTTATACAAAAACACTTCAATTATGTGGTATATTATAACAATGTCTTAATTCGTCTTAATTGCTTAAGTCGAGTGGCTGCATCTCGTGTGTATGGAGAGCTTGGATGTTGACGGTGAAAGCTGGCACTCTGCGTAGGGCGAGGCACTGAAAACACGATCATGATTCGCATCTAATCTCCGAGCAGATATATAGGTTTCAAACGGCATAAATTTACAAGGTATCGGCATCATGGGTTTGCCAGTGGTCGCTGGCTACAGCAACCTTTCCAATGCTTCTTTTAAAGCGAAATGCATGAAGGCTGTATCCATATTTTTTGTGTTTTCGGGTCATCATATGAGTATTTTTCGATTACATTTTAATTCTGTCATAACGATTGGAAGTTTTTCTTTTCCAAAATGATGGGATCAGATTTGCAACATAAGTATTCGAAAATTCTAATTAGCATTATTTCTTTCTTTTTATCATTGGAATTTAGACTATCATAATAAACCAAACATGTTGGTGTAACTATTTCTTTCAAATATTATTTTAAAATAGGATTTTATTGAATTAATTCCAGCTCCTTGTTCATTTTCTTTGATACTTCTCCCAATGCTTCAATTATACTTAGCCTACGGAATTTATCCAAATTCAGTTCCTATGGCTAAAAGGCTATCTTTACAACCTTCCTTTCAAAGTAAAGATTTGCCAATATATCTACGCCCCCTTTGATTTATTGCTTATATTAGAAAAAGGAAAATGTCATCGTGACACGCTAAATTTAAAGACTTAGCCTTCCAGGGTTAAAAGATTGTATTCGTTGGACACGTTTTGCATAATAGATCCCAAAGCATTCTTAGTTTCTTGATTCAATGTTAAAATATAGGATTTCTTTTGCATTCAATTCTATTTGCCATTTCACGTTTGAAGCTTCACTTTGACCTCATTTTAAATTATCATTTATCAAGTTTTATTTACTCATATAGCAAATTATTGATGCAACGCCACTTATTACATTAGGATTTGTTCCGTGAACAAAGGTTAATCTATTTTAGTAATTTTCCTCCTATACCACTGTCTGTAATATACTTTAGCACTCAATCGTTTATGGGTATTTTGTTGATATGCTTCCGTAAATCTCGAGAAAGTCTATCTTCTCTTTCAAAAACTGTCTTATTGATTATTCGGCGAAAAAGATTTATGTGTTAGAGAAATATGGATTGCCTATTGCATGACAGCCAAGAGCGAGTAATCTCTTTCTAATAACGTATTTAGTGATTTCCCGAAACCTGTTTTTTATTAAGATTTTACCTAGTGGAAAAGTAATTTTGCCCTACCACTATCTCGAACTGACCGGATTTTTCATTAAAGACCATTAAAGGGGCATCCGGGAAGGTAACAATGTGTTCTATTGTAAATGCTGCTGCAAAAGATCATTCAGAAAGTATCTCATAGTGTTAAATATCCTCTTGTCTTAGAGATGTTTTTGTGTCTTACGAGGAAAAATATCCTTTCTACGACCTTTGTTGGGGTATTTTTAATGACGATTTCCACTTTTTAAAAATCAAAACTTTTTTATCCTCATCAAACGTTTTAATATACTAGCTCTTTCATTAATCCACTTTTCTCTTTTGTTTCTTTATTATTCTTTTTTTGCTTAAAGGAAAGTTTCCGAAAGAATATTTTGCATTTAACTCTATTTTTTTGTATTGTTTAAGGTGGTTTTCAAATAATTATCATTATTTTTATTTGTAACATTTTATATTACTTTGTTTTCTCAACTCAGGGAATTAATATGTTCAAACTCTATGAAATGTAGTCGCAATTACACCATCAACACCATTCACTTTAAATTTATCTTTCGAAACCTTGCCTCATTTAAAAGAAGCTAATTGCATTTTATCTAACCTAACAAAACTTATCTTAAACTACACCTCCATTCCTGGTCTTATAAATCCTAAATCGAACAAAAATATATGACCTAATCTGCTCTAATATGTTCTACTAAAAAACAGGCCGATATACTAATTTTTTTATCATCTGAGCAAAAACTTGAGTTACCTAAGCAACCAGGTGTTATTACTTAATGAAAATACAAGCCTAATATTGGGTTCGAAGCCAAATGCTCCGCTATTTTAGAGGCTGTTGAGCGGTTGTGCTTGTGCGCAACTTTAATTCAACATCAAATCGGACATTCATAGGCCATATTTTTTTCCTTGTGCATAAATTTGGACATTGAGTATATCGGATCGACAGCCCTAGCGGCTGTCATTTCTTTTTTGTTAAACTTGTGTTTATCTTGTGCGGCAAAAATTTTATGGTCCGCTCTTTTTAGTGTTATGATTTGAAGATATTTATGGTCTCCAGGGTTCATATTTATGTGTAAATTAGATTTGAGTTTATCTTTAGTGTTCAAGTGGTGGTCCGAAAATATCACATATCCTTAACGTTCGTGTTGGGAATTAATTCAACCACAGCGTTGTAAGAGCGTAAAAATTATTTATTTGTTAAATTTCTGAATTACGCGCATCAACGAAGTATGTATATGTTGCTCCCCCCACCCCCGCAAATTCACTTAAATAATATTAAATTTTCAAAATTTGTTTATACTAGTATCAATGTTTGCCCCTTCTTGTTTGCTGCAACCGTGTTAATGCACTTGAAAGTTCAAGTACTTTATTATATTATTTTTACATATCATATCTCTAAACTATAAATGTGTGCTAGAAATATATCCTTAAATAACTCTTTATTAATTATTTCCCCTCTCGGTATACATTTGTAAAAAAAGAAGTTCTGTTCTGTATCTTTTGCTGTTTTTAATTATTTAAAACTGTATTAAGGTAATTGCTCCATCAAACTTCTGGAATAATTATAAAATTATTTTAGAATGAAGAAATTCTTATGAAAGACAAGATAACTTGAGTGAAAGTTCTTATTATATTTTAGTGACATGTGGGGGCAAATCCAAGAATTCTATACAGAATTCAGTATCGTGAGCCTCTCTTGAGCCTAAGACCAGTGACTTAGTATGCATTGCGTTTGAATATTTTGGTAATAGCTTTTTTGTTTTGTGTTTGAGATCCTTGAGCAGGAAAAGATTTCTTACTCATATATTTTAATAAATATATTGCTAGTTTACTAATTATTTTGTGTAAGTAGTAGGTGGCTATTTATTTTTGTGATCCTGTTGACTGTTGGGCGAACACTCCCTCTTCCCCCTCTATCATAAATATCGTCGTCTCCATGGTTACCGAAGACAAGTCCCTAGATTCACCCAAGACTGTAATCGGACCGCGTGACCCGATCCGGCATGAAATCATTAACGTGGAGCAATGTCTGCGGCATTGAAGGGGGTGAAGTTGGAGGTGAGTATTTGAGGGAAAATAATGTTAGAGAGGACGATAAGGGATGTTTGAGAGTTGAATACAGGGTCAAGAGGGGGAACCAAGCGCACTGAGGTTATGTGATATGTGTGTTACATTCATCAATAAGAAAGAGAATAGACATAAAGAAAGTTGGACTTTCTGTCTATTCTCTTTTCTCTGCCAACATTCCTTGTTTTTCCTTTGTATTTTTATCCAACATTACATTATGCAGACAGAAAATATACCACTAATAATGAATTCCCTATTTCGCAACCAAACTTCTTTACTCTCCCCTACCTCGAAGAGAAGATAAGACGTCTTTTATTCCACGTGATTTTATTGGTTTGGATTCCCTGTGTCCTGGATAAGGGGTAACAATTTCATAGGTTCAGAAGATTGGAATATTTTGCTTAAAAGGAATACATGTGTGGCATATGTATTAAATTAGCGTATTCTAAGGATGTGAGCAAATGATATATTAATAACCTTTTAGCCTGTTTATGTACCTATTAGTTTAGGGATGTAGTCTGTATCGATTGAGTGGCGTGTACCTGGCCGCAGTGTAGCAGTGATCGTATACGTATATCAGAATGCTACAAAATTCTGTGCTTTGTGTACCAAAATAAACTTTTATTCACCCATCTAAACTAATTAAACCAACCATCCATCGAAACTAAGCGAGCTTTAATTTGTACAACTAACAATTTGTAAAAGTAACAACTTTCTGATCCATTAAAATATTATAAAATTGGAATTTGATTAAAAGTTTAATCAAATAGAGCTAACCATTACTATATCAAAAACAAGGTAATCTTTAGTCACCGAAATTAGAGAACTCTATCGGAGTATATCTTCTTTGGAGAGACTTGCGTTATTATTATTATTTTTCTGTAAACAAAAGCGAAACGCATCGTTCTAATGAGTTTTTGGAAAGTTGTTCCTAAAGGGAGTGGTGAAAATAAAGTATGGGAAATTGCGTCGAAGATGCATTGATTATCAGACAAAGGAGAGGAATACTCGGGCTTGTTACCTAGCTAAAGGGGACGGAATTCTATCTTGTCGTGAGAAGGGGGAAGATGAAGGACCCAAGCATCTTCCTTGTTCCCCACTGAATATATATAGTTTTATTTGATTGTACAGAATTCCAACAAGTTTAAAGTAAGCATAATAATCTGAAGGATTTTATGGTGAATAATGGAAGAGTTGTCATGATTTTTCTGTGGTAATAATACTTAACGTTGCTCTTGACAGGGGGTGTGGCATTTCTAGAAAAGGTTTTTTTTATTTATGTAGCCATAGTTTAAGGATTCTGTTAATTATAAGAAACATGTTTTTGCGTCTATCAGCGGGTGTATGTCTGCGCGTGTTTGTGTTTATGAATCAGAATTATATGAATGCCTTTGCAACCTCACCAGCTTTTCCGATGGAAATAATCTCGCCCGCTCCGAATAAAAGCTTTTGAAAGAGAAGCCCGTCACTCTTGAAACGATTTCCTCCAAGTTGATTTCAAATTGCTTCATTTTAACACTATGTGACCAGTGTGAGCCGAGGATGGGGGATTTGACCCCGAACAGAACAACAAAGGGCCAGTTAATTTTACAACCCCTTCCCTTAAAGGATTCAATGGATGGGTAGATAGTTCACTTGAGTCACACAAGCCCGATTCAGAAAGCAGGTAATCACGGTTAATCATTCAGCATCTGGTGCCTCGTCCTTCATACTCCAATGGGATTACATACAGTAACGATCGGCAGTAGTGGCTAATGCAACACTCTTACAGCTAACCATCTGCGCCAACTTTACTCCCTAACATGTAATTCACGATCTATAAAACAAGCAGTGCATTCAGGTGACTTGCTGCTCGAATGACTAAAAGTGTAATTATGGTTTTCAAATAGAGAGAATTAACTCCAGCGACAAAGTGATACACATAAGTATACATAGACAGGCAAATGCGAATAAAACTTCAAACAACAAATGGTGACATGCTATTCCATGGCCTCTTCCTCACGAGAAAGAGCAAGCGAACTTGGTTTCGTTATATAATGGGAACATACGAGAGTTGTGGCCGCTCTGTAGCGCTGGGACTCAACTTCATCGCCTCCTTTGGACATTCGGCTTATGTTTATTTCACTCATTTACGTTGACTAAAATAAAGAGTTACGTACACTTATGGACCATACGATACCATAGTTGAAGAGCATTCATTTTATGTTACTCTTTTCGAAAGTTTCACAAATATCCAACAAAATTTGATGTTTTTAGGAACATCACGCTCAATTTAGAAAGGATTTTGTTATAATAAATAAGAGCGAATACCGAAGTCATCTCAGTTAAAGAAAAGCAGATCTTAAGTAGGGATGAGCGCGGAGTGGAAAATGTGTAGAGGATTAAAAACTAAATAACACAAAGAGTAACTATTTCGAAGGATATGGACTGGAAAGATATGCAACTCCACTTAATGTACTCCTGCTTTCTAAACAAAGCATTAGCGTAGAGCGTGAAAAAAACACACGAGAAACTAAAATATAAAGATTGTAAAATTGCCATGTAAAAACATAGAAAATAATGAATACTTTACTAGGGTCTGGTCAATTTTAATGCAATTCTGGATCTAAAAGTGCCCCCCCCCCTTCCCCGCGCTAATTAAATAAGGAAAGGTATCGAGTTAAACCCGGCGATGCAAGCACATTATTTGTTAATATATAAGGAAAAGAAAAATCGAGTAATCCATTCTGTTCAATTGAGTGATTAAGGAAAGAAAGAAAACACTCAAAATATTAGAGAACATAGGGGGATTAAAGAGAGGCAAAAATCGAAGAAAGATATAGACTTCAGGATTAATGGCAACATCGCTCTAATGAATGTGTTCACATTACCCTATTAGTGATATGATGGACAGTTTTTATCTTATAACTTAAAAGAAATTCGTATTGAAATCGCTTTTGCCAACGCGGCTAATCGTGAATTGGAATAGAGGATCAATTTATACTTTGGATTCAAAATTGATTGCTAGTTAACGATAGGATTCACGATCAATCTAAGAAACGATAATTCTGTTTCCGGTTTTTGGTGCATAAAGTAAACAGGATCAAAGAGATGTGCGCACTCTTCCCAAGCACCGTTAGACTCTTCTTTCTGCTAATAAATTTAATTTGCTTCTCTATCCATATAATTAAAAAATTCTGAGGTTATTTCTAAAAGTATAAATGGTACATAATCTCTCGTAGTTGTAGCTAAGTGGAGAATTGGTTTTTACCGAATGTACAATGGGTCCGCGACGAAAAAACATGAAACTAGAGTGAAGAAATTCAATTTGCATTTCGCCAAAACGAGACGCTGAAACGGTAAATGACTTCCCTTTTAAAACCTAAAGACCTTCAGCTGAAAACAACAATGAAGTATTTCGCTTGTTATTGTGGATATGAAATTGGAAAATGCTTGGGCGAATTTGGGAGGCGGAGGTAGCCAAGATATTGTTTATCATTGCAGGCAGAGTCTTGGTTTCCTCAGGGATGACCAAGAGAGGCAATAAACATGTCGAAAGTTACTTGGGGTAGGGTTGGGCGTCTGTTACCAAAATACGGATAGAAGACTTCATTGTATAAACAACGCTAGTTATCTCTGACCCGATAAAGGAGGGAAAGAAAAAGGCCAAGATAAAAAAACGTGGAGATCTTCTTCATACTCTTTACCGGGATTTTTGAGAAAGATTCCTACAAGCTACCCTTAGGCGACTTTATGTAAACCTACTCCCCCCCCCCTAGACTCCCGTAAGGATAGAACGAATTTTTTTCTCAAACAATTGAAGTGAGATTTAGTTTTGTAAGACAATTGAAATATTAACCAAATCAAAAAAAGCTGCTTTATGTAGCAAGTTATATGTTTGTATTCATCCGGCTTACAAATATATCAAGGAATCTATCAAACTGATACTGAATCTATGTAACATTCATCCTCAAGATAGCATTTTAAATCAAAAATTAAATGCTTATTTTACTTATAAATGCAACATAAAACAAAAGGTTCCGAATAAAGTCCATATAGATTAATGGTCAGTATTATATGGTTGGCCAAAAAGTCCTGACTCACATAGGAAGCGGAAAGAAAAGAGCAAAATTTTATGGAGCAACACCAACACTAGGCTAGGTTAGCCTTACTCATTCGACTCTATTAGGTTAAGTTAACCTAACTCATTTGACTAACAGAATATGTACTATGCTGTTGTTTGTGTCTCCTGTGCAATTTTTTTCTCTTTGTGTAAGCCCCAACCTACAGAAATGTGTTTGGAACAAAGTGGAATTAGAGTTTTGATACTATTGCAAGCAAAAACTTCCTACAAGAGTTGTTGTGAAGGAAATTTGCGATACTGTAGGAGAAGGCACAGTCAATCAGGCGAAGGTCTCGAGGTGGTACATTCGTTTAAACTCCATGTTCCGGCCAACCATCAACCTGTGACAGCGAGGCTTTAGTGGTAGCATTGAAAGTTGAACCTTCTGTAAGAAGCCGCGATCTTGCGAAAGTTGTTGGAGTGTCATCCCATCAGACTTTGCTGAACCGATTGAATCAATTGGATCCATATGACATAACCAAAGCACAAGGTGCCCATAGAGTAGAGATTTGCAGCCTACTTCTCAATAACCTGATGGAAAACCGATTCTGTGGCCGAATTGTCACATCAGATAAGAAGTGAGTGTACTTGGTTAATCACGATCAGGAGATAAATGCGCTCAACGAGGTGAACAACCGGCATCCGTTCCATAATGTAATATTGCATTTCGAGCTTGCTTCACATGGTTGCGCCATCAACGTTAAATTGTATTGCTAGCAGCTAGACCGCGAGTAGGACAAACTTAAGGAGTATCCTGCTCTAATCAAACGAGGTCAGGCTTTGTCTCAGCAAGACAAAGCGAGGCCACACACTGTCAGGTTGACTATGGAGAAGATTCAACACTTTTGGTGCAGTGAGGGAAGCTTGTTTTCAGTTTTGTTTATTTAAAGCCTGTTGACTGTTATATGTGGCAGATTCGGATGCTGGCTGATCGCTGAAAGAAGATCGTAGAGAATGATGGACTTTTTTTTAAGAATAAATGTTGCTGTTTCTCCATAAAATTTTGTTGTTTTCTTTCCTCTTCCGGAAAAGATGAATAAATTCTCAGAAGTGGTATTTTCGGTGTATCATTAATGCGATAATTCTGGATTACTTAAATTACAATAATGATGGAGTGCAGATCCATTTTAAAAAAATATATATATTTATCATTCATGTCATTTCGTTAAACTATATATAAATGCTCTATTTTTGCGTTATTACCTAAAAGAAATATTTTAGCGTACTTTTCGTTGAGTGATAATAATTGTAGTATTAGTATTATTACTAGATAGACGACTAAAAATAGTCATTTAATGGTGCTCTTGAAAGGAAGCACATTTTATTAACGAATCTTACAATTCCAATTGGAACGCTTGGTAATGCCAAACAAATGAACATGCTTGAATCATATATTATAAAAAGATAAAGAAAGAAAAGGCCCCAAGCAGGATGACCTCAACCAAATTTTACCCTCGCTAAATCTCAATTTAAATTAGGTCAACTGGAGAAGTAATAGGCTCCTTTCCCTTAATATATTTCTAAGGATATAAGATTTTGAAAATAAAATAAATTCGGATCAAAGCGCTTTCCTTGAGATGCGTTGGCCGGAAGCCTGATCTCATTAGAACGCTGCCTACTGAATGAAGTTCTTAACGAAAAATAAAAAAACTGGCAAAGAGAAGTGGAAGAGAGAATAAAATTCAAAATAACTCCTCTAAAGTAAATAATGCATTAGTTGAGATATTTAAATAGAGACGACAATTTCAACCACAAAGTCTTTCTTACAATACTTATACCATATTGAAGACCTATCTAGTCATAATTGTGATTCGCAGCAAGATATTTGTCATGAGTTGTACTTGCGTCACCACCACATGAGTTGTACTTGCGTCACCACCAGACTACGACAAGAAGAAATGTCAACCTCTTGATAAGGTCTCAAATGAAGACACGCCTAGTTAATTGCCAGACCCCTTTTATTTGCTTCCTCTCCAAACCTTACGGAAATAATTTTTCCAGCCCTCATTTTCGATCTATTTCGCTGCTACGAGTCGCTTATATTAAAATAATAATAATTAAATCTACCTCGAAGAGACTTTCTTCAATGCCACAAGCCTCCACACAGCGCCTGTCTACCAACTAAGAAAATGCTTGGAAAAAAGGTTGTCTTTAAAGCACGATTATAGGCATCAATGGAGGGGGAGAAGCCTGAAAAATCAGACATCTTTCAAGATCCTGGGAGCAAAGGATCCCCCATGTTCATATTTCAAAGGAAGCTAAATATGTTTCACGTATCATAAAACGTGCTAATAATCTTTTCTTTGAGGCCGTTAAATAGGCAGGAAAGGAACTACCTGGGACCAAACCCATGATTTCGGAATCTCCTTCTTCACTATACTCGTCGCAGCGAGAAATGGACGATGGGAGAGAAAGAGAGAGAGAGAAAGGAACCGGGCAGCTGATCTGTGCGGACTGCTTTGCTTGCCTGAGTAAGTCTTGCTCTTCTTACGTTTGTTCTGGTAAAGCCAACCTTACGTTTGACTTCACATACTATTGGTGAAATTGTTATTTTCGCGCGTTTAGTGATTGCTCGTTCAGGAATACTGATTCAGCCTACGTTCGAAAGTGACATTGCGTTTTTGCGAGTAAAAAGTGAATTGTCATTTGCTTCGTGCGTCGGTAGCGAGGGTGAGCTTGCTTCCGCCCTCCCCCTCCGTTTTCCACAGCGGACTCCCTTTGAGGTAGACCGGAGACCTGCAGGCACTTTACCCTTCGCCTGCACCTAAGGTAAAGTGCCATTTTGCTCGGGTTGTTTTGTTTTGGACAGGGACTACTCCTTTTCAGACCTATTCTTTTCTCACTGGTGAAAAATATCACACAAACACACACACGAACACAGCAAGACACTCAGAGTCTTCGCATATTTTTTATCTCTCCAGATCCTATGCGGAAATGGAGATAAAAATGAGGGAGACTCGGCGGATACCGTTGAGGACTTTCTCCGATGGCCCCAAGCCAGATCGGGGAGAAGTCTTCGCCATCACTCATGGGGAACTAGGGGTAACCCTAGTTAGACTGATTGACACGCATAACGGATACTCGCCTATCTGCTAAAAGGAGAGTGACTGCGAAGTCCTCACCTCTCAAAAAGTGGCAGAATCCCTAAAAAAGATTAATCTCAGACCCCACACGCCTCCACAGATAAAAACTCACCGCAGCATTATTCTTCGACGCCTCGATTCTTGGGTCGGTAGCCACAGCATCGAAGAAATTCATGCTGAGGTTGAAAAGAAACACCCCTGGGCCAAAAAAGCGGAAGTCTTTAAATTTAAGGACTACACGCATGTTTTTAAGATTGTTTTCACGGATTCGGCGATGGCGGTAAAGGCTACGGAGTGCGGTATGCTCCTCTTTAACGTTCGGATCTGCCCTGAGCAGGTCGAACGCGAGGAGTTTATCGACCTCCAAATGTCCTTCAAATGCTATAAGTATGAGGAGCACACTACAGCCAACTGCCCCAAAGGGAATGCTATTTTGTGTTCCATCTGCGCATCGGACAACAACTTCTGGAGGAGTTGTAAAAGCACCACCATGAAGTGTCTAAACTGCGCGGGGGAACATAAGACACTCTCCATGCCCTGCCCCATCAAAAAACAAATCCTTTAAAAGAAAGCCACACAAAAAAAATGGAAGAGGAAACGAAAGCCAACACCACTAATGCCAAGGTTGCAAAAGCTGCGGTAGCGGAGTCGAGAGGGAATCCTACATTTCTCCACGTCGAGAATGAAAACTCGACGAAAATTATGTGTTGCATATATTATGCTCATATTGCGAATCTCTCCTCCCCGGGGTGTTTTGCAGATGAGCTAAATAAGATGCTAACTAATAATGGAATGGAGAAGATGTGGTTCCCCTCGAACCCGCGGTCAGAAGAGATTCTGAAATTAGTCTCAAACCCCAGTGCGAGACTAGTTGTCAGAAGCTCCCAACCTCCAGCAATGCCACAACCCCAGCTTCCTCCAGGGACCCCAGGATCCAGGGTGCAAAAGCACGCACGGAACAAAAACAAGCGAAAGAATCAAACCAAAACAAAACCACCTACGCACACACACCCACCAAGGTCAATAATGAAGTTACGGAGACTGGAGTTGCAAGAGCCAAGGGAGGGGCACGTTCACCCTGCTCACGAAAAACCTCGCAGCCCCAGAGACGCCTGAGATCGTCCTCTTCTTGCAAGAGGGAATCTAGGCACGCATACCATTCGAGAAAAATTAACTTGAAGGTATTCGCTGCCGAAAGGTCCCCTTTTCCTAAAGAGATGGACGCCCTAGATGTATCCGAAGGTTTAATAGCCGGAATATACAAATGGGAATTCACCTCGGACGAGCTCAGTGAAAAGCAGGTCGAGGAGGCTTTACTCCAAGGCTTGATTAAACTGACTCCGGACTCTTTTATCCCCCTAACTGACGGTGAATACAGAAAAAAAAACGAACAGGAAAAACCATAACGCCCCCAAACACTCCACAAGGTCCTAAACTCGTAAGAGAATAAGTCCTAAAAACATCATATTACACTCGAAAACCCTTAAGTGAACTACAAATGACGACTCTAAAGATATTACACTTGAACTCTGACGGATGGACAAACAAAAAAATAGTATACGGAAACGTATTAAGACAATGCGACCCAGACGTTATATTTATTTCCAAACATGGAATAAACGACGCTAACCCAATAAAAATCTTTCCCTACGAAGTTTTGACCAAAAATCACAGCGGAGAACGTTTTGACGGATGCGCCATAGGTGTGAAAAGAGGTCTTGACTTCAGATCAATAAGTTGACTCGACGAATCTTACCTTGCTGTGGAGGTCCGTACGGCAGTGGGACCCCTGGTCCTTGCAACGGGGTACCAACCCCCAAGGAGAGTGTATTTGCCCCTTCCAAACTTCCTGCAGTTATGTGGTCACGGCAGAACCGTTCTCTTTGCCGGTGACCTCAATGCAAGAATCGCTGCCTCTGGTTATACGTCGACCAACCCAGCAGGCAGGAATCTCGAGACACTTATTGATAGACACATTATGACTAGAATTGGACCAGACTTCCCCACATTCATCACTGACAGGTCAGCCACCAAACCAGATATTGTACTAACCAGCAATATGTTCCCATATAATTACTTCATTGAGCCGGGCCCCCCTATTCCCAGCGACCACCAGGCTATCCTTATTGAAGTCTCAACCTCCCCCATTCAAATCCCTATCCCAGAGCGGAAGAGCTACGCTCGAGCCAACTGGGATAAGTATAAACAACTTCTCGAAAGTTATAACCCAGAACCCTTAAATAATGCCTCCCTAGAAGAAATTGACGAGGAGTTGGATAAATTAAATGAAAATTTATTAAAAGCCGACAAGGAAGCCGTCCCCCGAGTTAAATTTAAAACTCTCCCTGCCCCCTCATGGACCCCTAGAATGAAAACCCTCGCGAGGGAATATAAGGAACGGATCAATGAAGTGAACCTCACTGGCCCCAACATCAACACACACCGACAAACACGACTCATACGTGACGAACTAATGACTCTTATAAGGGACCAACAGAATCTACTCTGGAATAATTTAATTGACGGACTAAATGTAGAAACTGACTCACGTACATTCTGGCAGACGGTAAAACGACTAAAAGGCGGACAGCCAGCAAAGACGTGGAAAGAATCGAAGAGGAATTCAGACTCTTTTAGGCATCTATATTTAAGATATCCCCTGAAGAGAATGATGACTTCGATTTGGACTTCGAAGACGGAATTATTAACGACCTGAATGATCAAATACACAGAACGCACCCTCACCATTGCGTATCACAGGATAGGGAAATGGAGGGACTCGGTGGTAGAATTACTGCCGAGGAACTCTCAATGACCTTAAAATCCTTTCGACAGGGAGCACCAGGGCGTACAGGACTGACGAAGGAGAATTTTATTCGAGCCCCGCCCAATATCTTATTGGGGCTCATGAATATCATGAACGCATGCCTAAACGTGGGTTACTTCCCTGACCACTGGAAGGTGGCGAAAATGATATTCATTCCAAAAGCCGGTAAATCACCGGACAGTCCAGCTAACTTCAGGCCCATATCTCTCCTAGAATTTTCAGGGAAAGTCTTGGAGAAGATATTGGCCAACGGGGTAAATACGTTCCTCGAGAATAACAACTCTCACAACAATTAACAAAATGGCTTCCGAGCGAAGCGAGGAACAGACACGGCGCTAGCCGTAATTACCGAGAAGTTGGCAAAAGTAAAATCAGAAAAACGCCACGCAAATCTGGTGCTACGCGATGTCAAAAAGGTCTTTGACAAAGTATGGAGGAGAGGCCTACAATATAAGATCCTACAACTAGGCCTCAATCCCATACTTGAGAGGATTCTTTGTGACTACGGGATGGAGAGGAGAGCGTTTCTGAGTATCAAAGATTATAGCGGCCCTGAGTTGGAACTCGAGGCGGGGGTGCCGCAAGGCGGGTGCATCAGTCCCCTGCTCTATAACACTTACACCATTGACCTTCCCCAACCCTTGACTGAGGGTTCCTTATACGTCCAATTTGCGGACGATATAACAATGATATGTACGGGGCCTTATCGGAATGCGAATTTCATGGCACGAAGTACGGCAGTGGAAATCGAAAACATCAACTCTTTCGAGAGAAGATGGAAGATATCCACCAATGCCCAAAAGTTCCGTGTAATTCCATTATTCCGAAGGACACTGGCAGACATCCGGGGGGGGGGGGCACGCATCCCATACCGCACGGAGGGCACAGTTCTGGCACTACAAATTACGACTGGTGGGTATAGGAGCCATATAGCGAAAACTACACAGAATGCACGGAGGGACTTGGGTGAATTTTTCAAATTCGTAAACCTGAGCACCTCCAACAAACTTAAGATCTACAATGCGTGCATTCGCTGAAAACCCCTGTACTCCCCGGTCCCTATAACCTTAGTTTCCAAGACCCAACTCCTTAAACTGCAAAGGGTCCAGAATTAGGCAGTATACATTATTACGGGAACCCGAAGGAGAGATGGGAGAAGGCAGAGTGAACTCCATGGTGAACTGGGGATGACTCCCATAAACGTGGAGCTTTACCTCAGAGCAACCAAAATCTGGGACAAGGTGCACCGGCACCTCCCTCCCGAGTTTCTACTCGATCACATTGACTTTGGCAATTTACGTAACTTAAGACGACCAATTAGTTTCAAAAGCAGCAGACTACCGAATGACATTAACATCGACCCAAAGTTCACTTAAAGCTAGATAACCCCCATTCATAGCACAACAAAACATTAAAAAGCCAAACGAGTTTAGCCACTGAATTAGCGCTTGCTAAATTTAGTTCCAAAAACACTTCCCCCAATTTTTGTGCGAAATATCGCCAAGAAAGAATTAAAACTAATTAACACATAAAAATCCAAATCTAGGTGTGAAACACCCAGAATCGAAGATGAAAATCTTCTAAAAAGCCACGTAGAGATAATATCTATAACTACAAAAGCTTGAATGCCCAGTGCATTTACCAGATAGTATATTTATATACTATCAAAAAAACACACAACCAAAACGCAAAGAAAGCCAGTGATACCCTTTCACCAGGGATCTGTCTTTCATTCTACCTTTCATATTCGCTTTCCTATCTTTTTTTCCCCTATTTCCCCACTATTTCTCCTACTAAAACCCTCTTCTACTATATTCCTTACTTTTTATGTCCAATGTCCAATGATCTGTGCGGATATGGCAACAGTGCGAAAATACATGTGATGGGGCTTGTCGCACCCCCATCGTCCATTTCTCGCTGTTGCGAGTATAGTGAGCCACGTCAAAGGCTAGGACGTCCCCTCTGATGATGTATACAAACATACATGGAAGGAAAAGGCGCCATAAGTGGGCCGTGGATGCTAACAATATGGTTTGCAACTCTTTTCTCACAAATATTAAGATCATCTACCTTATGACACGTACTACTAACCTTATAGTTATTTCTATCGAACTGGATATAATGTATTGTTGTAAGACGTTATTGATGTTATCAGCCAAGCTACAACCCAATTTTGAAAAGCAAAATGCTACACTACCGAGTGTTCCAATAGATAACACGAGGCAGTAAGAAGAGTAAATAATATAATAAAAAGAAAAATATAAAAAGATATAGCAATCAATATCCAGCAAGATACAACTATTAAATTGAAGAATTCCTCGTACGTTGTTCTGTACGATAAAAATGCAGTCTCTCAATTTGAACGTCTGAAACTCGTACTATTCAACTGTCTATAAGCTCATGTTGGTCACCAGTGGAAAAAAAACCTTCTTAAACATTAAGTCGTATTAAAGATTAGAAAAGAAAATGCAAGAATTTTATAACTGACTAATTTTCGAGTATTACGTGTGAGACGATGTAATTCGGAAAGATGTGCACGCATTGAAAGATCGATATTGCGAAAGATTTATAATAATTCACAAGAGATAATTGTACCTGTCTTCCAGAGATTGATGCTAAGATTTAAAATAAGAAACTTAATGTTACTCAGATCCTTAGTCTAGAATTTAAGATGAAAGTCATGTGAAGAAAACCAATCTTTGGAACAATGTTCAAAACGGCAAATTTAATGAATTGTTAAAATTAATGATGATGGACGGTTCCCTAAATATTTTGAAAGACTTCAAAAGATCAATCCTTTGTGCAATAGATAAAGAGAAAGACCTGGTATGCTTCTTAAAATTGAATAAGGCAATCACGACTGACCCATAAAATACCTACACATTGGCAGAGATACATTGCCAATTAGGAGACATGGGTGATGGGGTTCCAATGCCCAGGACCTACTAATAACCATACTCTGAGCATTGTTAAGGTCAACAGCATCCCCTATGCTTATGCGCTATACACTAATTTACCTGGACATCTAACAACCACTTATAAAGACATGGTACCTTGGAAGTTAAACAATTCGTTTACTATTTATCTTCTATTTTATACCTTTCCCATATTTTTACTTCCGATAACTTTAAAGGTTTCTTAATTAACTTATTATCAGATTAGGTGTGAATCGCCAAGAACATTTTCTGTTTAAAATAAATAATATATTTTCCCCTCGCATTTTCTTTATTATAGGCTACATTTCTCTAAAAGAATCATCCTTTTGCGTGGACTGTGTATAAACAATGCAGATTACAGTATGGTTAAGTGTTTTCTCACGTTTTACTGCTTAAAGTATTTTCTCTTTTCGCACGTCGGTCTATGTACTTTCCATGCTTTATCAGTTACCATAACTTCACCCCAGAAGGCTTCCAGATCTGCTCTGTTTAAAATTAATCTTTTTTTAAGGAAAATAAAAATAACATCCTCTCTTCCCAGTTAGTCAATTTGAGAGGCGAAATCAGAGGAAGGTCTTCCTTCTCCTCTGAAATGTTGTAATCTGAGGACGCGCCGTCACGCGCATTTCGTGCAACGAACGAGAAAGAAATTATGCTTCACTAATTTACTGAAGTAGTCCTGCTAGAGACACGTACAAGGAATTTATGATGAACTACATCAATTTCATTACGTGTAACCTAAGATAAGGGGAGGGAGGTCAGTGTGATAAAAATAGAAATATGCTAATCATAAGTGATTGGGATTAGTTGAGTATAAAATGGAGTAGGGCATCGATGAAGAATCTCCTATCACAGCAATGCTTGTCGTTCATATATATATATATATATATATATATATATATATATATATATATATATATATATATATATATATATATATATATATATGAAGTTAAAAGGCTATTTTTGTCAAACACAGTCTTCATCAAAGCCCTCGGAAGGAGCTCTTCTCGCATACACGAGAAGGTAACACTTAAAATAAGCGTTCTCTCAGATAGCTATCTGAAAGAACGCATATTTTAAGTGTTATTTCTCGTGTATGTGAAAAGAGCTCCTTCTCAGTGCTTTGATGAAGAGTGTGTTTGCCCAAAATAGCCTTTTAACCGCATAATTAATTGCGTTACTGCAATAATTTTTCTTAATATATATATATATATATATATATATATATATATATATATATATATATATATATATATACTAAAGAAAAGTATAAAAGACCGCCTCAATGAGGAAGACGGAAGGGGGAAAGTAAAGATTCGCATTAAAAATGGCAAGGAGCAAGTAGTATGGTCAAACTGAGAAGACGAAAGGGTAACAGATTAAAAAAAATTGAGATAGCCTAGCGAGGGAGATAATAAGAAACGAGGAGCGAAAGAGTCGGTAAAATACAATGTACATAACAGAGCAGTGACATAATTAAAAAAAAAAAAAAGGGTCCACATAAGTAAAGATTGTATATAAAACTAAAGACAAAGTCAGAACTAATTGCTTTGAGTATTAGTTTTTTAATTATAGCATCTATTTTATATAAGCCAGGAGAAAGATTAAAATTATCACATTGGCTTATAAAAGCACATTCAATGATATTCCTTTTTATAGCGTCATTGGAACGATAAATAAATTTTGCCGAGTTCCAGTTAATTAGATGGTCCTTATCTGATATGTGGACAAAGAAAGCATTCTTATTTTCCCCTCTTCGGACATCATATTTATGTTGATTTATGCGAACAGAAAGTTGTTTACCTGTTTGTCCATAATATTTTCTTAGGCAACCTAGAATACTCAACTGAATAACCCCCCCTCCTAAAATATTTTCACATTACTAGATACGTTAATAAACAAAATTGCAGATTCTGGTGTGCTGAAAACCCCATGATTATTCACGAGCAGCCTCTTCATGCACAAGAAGTTATGGTCTGGTGCAGCAGAACCAGTTCGAGAATCATTGGTCCCTACTTCTTCTAGGATGCTGACGGAAATACAGTGAGAGTAACAGGAGGCACTTCCAGAGAAATGATACAAGACTATTTATTGCCAGAACTGGAAGATTTGGATATGCACGATATGTGGTTTCAACAAGATGGGGCGATACCACACACAGCGAGAGAAACCATGGCAACACTAAGAGCAGCCTTCTCTGGTCGGTTAATTTCACGTTTAGGTGACGTTTCTTGGCACTACAATCACCTGATTCTACCCCTTAAGATTTTTCCTTTGGAGATACCTTAAAGAAAAGGTATAAGTAAATAAACCTAATAATCTTCAAAAATTGAAACAAAACATCATTGAAGAAATCTACAAAATCACTCCTGATGTTTTGAAAAATGTCATGGAAAACAGGATGCAAAGAATGCGCCTTTGTTTTAACAATAATGGAGAACATTTGAAGGAGATTCTATTTAAATAATAAACATCCAAGATCTCCCCTTTTATTCTATATATCATCCACTTTTATAACTTAATTAGTTTTTGTGTTATTAATTTTTTTAAATGTGAATTAACTTTTGGGCCCCCCGTTATAAATGTATATATATATATATATATATATATATATATATATATATATATATATATATATATATATATATATATATTTGCTAGAAAAATAACACTGCTATATACATATGTATACATACATGCACAGTTTAAATGAAAGATATAAAGGAAATTTGTATGGTACATAAAGTCATGCATTTAATTTATTTAATGGAGATTTCATATGATAAAATGTATATTCAAGAAATTATTATTAAATAAACTAACAAAATAAATTATTGACCCGTGTAAAATAAGAGAATGATTATCCACAGAAATGCTTCGCAAGCAACTACGATATAAACAAAGCAAGATTTGACAAAGATCAAATTTAAACCACTTAAAATTAATATGAAATGTTGAAGCCTTTTTTCTATTACTTCGGTGCAACGAAAACTACAAGACCTCCCCAGTTCCATGTATAATTTTAGTGTTATTTCGTTCCATTTTTGCTCCATTTTCGTCTATAAATCCGACACAGATGAAGGCTGCTGATCCCAAACTTTGTTGTCCATTGATCTAACAGACGTTCTCAACTTGGTTTAGATCCGAGGTATTAGAACGCCACTTCATTACTTTGATGATATCATCCTGTTCGAAACAGTATTTTACTCGCTTTGCAGTATGGCATGTCGCGTTTTCCTGCATAAACAATGCTGGCATGTTAGCTAGTTCAGAGATGCTCGAATTGAAGGGTTGACGTTTTGTTGTACGAGGTTTAGGAACTGTTTCATTGTTGCGCACAAGCGGGCCAACTCTTTCCAACCAAAATATCTCCCATACCATGACGCTGTCTCTTCCATGTTTGACAGACATTTTACCACATTAAGGGTTGAGTCTGTGACATGCAGCGCGTTTAACAGTGTCTGCCGTGATAACCAACTAAATTAAATTTACTTTCCTCGCTGAAAGGAATTCTCTCCCAATCTTCATCCCTCTAATCTCTGGTCTTGATTTTTCAAGAAATTCCTGTTGGACTCAAAGGGATTCTTCATAGAGAAGCGCCTCAAAGCTATATGGCTTGTCGGACTGTGGTTATGAGGGATTAGGTGACTTTTTAAGAAAACCTTTGTTTTTTTTAATGCATAACTTAAGAACGCGCGACATCACACTTTTGGACCTTCCTAACTCTCTAGAAATCATAGAAAGAGTCCTTTCCAAAGTCTTCGGTCATACAATTGTCTGACGGAGCTCAAGAGTTACTTTTATGTGTGGCGGTATCTCTGCAGAGGGAGCACGACAACAATCGCAGTTGTACAGGTCTTACCTACTTAGCAAAATGTTGCAAGAGGATTTTAAAAAAATTCTAGAATGTTTCTGAAAAAATCATTCACTTATTTTTCACGTATATTTTGTTAGTTTATTTAGTATAATTTTATGAATATACGATTTTATCATGGGAAATATTCATAGAATATATTAAATGCATACCTTTATGTATCATGGAAATTTTATTTACCTTCTCATCATATTTTGGAAATATTTTATTAATCGAAAAACGTTCTATTATTTTGCTCGGTACTGTAGCTATATGAGTCTTTGATTGAAAATGTATTCTTCTTCAAGTTTAAACTTCTCAGTCCTCAAGAGAGAACTCTCTAAAATCTCTGTTCATTTTTATTCTTTTAGAGAAAGTAAAAGACTAGTATATCCAGAGCTATCCCACTTCCCCTCCCCTCCCCCGGCCCCATCGCCAGGGCCAGTAGAGAGGAGAAGGTGGCGAGCGAGCCCGAACTCCTACTGTTCCCCTATTCCCTCTCCTCGTGCCTTGAAGCACCGGGGAGAAGGCCATATGGAGAGAGAACAGAGAGAGGAAGAGGAAAAGGAGCGATAGAACAGCGAGAAACTTGTAGTAGATCTGACAGGTGATCTAGGTAGTCTTGGCTCTACATCTAAAACGAATTGTTAATACCACGGTTTTGCATCACTCACACTCGTATTAGTGTAAAACCCGTGTTGAAGACAGTAATAAAGAATTAGAGAGAAAACGAAGGGAGTAGGAGAGTTGCTGAAAGCTGAAAATTGCTTGGAGGTCAAGCTAATCTCTGGCAATTTTATATAGTTTAAAGTTGGTATTGTAAGTAAAGAGTAAGTACCTGGGATCCAGGTGCATTTGCTATCCGTTCTGTATCCTAGTACTTACGTAGGTGAGTCAAAAAGTTCTCAGACAAATGCCAGATTATTGAAATGTTCGATTTTGTATAAGTAAATACAGGGTCAAACACGACTTTCATGTTTTCTGAACAATTCCTACAAAATTCGTCATTCAATTTGTCGAGACTCTTTGTATTAGATGTGCTTCAAAAAGGTTACTTTTTTGAACCCATAAAATGGCAAATTTTGAGATAAGAGCGAACATTAAATTCCTGACTAAACTTGATTGGAAGCCTGTTAAGATTATTGACGCTCTACAACAGGTTTATGGTGACTCTTCGCCATGTAGAGCGGTAGTTTACGACTGGATTAAGCGCTTCAAGGGGGGCAGAGAAGAAGTTGAAGATGATCCACGTGAAGGGAGACCCTCCACCTCCATTAACCCAGAAAATGTCGAGCTTGTGAGGAATCTAGTGGATAAAGATCGCCGTATTACTATTGATGAAGTTGCCAATGCATGTGAAATCTCTCATGGCTCAGCATTTGGAATTCTAACTGAAAATCTTGGCCTGAGCAAGCTTTCAGCACGTTGGGTCCCAAAAGCGTTGCGAGAAGACCAGCTGAATCATAGGGCCAACCTTTCTTTGGCTATTTTGACCAAGATTGAAGCAAACGAGGATAGTTTTTTTGAGCGCCTCGTAACGGGAGATGAAACTTGGGTGTATCAGTTTGATCCTGAAAGTAAAAATCAATCAAAAGAGTGGCACCCAAGGGGGGCAGCAGGGCCTATCAAGTTCAAGACAGAGAGGTCCGTTAAGAAGATAATGGCTACAGTTTTTTGGGATTCGGAGGGAATTATTTTAATAGACTTCTTAGAAGGACAAAAAACTGTTACATCCAGCTATTACGAAGGAGTTTTAAGGAAGCTGAAAACTTCAATAGCCAAAAAACGACGAGGAAAGCTCCACAAGCAAATCTTGTTCCACCATGACAATGCCCCTGCACATTCGTCCAAAGCTGTGAGATCTCAGCTACGGGAATTTCGATGGGAAACTCTTGCTCATCCCCCTTATAGCCCTGATTTAGCACCCTCTGACTTTTTTCTGTTTCCAAATTTAAAGGGACACCTAAAAGGAACCCGGTTTCAATCATTAGATGAAGCAAAAAAGCAGGTCATTACTTGGTGCCAGAGACAACCCCGTGAATTCTACAAAGATGGTCTTTACCGTTGGATTCATAGATTAAGAAAGTGTATAGATGTTAATGGAGCTTATGTAGAAAAATGATTACAGTATTATTACAAATAAAAATTTTATGCCATTTATCTGAGAACTTTTTGACTCCCCCTCGTATAGTTGGCGTTCAAACCATTATTAGTGGGTGAGTATTTGTTACATGATATGTTTTAATCGCTTTTCTCTTTTGTTTATGTTGTAATCAAATTATCTTCTCAATGATTGTTTTTGATCCCTTTAGTGATCTTCTCAGTCTTCTCTTTCTATTCGCGTCGGTAGTATCGCTACGTGAATATGTCTTCCTTCTTCTTCCGCGTCCTTATTACCGATCCTCGCCCAGCTTGGGAAGAGTCTGTGAGGCCTCTAGTCTGCTCCTCCTTTACATCACTCATTATCTTTCCCCATTAATAAATTTTCTTCTAGTGATTCATTTGTAAATTTCTTTTAAAATCGTGAACTCTCTTTATATTTAGGCTATACACTATTTCTTTATCAACTCTAACTCATGAATTCCCTTCGACGTATTTTATTTCACTAATTTCAATAAATTCCTTTAACTATATTAAATTTTAAATTAATTTTTATTATTGACTCTTTGTTTATTGAACTTTTACAAAATAATTGAACTTGGTAGAAGAATTATGGTGTGACCGAAAGCTAGGAACTTGTTTGTTTTTTTATATCCCTAACATTATTCCTCTTAATATATGTATTAGATAAAAGGCGGCTCTTTTACCTAAATGCGAAGATTGAACAAACAGGAATATATAGTATATATTTCCAGCTCTATTTGTACCTATGAATCTTAGATTCAAAGTATTTTATCAAGAAAATATCAAAGAGCAAAGATTGCCTAGGTTGCCCGAATGACATATCAGCTGATGAAGGAAGTCTGAGATTTGTTTGTAAGCATTTTTATCACTTACTGCTCAGTCCACTTTCCAATTATCTAAACAACAGACCTCTTAAAAACTCAACGTGTAAGGAAATTTGCGTTAGACCTGAATTTAGGCAAAAGCAAGTAGCCAAGTTAATTGCTAAGTTACATAACATAACATAACATAACATAATTTCACGGAATGACAAAAGCCACAAGGGCCTATCAAAGGTCATCCGTATCCATCAAATCCCACCCACATAATGCATTCATAGGATTTTGTCAGATCATGCATCTACAATATACAATTTAACAATCCATAGGATTAGTCCAACCATGCATCTACAATATATAATTTTAAGCCTCCATAGGAGTCTGTCAAAAACAAAATCAAAGTCCCCCAAAATATACAATAAAAAGAAACTGCATCCAGAGGAATGAGTCAAGAAACATATCCCCATACCAAAAAGTAAGAAATTAACCCTCCATCCCCATATAATAATCCAATCTGCGCTTGAAAACATTTAAGTTTGGGCTGTCTACAGTCTCAGGTGGTAAACTATTCCAATAATCCAGGCATTTCATTTTATAATGGATGCCCTGCTAATACCAAAAATAAAAATATCCCAGTTGTAATCAAGTGTATATACGTAACGAGCGCATCAATTTTTGAAACTATAAAACTATATTTGTATGGAATCATAAAGGAGGACTCTTCTCATGATAACAATGTTGCAACCAGTGTAAATTTTAGCGTACAAGTGTAACATACACGATTACGTGCCTTTCATTATTAGACGAATAAGATCCTAGCAGAAGGGGCAGGTCCCTTTCTGGAGAAATAGGGTGAATAACAGACAGAAGCAAAGAGGATTATCAACTAGAGGGACATGATCTAGTGGTTGACTTTTATAACTCTAAAAATGGCCGATTTAGCATCTCTAGCCACTAGGTGGCGCCACCTAGTGGTCAGCTTATATCCTATCTGAAATAAGTGACCTCAATTACCTTTGGTAACATTAGTTTTAGCTGGCTACATTGAGCTAATGGCTCGTTGCGGACAGAAGAAAACCACGGTAAACATGAGGATCGGCAGCGCGAACAATAGGACGCAAAATATTTCGTTCCTATTCCAATATGTTTCACGTTTTTGGAGTAAATTCAAGGGGACTGCTCGTAGGGGGTTTATCACTGCGAGGGACCCCCTACGATGATCCAGAGTTTTAATCAATTGGGGAGCGGTTTGGGGGGCACAGCCCCCGAGTATATAATCATAATTGCTTATAGAATAATGTTTTAACGTTTTTTAACGTTTTTATTTAACCAAATGCGCATGAATATGCATGCGCGGGTGAACGAAACATACACGCAAAAAAATACACTTTTATGGGCGTGCCGCCGATCTTCATGTGTACCATAACCACAACAGAAGATTTGCATAATTCATAGACCTGCTTGCTTTGCCGCAGTTAAAAATATGGTACATTAGCACAACTGAGAAAATGTGACTTATTTTTGGTGAAATATTTTTTAGGAGACTAGTTTCGATTAGTTCCATCTCGAAAAACCTTTATTTGGACGACTCTTTCGGAGAGAACCTAGCTTCCACCCCTAGTCCAACAACGATGATAGCTAAGGCCGGATGGTTAGACTTTCTAAGTAGCAATTCTAAACATGACCACCTTGAACTACCCCTTAACAAAGCTGATTGGCATTGTCCTTAGATTCGAGATGGAAGACAGTCGAATCCCAAAAACGTGCTTTATTTTTTCATTCCGAATTTATACTCGTATTTATCACCTCACCCCAGTATATTAAATTTTTAAATGTTAACCTAAAATTACAGGATATCAAAGGGCTAACAAACTCTTTGACAGTCATTGGCATATATGTGAATGTGCGTGTATACTAAGCAAGTTTCTCTTTTCCCTTCTCTTATTTTCACACTCTGTACTTGCAGACCCTCGCTATTTCTGTCATTTTCGGGGAAAATTCAAAAAGGATTCTATTTCCCCTGGTCGCTATTGGCCCCTCGGTTCATTTCCGCAGTTCCGGAGCAAAATTCATGAGGGAGGAACTACAGTAATTTCTGCAGGCACCTATGTGTTATATTTAGAAATTTGCTTAAAATACCCTCACAAGTATATATATATATATATATATATATATATATATATATATATATATATATATATATATATATATATATATATATCCATAACCCTATATTTTAGGAACGAGATTTTTTGAAGGTGTTTGAATAAGATTTTTTCTTTTAGTTCGTTTGTTACCTAAGAAAAAAAGAACAGAAAAAGGTGTTCAGGGTGTTAAAATAAAGAGTATAAATGGGATTAAAAAAGGCGGTTAAGATTAGCAAATAAGGCCGTAGGTCACACCTCGCAGGGATGCCTGTGTAACCAAGTTCTTCCTGTTTAGGAAGAGAACAGCGGCTTGTATATATATATATATATATATATATATATATATATATATATATATATATATATATATACAATTAGGTAAGAGTAATTATAAGAATTGCTTAATCCGCTAGAGAAGCTCCTGAAGTTCCTCAAACCTCACATATAACGCGATCCATATCTCTAAAAAGAGAAACTTCAAGAAGCCTTTTGTATAAGCTAACGTTTAACATTAACAAAAAACGGAGAATGTGAATTGTGGATTTATCCGCGGCTCTTCGCCCGTTTTTTTAGGAGAGATACCAATGAACAGTTTCTAAGGGGGCACATCTTGCAGAAATCCTTCTTGGAATCAATAATGATAAAGGAGATAGAATTGGTATGTGTGAAACCCGAAGATACGGGCAAGCTCTCAGTGAGGCCAGTACTTATCATCTTCTCTACCTTAAAGGAAATGAAGATCAAAGTTGCATCAATGATGCATAGAGAGACCAAACAACTGATAATAGGGCTTCACGGCATATCGTAAAGAGTAGCTTACGTAAAGTTAAGTTTCTAAGCAGTACAACCTTAAAATAGTCCAAGTGTACGCACCGACTTCTGCTAGCAAGCGGGAGGAATTAAATAGAATCTATGATGACATCAGAACAAGCCGAATCCAAAACAAAACCCATTTTAACTTTGTCATATGAGACTTTAATGGAAAAGTCGTGAAAGATAATTAGTCATGCATGAGAAAGTTCTCACTGGGAAAAGAAATGAAGGGAGATAAGATCTGGTTGACTTTACACTGGCCAATGTCCTCAAATTTGCTATCACTATGTTATAAATGAAGCAATATCAAACAGTATATTGGATAAGCCCAAACTATAAGATTTGCAATGAAATTGAATACACTACTGATCAAAATAAGAGAATGATTTTCCTTTAATAAAATGTTTTCAAAAATATGATAACAATGTGAAAGAAACTTATATGATACATAAAGGCATGGATTTAATATATTTTAGGAAAATTTCATATAGTGAAATCGCATATTCAAGAAATTATACTAAATAAACGAACAAAATAAACATAATAAATGAAACAAAGTTTTTTCAGGAACATTCTAGAAGTTTCTTACAATTATTTGGCAACATTTTGCTCAGTAATTAAGAACTGTACAACCGCCATTGTTGTCAAGCTTAATCTGCCGAGATGTCACCACACGTGAAAGTGACTCATGAGCTCCGCCACACAATTTTTGGCTTGTGGACAATGGGCAGGACCCTTTCTATGATTTCAAGAAAGGTAGGAATGTCCAAATGTGTAATTTCGCGCGTTCTGAAGTTATACAATGAAAACAAAACCTATAAGTCCATGCAAAAGTCGGTCAACCACACATAACCATCATTCGAGAAGATACAGCTATTTGGCCCTTCTTTTTGAAGGATCCTCTTGACAATGCAGCAGTAATTTCTCGGAGAAGGTTAATAGTTGCAAAGAGGTGAGCTCTTTCTCAGACTTCCATCGCCTCATTGAATCTGGTTCAAAAGTTCGTTCTCCTCAACCAAACTAATTATCAGTCAGAAAGAAACAAAAGGCGAGACTAGAATATGCGGAAGCTCATGTTGTAGGGAGGGATGAAGATTAGGAGAAAATTCAATTCAGCCAAGAACTAAATTTAATTTATTTGGATCTGATGGCAGACGCTTTGTTAGACGCCCTGCAAGTGACAGACTTATCCCTAAACGTGTTTAAAAATCTGCCAAGCATTGAAGAGGCAACGTCACGGTATGGGAGATGATTCGTTTGAAGGAATTGGTTCATTAGTGCAAATTATTGGAACGTCAATGCGAATTAGTACCCAAACCTCATACAACAACTTGTTATACTTTCACACGGCAAGTAACTCCGAATCAGCCAGCAGTATTTATGCAAGACAACGAGCCTAGCATACTGAAAAGCGAGGAAAATACCCTTTCGAACAAGAAAATATCGAAGTAATTAAGTGCTTTCCTCAAAGCGCCGACCTGAATTCAATTAAGAATCTTTGCAGATCATTGGATGCAGAGTTTGTAAGGAGCAGCCTTCAACTGTGGCAGATTTACGGAGAAAAATTGAGCAAAAATGAAACAAAAAACACTAGAATTGTGCAAGAAATTGGTGAGGTTCTGTGGTCGTCATCGCACTGAGAAAGAGATAAGAAAGTAATTCCATTTAAAATATTAGCCCATTTATTTCTAGAATAATCTATTTCTATAATTCCAACCCAATCTTGAGAGAAGATACTATTGCAATCCCCTTGACCTCCAGTAAGAGCAGCACTATAAAAGCGACGAACAATAACTTGATGATACACATGAGCACTGTCGTAGAATTCCCCCCCCCCTTTTTGTTCTATTCTAAGAGTGCTAAGAGTGTCTAATATATATTGATATCTGAATATCTTAACGAACAGAACAATTGCGAAACACGTAAGGATATATAAGAGAAACGCCCAATAATCCCCAAAATAAACTTATATTTTAACTTCATTAATTTACTACACAACGTCTAAACATTAGTTACAGCAATACTCTGAATATTATCATAAACAAGAATTAATTAAATTAGTTTACCCACAAAAATTGGTTAATTTCTCCACACACAACAATAATATAAGAATTAGGCTTACGGACTCATCTGGAGTTTAAAGGGCCTCAGAAATGTTATTGACTCACAACGCGTGCCGTCTTGCCAGATGTAGCTGGGCAAAATCACACGGTTGTTTTGGCGAGGGTGGCAGCTGGGGGGAGGTCGACACGTTCTCCCGGGGAAAGGGGGGTTCCTCAAGGACGAGAACAAATACGGTGCTTTATGCAACACCTAGGCAGTCGCGGTCTCTCTGGCGAGAGTGAGTCGAACTTTGTTCTTAAATCAAGTTAACTTGGAGTGCCGTGTGACCACCGAGTAACGAGCTCGAGGAGGAGCTTTTCTCCTTCGTTACTTATTTCCTCATGGACGAGGACTGAATTCGGGGAAGGTCTTCTTTAAGGGCGAGTTTCAATGTTACGGGGTTTCTCTGACGAGAATAAGTTGAACTTAAAGTTCGGTTTGGTAACCAAGGAACTAGCTCGAGGATGAGTTTCTTCTTAGTTTCAGTCTTCTTCAAGGACGAGTATAACGGAGGGGGATTTCTCTGGCGAGAATAATTTGAACTTGGTTCCTTACCAAGTTAACTTAGGAGTTTGGTGTGGCCACTGAGTAACGGGCTCGAAGGGGAAGCCTTTTCCTTCTTCTTTTCTTAATTCCTCAAGGACGAGGAATACCCCTGCTGTTTAAGGTGCACCAGGATATGAGGAATCTCTCTAGCGAGAGTAAGTTGAACTTAGCAAAGTTAACTTATCGTTTGATTTGATAACCAGGGACTTAGCTCGAGGATGAGCTTCTTCTTAGCCCCTTAAGATAGGTAGCCCTGCCTCTCTTGCAGGGTACTTCTTGGTCATGCGACCCAAGTAAACTACCTCTCCAGTCTCGGTAGTTCGGTTTGATCCGAAGACTTCGTCACATAGAGACTGACGTATACTACCCCAATTTTCCTCAGAGTTCCTTATTTATACCTCGTCACCCCACTGGGAGGGTGGTAAGGGGAAAATGGGGCTTGAGGACGGCCCCAGGAGAGTTCTTTTGGCCAACGGTTTTTCCCACTAAGTCATTCATCGGCTCCTCGTTAGCCTTCGAGCTTGGTAGAAACACGTCTCCAATTTCTTATTTGACGTGAAACTGGATCTCACTCTCCTGGGGGAGATCTTGCATTTTGACCTTTTAGGTCTTTCATGGCACCAAAATAGGCGACGCTGCGGTTACGCAATGGACCCACCGATGCCTGGGGCGGATGTCTTTGCGGTAACCGCCTTGGGACTGCATCACGAGTGAACGTGGGGGCAGGGGGAGGGAAAGTGACGATTCCCCTACAACACCTCCCATCAAATAACTTAATGGGGGGGGGACTCCTGGGAACTCAAAACAACTTACTCAACCTAGTCGGGATTAGCAAAGTTGTATTTCTTTGAGCCCTCTCTAATATTAAGTTTACTTACACATGAGTGCCCTCGCGCGCGTTTACACAGGCAATGTGTCAAGCTAGACCTACTCGCAATACAATTTTACATAAAAATAACAAAACCTAATTCGTGGATTACCCACAAAAAACAACAACAATACAAGCTACTTACATTTCTAAGTTTTTGAGAACTTAAATGTTACCGATAAATTTTAACATGTACAACAAATGAAAACATGGTTTCATGCTCATTAGGTACTGAAATAACCTTGAATGGTATTTCGTCTCCGCCTATAGAGCAGCTGTACTTTATCGGCTCCTTTGATGTAGCTAATCCTAAAATGGTGCTCTAATACCAATACTTTACCGCGCCCGAGTCAGCCGTTCGGGTTATTGAGTCTACCCCAGTATGTTACTAAATGGTAGCGGTATTTCAACCTTCTCGAATTACCCTTCTTATGGTACTTGACTACCCTTAAATTAAACATTATGGCTAGAGCGGCCTGTTGCAGCGGGGCATACTTGATGGGAGCGTAGGTCCCATAGCTCTCCTTTAACCAGGTACACGGAAAGATCGTGTCTGGATTCGATCTTTGGGGATCGAGAAAACCTTTTCCTGCGAGGTCGTTAATGGGCTTGGCGCTCACTACGACTTGGCGATGCAGCGGTAACTCCGTGGACGTTCCGTTCGGGGAGGCGACTACTAGGGGTAGGGGATACTCATCCGCGTCTACCATTTGATTAGTCTTACCTGGGTGTATCGCAATAGCACCTCTTTCCTCCTTCCTTGTCAACTCATTTGACTCACTTCTCTTAGTAGGTAGTTCCTCAGGTACACCTGCTCGTACCTCTACTCTACTTAGCTCGAGGATGAGCTTTTTCTTACCCCCTTAAGGTAGGTAGCCCTGCCTCTCTTGCAGGGTACTTCTTGGTCATGCGACCCAAGTAAACTACCTCTCCAGTCACGGTAGTTCGGTTTGACCCGAAGACTTCGTCACCTAGAGACTGACGTATACTACCCCGATTTTTCTCAGAGTTCCTCATGTATACCTCATCACCCCACTGGGGGGATTGGTAAAGGGGGAAGGGGCTTTAGGACGGCCCCAGGAGAGTTCTTTTGGCCAACGGTTTTTCCCACTAAGTCAAACATCGGCCCCTCGTTAGCCTTCGAGCTTGGGAGAAACACGTCTCCAATTTCTTTTATGACGTGAAACTGGATCTCACTCTCCTGGGGGAGATCTTGCATTTTGACCTTTAAGGTCTTTCATGGTACCAAAATAGGCGACGCTGCGGTCACGCAATGGACCCGCCGATGCCTGGGGCGGATGTCTTTGCGGTAACCGCCTTGGGACTGTATCACGAGTGGACGTGGGGGGTGGGGAAGTGACGATTCCCCTACAACAACCATTGCTGAAAATACAAGAAAACGCAAAATAAGAACCACAACAAATTATCAGAAGAAACACTATACCTAATGAAGCAGTGCAAATACCTTAAATGCAACAAACACCAACTAACAAATTGAATTAGCAAGACTATAAATATTAATTAAAAAGAAACAGAGAGCTGACATCAGAAACTATATTACAAATATTGTTGAATACACCATCAAAGAAGGAAAGGGATATAAAATCTCTAAAGGGAAAATTCAAAAAGTAAAATCTCACATACCAGCTATGTAAGAAGAAGATGATACAATCATCCAAGATCGAGAAAGAATAGTTAAAAGAATTAAAGAGCATTATGAAAAGTTGTACTCAAGCAACTACACCATCCAGAACTACAAATAACCAACAAAATACCAATAAAGTCTCCGGGAACGATCAAGAAATCCCAAGCAGAATCACTCTAGCAGGAAAAAAATTGAAAAGGCAAGCATCATATTCAAAGGCAAAATGCTCATGCGCCTTAAATAAATCTATACAACCGATGCATAGTCTTAACCATGACCAGTATACCAGAAACTTGGATACGTTGAAAAACTAAACTTCAGAATATAGTGGAAGCAATAATAAACCTAAAATGAAGTTGGCAGGCCATGTAGCAAGATTTCAAGGCAAAAAATGGACCCCAAAATTTACCGATTGGACTCTACTTGATAAAAGACGACCGAAAAGAAGATCAAAAACAGGATGGAGAGATGATATTCAAAAATATGCTAAAAATTGGAAACAAATTGCAAAAGAGTGAAAAAAATTTAGAAATATTATGAATTCTACTGTTAACTAATTTGACCTCTTGTTTTCTTTATTCTAGTTTTCATTAAACTTTTAGGGTTTCTTTGTAGGGCTCATACATATGACACAGGATGACTTATTTTCTAGCCTTAATTCACTTTACTGCATTTGCAACATTTTCTTCTTTTTCTTATGTTTAGCTTAGATTCCCTAACTAAAATACAGTCACCTCTCTATGTCGTAACGCGTTTTCTTCTACAACAATTGACCCTTTTTGAAGTGAAATTCTCACCACTCAACAATTTCTTCCTCATTCTTCAAAAGAAAATGATTCAGTTTTCACTTTCACTTTATTGGTAATCCCGAAAGAATCATAGAAAAATTGCCTAAAAAGAATGCACCTAAACGTGAAACAAAGTCTTCGAGCAAAAGCAATAATTTAGGCAAAATTGGTCAATGCTCTTATTATCATATACATATATATATATATATATATATATATATATATATATATATATATATATATATATATGATACGACGATTATAGACCCTGAAAAATAATTTCAGCACAAAATATACTGGTAAATATTTAACGCATCTGTGAGATTTTGATACAAGAAGGCGTGCTGCAAATTAATAGTTTTCAATCGTTTCCCACGTGACTCAAGTCACATTTAGTCCACTAAATAGAATCTCTCTATTTGTGAGATTTTTTTTCCACATGATTTCAGTCATATTTGTTCGATCAAATGGAATTTTTCCAGGTAATTTCAATCACATTTAGTCGATAACATGGATTTTTTTCTGCAAATTTTAAACGCAATTGTAACAAGGCATTATGTATCAGGCAAAAAGTTGGCAAGAGAGATTTTTAAAGGAACTGGTGAAGGAATGACAAGTTAAAAAAAAATGTGTGGGAGATATATAACCACAGATGCTCCTCCAGTCATTATGGAGTGGAGGGATTTATGTAACCTAACATAATCTTGATCGAGCGTAAAAAGATATATAAGGAAAGAAAGATGGGGGGTAGGTAGTAGAAGGAGGAAAGGCTGATAAGAGTGATAAGAATGCAAACGAGTTAAAATCCACTACTCAAACCTGAGCTAAGAGGGAAGGCTGAACCAGCCCCCCCCCCCACACACACACATTTGGTGAAAAAAAGTGCAAAATGAAAAAGACTCGAGGAATAAAGGCCAGCAACTCTAGGACTAGTTCAAAACTGCCGGGCCGTTTGAACCGAGGGCCACTATTCCAGGTACCAGGTGCAACAGATTACACGATACACCCCCTTGTGGGCATTCAAAGGGGGCACAAGGCTAAAATAGGAACATATTTATATGAGTACAGAAGGAAAAATGAAGAGGTTTTGAAAGATGACCAGAATATTAAAACAAGAATATGATAAATGAGGAAACGACTATTTATTAGGGGTTAGTTTTTATTTAAAAAACGTGAATGATGATGGATGCATACTATCTAAACTAATTTCGATTGCTTAATAACAACTATTTTCAAATAGTATACTTTCCTCGCACTACAAAGTTTGTGACTGATGACTGAACTGAATTATACAAGATAAAAAGATCAAGAGTAAAAAATCACAATACCTACACGAAATAGCGAAAGGCCAAACTGATTAAAAAATTGCAAATTACTCCGCATCACCCCCCGCGTTTTCTCACCTTACTCATTCGAACAATTATATTAAACACACTCAGGAATAATGAAAAGAAAGGCCCACTTCATATATATATATATATATATATATATATATATATATATATATATATATATATATATATATATATATATATATATATATATATATATATATATATGGGCGGAAGGTATTCGTTGGCAATTTTCAAATCCTAATTTTACGCATATTTATTTAACTTTGTTGTCGGTTTTTTTCTCTTAAATCCAATAATCATTTTTGCTTTATTTGGGGGGCGGGGCTGAATATTTGAGTATCGAAAATTTTGAACTCCACACATTTTGTGGAAGAGGCATAGAGTCTCTTTCTTGGAATCCCCACCAGAAGAACAAACAAGGAGATTTCAGACATCCTTAATATCAGCAAAAGGATGGTGGAAAATGTTAGAAAGGAGCTAGAAGTTCAGGATTCGACTACGAGGTGGCACTAGAAAGGAAACACCATGCTCGAAGATCTAACGCCATTAGAACGCCAGAATTCTTTTTTAAAATCTAGGAGATCTTCAACAACGATCCTATAAATTAGATATCTGGCATTGTATGGGCGAAAAGTATGGATGCACATCTCATCAGGCTCGTAATTCATAATTAGATTCGCTACTTTTGTATAAGGCAATGCAGGAAACCAACTTAAGCACACCGAAAACTGATCAACAACGTGAAAAACCGATGGAGCCAATCCTGATTTTGTTCTTCTTCGACAGGAATAACTTCTGCCAAGACCAGAAGATCAACTCCTAGAACAACAGGTGATTCGCAATCGCACCCAAGTACGTGCCGTGCACAGGAGAGCGTTCAAATGAAATTTGCAGTGTCAATCAATGTCTTAGGTGTCAGCGGCGGCATTGAAGGCGACGTCATGCTTCAGGTTGAACACCGAGGGGTGCTGATGCCCTGGATTGACCGCGTAAATGCAGGTAGGCTGTAAATGTGGCAGCAAGACTCTGCGCCCCACCACACAAGCCGCAAGACCCAAACCTGGAAGTCGGAGAATTTGTTCGATCATACAGCATCTAACATTCGGGCTACCAAATCGCCTCACTGCAAACCCCTCGAATTCTTTGTGTGTGGTGAGGTGGAACGAGAGACTTACAAACAAATCCAGCTTCGACAAGAAGCACGAGCTGAGGGCCACCATTACCAGCGCGCTCAGGGCACTTAAATGGAAGATAGTGACGAACGCCTGTCACTGGTTTCGAGTTCGCCTAGGAACTGTCATCGAGGTCATAGGCAGGTTCATCGAGGGAGAACGAAAGGACATGTCGCATGACATTTCCTTTCAGTACCTTACATCTTTCTTTATGCACAATGGTTTTCCTTCTTTTATTGTAGAAGAGTCAATCCGCACATTTTTAAGTGGATTGTATCAACCAAGCCACCCTGAGATAATAGTGGCAAAAGACAAACATTATTTAATAATGCCAGAGCTGGGTATTCACAATAAAGTCCTTAGCCGAAAATTACACATATTGCTAAGGAAATACTTTTGTCAAATAAAATTTCAAATTGCCTTTGTCAACAAAATAAATATAAAATCCTCCTTTACAATAAAGGATCCGGTTCCAAAGAGTCTTCGGAGTTCGATTATATACTTATTTAAATTTCCTGGGTGTTCCCAAGGCAAATATATCGGAAGCTCCGTAAGAACTCTGAACGCAAGATTCTCTTCCCATATGGGTATAAGTAATAGAACCGGTAAGATCCTTGAAACCAAAGAAAATTCAGCGATAAGAGATCACGTAATAAAGTGTAAAAGTGATATCTCCTTAGAAAACTTTGAAATTCTGAATTCGCACAAATGCCCTATTACCCTTCGAATCTTAGAAACACTTTATATAAAACAGTTCTTCCCGAACTTAAATAGTGATCTCTCGTCGGTTCCCCTCCTTGTTACCTGAATTCGCTTGGATGTGGGTAGCGGGGCGCAGTTTTGGTGCTTTTGGGTCGGCCGGAGCACGTAACACGCTCGTTGGCAAGGTTTGTGATTTTGTATATTGGGTTTTGCCAATTTTTCCTTCAATTATTCGTTTAAAATTCATTTTAAAACAGTTTTATATAATCTTTGGATTCATAAATCAAATCTCCCCTACCTTAATAGATTTTAGCAATTATACACTCGCTAACTAATTTAAATACTTAAAATCCTTCCCTAGTCTCTCTATTGTAAATTTGAGCCTCATTTCGAAATATTCCCTTTAACTCTAAATTTGCAATTCAAAGCTAATAGTAGTTATTAAAGTTCTAGATGTAAATTTAGCAGTGTGCTCTCTTAACAGTGCAAAATATTTTGTTTCGTTTATTTGTATTTTAGGCCTAAGAAGATGACCGTATTGTGGTCGAAACGTCGCCGGTAAATAAAAAGGATGATACCAGCCATTTTCCTCGCCTTGGGATTTCTGTTGAACATTAAATTTAGGCTCTCTAGAAGCAATCCTCATCGATATATATATATATAAATATATATATATATATATATATTATATATATATATATATATATATATATATATATATATATATATATATATATATATATCTTACAAGCTAGACTTTTGCAATATAGTCAACTCTAACTTAAAAAGTTGAAATTAGAATTTGGTTGGAAAAATATGAGGTCAATTTTTTCGACAGGGAAATTATGGCAGACTCCATTATAAGCTGTAGCAAATTATGGATGGTGTTATTTTTGAGCAATAGTTCCCCGTTCCGCTGCTTATAAATTAGGCATTTAGACGAGAAAATAAAAGAGGCAACCAGAGGAGATAGACAGACAGGCGGATAGACAGAAACTGTAGGGAATATTATTTTAACATGTTAATTTAATGAACTACTAAATGAAAGAAATTAAACGTTAGCGAGCGTTGAAGGAGGCTATGTCGGGAAACGTATTTTGCTTCATAAATTGACTCGCAGAGTTACAATATCTGTGTGTGTGAGGCCAAAACATTACCGAGGCACCCCTAAAGGAAAAGAGCGAAAGGTAAGAGAGAGAGAGTGAATATGGAAATTATAATTGCTTTTTTTAGAGTTAACAAAGTAGAACTAATTTGGAATGGCGTTCTATTCTAAAGGGACCCCTGCGTTACAGACACAACTCCAATCTTCCGATCGACAACAAAAAACTTCAGCTAACGCTTTTTCAACAAATATATTATATGATTCACCCACTTTGCATGCACACTATCCTTTAATCAAATCATAATACTCCAAGAATTTACACGCCTACCAAACGCACACAAATCACACTTAACTCTCGGTATTTATAGTCAGCAATTAACTTGTTACAAGATGAATTTAGCTCCTGCTTCAACTAAAACGTGGAAGAAAAGCACGCCCTCGCGGCCCCATTGCCTCCGCCCCGCGAAAAGGTGTTAGATGTAGCATGAGCCTGCACGCCTCAGCTAACATTTGAAGTGATTGTGCATGTATATATATATATATATATATATATATATATATATATATATATATATATATATATATCTTACATGTTCACTTTTCTTATCTTCTCCACTTTACAGATCTCTCCTGACAAACTTTCACAATAATTACATACAAAACAATCACCTATACAATATGGAGAGTACTTTCTTCCCCAAGTACATGCACATCTAACTCGCAAATAACATCTTTAAATTCTTAAATCTTTCCTCTTCATAACGAAATGTAGAGAAGTGGGGAAGAGAAGTATACAATGGCCACATAAACGGAACTGCAATGTAAAATTTGTCTTCCTCTCAGGGTAGATTTCATGCCCTCTCGCGGAAGATGATTTTGAGTCGAAATGATCTGAGCTACTTTGGAATCGAGTCTCTCAAGAGCGAAATTGTTCAATTAAAGACAAACTACGGATTTATTTATTTATTTGTTTAGTTTTTATTAGGAGAAAACTACCGTATGCATGACTGAGAAAAACTTCACTGTAAAGGGATTTGTGAGGAAGATAATGCCGTGAAAATGTATGATAAATTCATAGCATGAGTAATCAAAAGAGGAAACACTTGAAGTGGTCATGACCGGAGAAGCCCGCAACTCTCTCGAACATGTCACTGTTTGGGAGTGATGCGAAAACCATTGGATTCTGAACTGATATCATCCTTTAAGGGGTTTGGGAAGCTAATGAGGGTTCGGTTTAAGGAAGTACACCTACCTAACTTGTGAATCTCTATGGTCTTTATATAAACGTTTTCCTGGATGACTTTAATAAATCGTTGGGCTTAAGCATTTTGGCTTGATGGGGCTTGCTGATCTATTCCATGTAAGTTTTTATTTACTTTACTACTCCTTGCCTTTCAATATTTATATGTCTATCCCTCCCTTTGCTCTTTATTCGCTAAGCGATTGTGTACTTGTTTGTTTACATAAGTTTCATCCTTTTTTTCTCTAAGATGGATTAGGTTTATGAGTATATTTGCAGAGAATATGAATTTATTGTATACGTGATTTGCAGGAAAGATGTATGGCGTCCTGCTTGGGTTATCTTGTAGACAAAGTGTTTGCCTTCCGCTCCAGGAATAGGTCTAGGGAATCACATACAAGAGAGATTTTATGGGAATAAATTTGTATGTGACAAAGACTGAATGTTCAACTAGAAAGGCAGTTTTAGAATGTCTCCATTGTCACGGGTGTTTGTAAACAGATATAAATAAAAGGTAAATAAATGAGATTCATTGAGCAAACCTTACTCAAAATGGCAAATCTACAAAAAAAAACTGATATGTAACGCAAATGGGAGTTGACATAAATAATTAGTTATACAGGTTCCGGCAGAAAGGTTGCCCCGATTTCAAAGGTAAATAAAAAACAAACAGAAAGATACAAGAAAAAACCTTTTTATTTTTATGAAGTCCATAAAACACCATTTATTTTGTGTTTCAGTTAGCAACCCACCTTGGCCTGGGGTGGAGAGCATCATGCATTTGTTGTTAAAGAGTTTGTTAAGAATGATGAATCTGTCGTAACGACGCAGCGTTCCTTCCGAAGACACTTTGCGCGCTTCGTCATATTGTTTTTCCACCCAGTACGAGATTATGACGACGAAGCACAAAGATCATTGAAAGAAAACTATTACCGCTTTTTCTCCCTATTAGGAAAGCAACTTAAGCAGTTGGCAATAAACCATTTAGCATTATCTTTATTTTGTTCGCACATCATTTCATTCACGAGATTCTTTTAAAATGTATTCCACCCTAATGTGCAGATGTCAAAGTGTAAAGTTCTCTTTTGTGATTTCTTGCCCTTGTCTCCATAAAGTGTTGAACATAGCACCACCACTCACTTACTATCTGATATTCAATCCAATTCATATTTTAATGACCTACTTTTCCGCTATGATGCATAGCATAATCATTAAATAAAATTAAAGGTCAACTTCTGGTCAAAGTTATCTTTCTGTTCATTCCCCTTATGTGAGTAGTTTTCTTCTCCTCTCTTGACAAATCAGATACCAATAATTCTTTCAACCCAGGTTCGCTATCCATGTTTGAACTCTCACTCCTATTTTTTTACCGCTTTTGGGGTATGCCATCATTACTTCAAGCACTTCTTTTATTCCTATTTTATTAATTTATTCATGACTTCGAACTGTTATCAGATTTAGGATAATGTAGAATTGATAATACAGAAATAGGTGGTCTTTGTGCAGGTAATGATGGAGGTCTGTTAGGCGAATAAGTTAGATAAGCCTTTTTCTCTATCCTTCCAACCACTGTGAATACGACCTGAACTTTTGGGGTGAAATGTCACCTGCCAATCGCCAACGGTGACATGGCATCGAATGTAGAAGCAAACGCACATGAGAGAAGCAACGGTGAAAGGAGGATGAAAAGGATCGAGGATGACAAGACCTATAACATTTTAAATGAGATGGAAAATTGTAACCAATGAGAGCATTTGGTGAAAAGAAGGCTTGGACAAATGAAGGAGAAATGGTGAGAAATAGATAAAAAACTTGAAAAGTGAAAATATTTAAGATGATAAAGACCTTTAGCCATGGGCATTGGGTGAGAATGGGGTATTCAGAATGTCCCAGGATCAAAGTCATTCAAAGAACACAGAAACTCAAAAGAAGGAACTCGAATGACTTGGATGGAGGCCTTCCACAACATCAAACTTCACCTGCCATTCCACCATATATAAAACACTATAGTTTGAAGCTTTGCAAGCGTATGCTAAAATTCCCTATAATGTCGCAAAGGCTGAATTTTATTTGTTCTCGATTACGTAGGTAGGAGGGTTCTAGTTCGTACCTTCAAGTATCTTACTCCTTTGTACGAACTTGTTGTCGTAAGTTAAGAAAACTCTCAATTCCGGATTTTCTAGGGTTGGTTAAGTAGGCATATTCCTCCTCCCTTTTCGTATACCCTTTCTGGATGATGTGAAATGCTTCTGTCCACTCTACCATTCAAGCCTCGGGGTTTGCTACCAGTTTTATTCTCTCTTTTGTACATACTTTCACTGATCCTCTTTTTTCCAATAAAATAATAAAACATAAAAGAGTACTTTTGCTTTCACTTCTTCTTCCGTCCATCCATTTTTACCTTACTGTCCTTTTGCACTTAGTATAACATTGAGTAGTCCCCTTCACACTGTAGCAGGTACAGCTGGGGATGTTATTCAACCACGTCAAGCAAATGGCAGTATTAAATAGACCAATCTAACAGAGATGAAAGATTAGTCTATAGATAGAGTCACTCTCTTGGTGCTGATGAAGACCATCTCCCAGGTGTACCCGATTCAATGTGAAGGTAGCTACTCATTGTTATAGTAACCATATACCATCACTGGGTACATTGCAGTTTAGCTTACTACTTACTCTTCTTCATTTTCGGTTCTACTCGGATCCATTCGACCTGATAATGGTCACAAAACAGACAACTACCAAGTAAACCCATTTGCATAAGGCACAATAATAACAACCTCATAAACTCAATATCAAATAAGTTCGTTTTTGATACATTAGCAATAACGAAGCTCCATCTCGAAAGGAGAGATGGTCCAGGATGTACATCGGTGGTTTGGGTTAGCCCTAACTTGCAATCCTCTACGGTTTCACTCGTCTCCGATCGGTCTTCTTTCATTGCCCAGCCTGATAAGAAAAGACTGATTTGTCTAAGAAGAAGGCCCTTTCAAGGGATTGTAGAGGTGCCACTGCAACTCCTCCATTGTGTTAAACTCATTTGCAAGGTTTTATCCCGTCTATGAACTAAAGCGAGACGGAGAGGACAGAAATCGTGCAGGGAATTATGAAAACATTGCCTTTCTCTTCCCCGAGCAAAATGCACATTTTCTCTACTTGACTAAATATACAGGGTGAGCATTATAATTCTGATGGCTTTAATAGCCTTATAACATAGATGATAACAGGAGTAAATAAGATTTATAAAAAAGTACTTGCATGAAGTGTTTGCGGATATAGAAAGAATTACTTCCAGTATTTTCGTGTTATGCGCCGAACGATCGCTTATCATTAGACTCACTTTAATAATACTCAAATTCCATCTTTAATTTGTGTAACAGTTCATATTTATAAGCATCTCTTAGGTGGTTAGTTAATGATACGAAATAAATATATGCAGGAATGTGCCTGGTGCCACCTCGTAAGGACATTGTTTCGTTATAGAACGCGAATATGTTTATGGGACTTCATCAACCTCCCGGCTCATACCGACCACAAAATTTCTCCTTGGACTAGAAAACTTCCTCACAATTTCACTTGCTCTAACCTCATTACTTACTTTGCGAATCTTCGTTTGTCCTATTTCTATGTAGATTAATTTCTTCTCCCGGGGATTTTCGGTTAAACAAAATAATCCCTCGGGCCAGTTCCTCTTTACTTCTCCTATTTCTTATCCCTCGACCTGAAATTCCACAGCCAGGACGATCCCACTCTTGGTCTCAAGAGGAGCAATGGACCTGTCGTAAAAGTTGGCAAGAAGAGCGTAGTGAGATCAGTAGCCAATGGGTTGATATTGAACAACCTATTTTTGTGTGTATTCGTGTATCTTTTTCTTTGTAGGTTAGGTTAGGTTAGGTTAATGACTCCTAAACAGTCAATAAGCTACATTAAACTACCTCGTTAGACAAACTGGTAATTAACCAAAAGACGAAAGAAACGCTTAGAAGTTTAAAATTACCGAAATAAAGTACGAAATATGAATAAATAATCATTATAAAGTTGAAATAAACACCAATTTGCTCATTAATGGGTATTAATTTATACATGGAAAGTTGTTCAAATCCAATAAACTTGAATTATAGGACCAATAATGATATCAGAGGAGCATTGATCGACTAATAGAGACGCCAGGAATCTGTATGAATCGAGACTCTAGTGCGATAATTAGGGTGTTGGAAAATGCTTATTTAATTTGTAATTACAACTAATTTCAAAATAAAACCATCGCTGTTCAATGACTAGTAATCATTAAGTAAACTCTGCCTCTACAACTACTAAATCGGATTTTTCTCATCCCAATTTCGCCTACACAGGCAGCCTGACTCAGCAAGTTTCCTGTTCACCCAGTTTTGAGAGAAAGGTCTACAGGAAAGAAATTTTCAGACTATAAAAAAGATGCCTGGATGCGATCGCATTTGCTCCAAGCTCGCCTTGACTTTCTTCTCCCAAGAGACATGAAAGCCAAATAAAAAGATTTCGTGAAGGATCTGAAGGTGAATTTTCATTTTAAAAACCAAAAATTTCACATTTTACGGATATTTGAAGAAATCAACCCCTTCTCAACACTATAAATAACATCTCCCTTCTGCAATATCCTTCCTTTTATTCATTTGCATTTCCCCCTCCTCCTAGATCAAATCCCATTCACTTCTTCTATACATCCCCTTTTCTTCCTAACATCCACGTTACGCCACTAAAATTAAATGTATTTCTTAACGTTCTTTGACTAACGGCAGTCTATGGCCTATAATTTTCCCATAAAAGGTTTTACGACAAAGAAGTCAGGCCCAAGTTCCTGAAATACCACGCAGGGTGTAAAAATAGGTCAGTTATTTGTAAAGCTAAGGAAAAGATTACACCTTCTGTTTCAGGAAGACCGCAATTCATATTTTTCTAGAGCATTGCTCCAAAAGTGTCCTATAATTCATATGACTTGGTATTAGATTCCCAAACCTGAACAGAACCTTTTTCTTCGAAGTAATATTTGGTCGAATAATTTCGAAAAGGACGCCTTTTTTATTGTTAATATTAAATTATTACAGTCGTACATTCTCTCTCTCTCTCTCTCTCTCTCTCTCACCCTCTTTCTCTCCCTCTCTTTATCTCTCTCCCACATACACGTGCGCACATATACAACAATGAAATTGACTTTGGTATCTCTAAATGATGTTAATTTATTTAGATCATGTTATATATATATATTTATTTATTTATTTTAATATAAAGCCAAGACAACAGTGCAAAAATAATTGTTGTACTACATTGATCTACTCAAATAATATTGGTGACCTTCCTACTGCCATAATGAATGAATGTAAAATAAACAGTATAGCATAACTAATTAAAAGTGCCCAAAGTAAAAAAAAACTAGCATGCGTAAGTTGTTGACTTAAGTAGACACGAGTTATGAAAAATTACTTCAAAAATGATTTCTAATTTAAATATAACAAATGTTATACTCAACAATTGTAATTCAAATCTCGTGTATTATAATTTTATTCACTAGTTTTAATGACAAAAACCACTACAATCATTAAGGTCTGACCTCCAGTTTAAGATAGGCTCTGGACAGACCCCCCAAAATAGGTTCCACTTTGCAAATAACAACATTTAATAAATGTACCTGTTTCCATTGTTAGTAAACAGTGTTTCGATTTTTTTCTTTTTGACTAGGTTGTGATTGCACAACACAGTTACTACTAAGAGACTTTTCGTGATTGTATGATTGAAAAGGGCAAATAAAAAATGGTTGTTTTACTTTATCTTTCTAACATTGAGAGCCTTAGATCGTTGATATTACAAGGCGCTGTTAACCGTCTAGGATAAATCGTGATAAGATGAACTTTGATCATAATAATGTAATAGGTTAGGTTGTAAAAATACGTAGCCAAGAGTCCTTTAATTAATGTTGCTGCCATATTCAACCAACCATTTTACTATCTATACCCTCTGCTTGATAGAGATTAAATCAATAAAATCATTACTATTAGAAAGCCCCGTTGGGCTAATTATCTACATAAAGTAGTAATTGACTTCAATTTTCGGACCGACAGGGACTTTCTTGTCCGGAAAAGGGACTAAAATATTATAAACGTGCGTAAATTGCTCATTCTTCAGAAAAGGTCATCAGAGCCCCTCCTCTGTTCAGGAACGGAAAGGATACTCGCCCGGCTCATAATTACCTGTCAGATAACTCAAGAGTTTAAGAACGAGAAATTTTCGAGTTACGTTGAAGAAATTTCAAAATTTATATTTAGAATTCTAGGCAGATTAAGCTTTCCAGAATATTTTAATGTTAATTAAGTCCCTAATTTTTAAGAGATTTTGATATATCTTGGTAAAATAAATACTTTTAAGCAATGCTGATTGCCTTTAAGCTTTTATGATAAAAATGTCTTTTTTATTGTTTTTGTAAAGGCAAAAACCAATGAAGGCATATCGACTGAAATTGTGCGAATATGGATTGATAAATAAAGTGGTGAGGTTAGCGGAAGTAGATAGCCAGCGTAGTTTAAAGGGGAGAATACTGAGGGCTTATTGGGTAGGAGTGCTCGCAAGTCTCTTGAACTTGCGGTGAGTGTGTGAGTGTAGTTGTTGCCGACTGAAAGGGAAGTGAATGGAGTATTTTCCCTTCAGAATGAACCACACAAATGAGAAAGAAGTAGAAAATATCCATAAGTAGAGTTATTTGCAACTAATAAAGAAAAAACAACGAGGGTATATCCGCTACAAAGTTAGGCGAATCAAACTCGTAAAGATCGTGGTGAAAATGGCGCCATATGAAGATGGGAAAAAAGGGACATAACCATAGTGTAAAAGCCTTAAGATACTACTTTATGTGCTTTAAGGAGCCTACTTATTGCCAAATCGCTGCATTTTAAAGCAAATCCCCCTCCAAGGTAGGGAACGCAATTCTCGAGGTGTCAGCGGCAATATGGTTGCCCATATCGTACAAGCTTTTGAGGAGCCCCTCGTAAGAAAGTAAGATTTAACTTTCCCCCGAACAGAACTGAGGCAAGGAAACACATTGGATCCGATGTTTTCTGATTATTATCATTTTAATTAATGAGAGGGGAGGAAATTGTGGAAATCCAGCGAAGGCAAGTTTGGTCTCATGATAAAGTGTTTGTTTTGGAAATCTTACTACCATATGGCATGGTCAAATGCTTATCCCAGCGGAGACTGCAATTTAATGTCGGATCCGAACCATGGGTATAAACCGCGTATGAGAGCAGTATGAAGTCGATACAACTAACCAGATCCAACGTGGCTTATTTTCCTCCGGATTGGGAAACTGTTTGTGCTCATTTATGTTGAGAAGAACATACAAAAGATCCACTAGATAGGATAAATAGGACAGGGTAGAGGACAAGAATTTTAGCACACCTGCTCATCCATACAGTAGTAGTATATTTAAAACCACGTTTAGTTTTAATCTGTTGAATTACCAAAAGTGGAAATGGTCATGCCAGAACGTGTCGCTTGAATAGTTTCCCTGTTTGTTTCCTTCCCGGCGAGAAAAGCACCCCCACCAAAAATAATAGCTTATTAAAAAATATAAATAAACCTACATAAATTAACTTCGGAAAAAACAATAAAAAAATAACCTACCTAAGTCTAACCCATACATTATTTGGTGGCGTTCAAAACAAGCTATCACTGACAAGATAGCTGCCAATCTATTCTTCGTTATAACATCATAATTATAAATTTGCGCGCCTTAATTAGTGAAAGTGCTATATATCTTATATCGTAGATATAAATAAAAAAGTGACTTCGATTTCGTTGGAGTTATTCATCTGTAGAATTACTCAAAAATATAGCCTTCAGACATTTACATGACCCGAGGTAAGAAAGCGGAATTATTGTCGTTATTATTTATGCTCTCGTCTGGTAGCCGGCATCGAGGGCACAAGCGCCCAAACTATTTAAAAGGCTATCTTTAGATCAGGTTAAACTAAACATACACTAAAAGATAAGTTAGTAAAGATAGACTGGTGAAGGGTAACAAGAATGGTGAATAAGGGGATGTAAAATGAAAATATTTATAAGAGGTTATCCATAATTGGACGGGATGACGTGCCGTCCTTTAGGTTCCAGTTTTAGTAGTCAACACAGGCTACTACCTTGCAGTGAGAAGGGAGAATGAAGCCAATCAAAAAAGTAAAGTTGGTGCCTATGACCTCCTGGGTTCAAGCACAGTAAGCAGAAATTAAATATACAATTCATCAAAGTAAGGTTGAAAAAAAAGTTTTAGCAAAATGATTAAGTTTGTTATTAAAAAGAACTGCCAAAAGCTTTTTTGGAGTAAACGTGAACTCAAGTGGAGTTTAATTTGGCCGATTCTGGGTGATAAAACACTCATCTATACCAATCAAAAAGACAGAAAAGCCTGGAGTGGCCGCAAGGGAGCTTGAAACAGAAAATGGAGATCATGTTTTAGGACGAAAATCATGTCGGTGTAATGTAAAAATCGCTTGCCCCTTGCATTACAACAACAAATATTTAAACATTTTGTCTAGGTGAGAGTAGAGGAGAGGAATAAATATTATAGTAACGACAACAGACACATGCTAAACAACATGAATTCAGATATTTCAAGTTCAATAGCGAGGAAACAAAAAATAATATTTGGTTCAATGCACAAACGTCGCATCCATTTCTAGCGAGATGTGAGAATGGACTAGGAAATGGACAGAGATAGATGGATAGATAGAGAGAGCGCAGAGTAACACCAATGAATTTCGAATAAGTGACAAAGGTGACGTTTGCAACAAATCCAACTTTCCAAATTTTTTCAATGGATTCAAGATATTTTATCTACAACTCTGTCATTGACACCGTTTGGTTATACCTCTGCACGCCATGGAGCCAATTGGCAGTGTTGCTCCTTGAGAGCTTTGATCGAATTTCACAACTCTTTCATTCGCGAATTGCAGTGTTTACATGAAGTTGCTGGAATAATTGCTACCAAGTGTTAAGCGAGGGGAGATTGCGTTATCTATGCCGATCTGTACTTACAAGACGATTCTGAGATGCATTTCAAATTGGTATTTTTAATGGTATTTTGGTATGCGTTGTAGATCGATTAACACATTTTGATATTTATCTTAAGAGAGCGATATTATTATTTCTTAAATTTAAGAAGCGAAAATTAACGAGGCCATCTTGGCCAGAAATTTTATGGAGAGCTTTCAATAAATATAATACTGAATAGCGGAGAAGTGAAAATGTATAGAAGGTATAATGCCGGAGTAGTTTAAAAAGAATACTAATTAGGAAAAATCTAGCTCTCCCCCAACCTCCAGAATCAAAGTAAATATACCTCTAGGCGGGCACGCAATGATCCCGATATCAGCTGCAACATTGGTATCGATACCAGACCACACCTGACACTGCGGGATATCAGTGGAGAGGTACAATTCAACGTTGGATCCTAACCATGGGGCACCGCAGAGGGATACGGCACTTTGGTCTAAAACCCTTTGGTCTAAGGAACTTTTGTTTAAAGAACTTTGGTCTAAAAAAACTTTGGTCTCAAAGAACTTTGGTCTAAAAGAACTTTGGTCTAAAGGAACTTTGGTCTAAAAGAACTTGGGTCTAAAGGAACATTGGTCCAAAGGAACTTTGATCTAAAGAGACTTTCGTAAAAAGTACGTTCCTTGAGCTGTAAATTTCCGCATAATGTATATAGATATATATAAATACTTAAATGAATTTAATTTGAGGGAAATTTTTTTTTTAGGGGAGGGGCAATTTTTTTAAGTATTATTTACCATTTTGTAATGAAATAATTACATTAGCTTTGAACAAGAATTATATATGTTCAATAAAAAGGGTTTTCATATAGGGACACGTAGAAAACCCTTTTTCAAACCCTTATTTTTAACAGTGTTGATTGATATTAAATCATAAAAACTGACATCTTAAATAAAAGGGGGGGTAGGGGTACTTTTGACCACTATTTCGGAAATTACAGCTTTGTGTTATGGATAGTATCATATTTACTACACAATCCGTAGAAAATGTAATAAATACACAAAAATCAAATAGGCAGCCAAAATATTTAGATATTTTGATAAATTATTATTAACGCAATCAAGTATTTTATACACATACTTTACTTACATGTGTTATGAAATACATGTAAGTACCTCATGTGTGCAATGCGCGTGCACACGTGTACATGTAAGTAGATGTTTCATCAATGTAATTTTAGTTTAGAGGGCATAGAAACCCATCCCCTTCCTCACTACCCCCTTATTGGTTTCTGCCATGGGGAAGTCTGAGAGTGATTTCTGAATTATTTTAAATTGAAGATCTTTATGAATTGTAAACAGAACTTTTCTTTGCCTTTTTATATGGCGGGAGGGGGGGGGGGTAGATTCACGAGAAAGTAGTCTATCCAAATAAGCTTTTAGTCCAACTTCTTTCCGGCAAAATTTCCAAGTCAATTTAAAAGACTTGAGATGACAATCAGAAGATTATGAAACGGGGCTACTGGTCCGTTTCCAGATCAGAGGGTAAATATGAGAAGATTACCACTTAGTGGGCAATTATCATAAGGGTATAGTTGGTCAAAATTCTTTCTCCGGGAGTTTTGTACGCCCAATGACCTGCCTGTTCATAAATAGTGTCATTATTATCTTGTCGAGTACCATTCGAAGTCTACACCAGTAGCAGGCTCAGTCTAAATAACATCTGAATTTTGTGTTTACTCTCATAAATAGTTGATTTCTAAATTTAACCCAAAATGGATTGTGATATTAGTTTTGTGAAAACCAAAAGAGAAAAGGATAAATTGTGTCAATGGATATTATTACACAAAAGATAATTCAACAAAATGTGCAAGCTATTGGCGTTGTGAAGATCTTAAGTGTACAGGTCGTCTTGTGTTAAGTCAAAGTAAAGTAATTAAATGTTCAGATCATAGTCATGTGGGTAGTAGTGCAAAGATTCATGTTTTCAAAGCAATGAGCACTATTCAACAAAGCGCTAAAACAACGTCTGAACCTCCGGCTGCAATTATTTCTCAAGTAATAAGCAAAGTGCCTGAGTTTTCTTAAAGTGTTCATCCTTCAAATGCAAGTATAACCAGAAATATTATAAATTAAGAAACAAAATGCTCTCTAAACTCCCTACAGCATTGAATGAAGTGGACCTACAAGGTAGATTTAGCACAACTATTCAAGGTGAAAACTGGCTAACTCATGATAGCGGAAAAGATGATGAGGAAAGATTTCTAATTTTGGCAGCACCTTCCGCTTTACGAATACTAGCTTCCGCTAAACACTGGTATGCTGATGGAACGTTTGAAACATGTCGTAGAATTTTTTAGTAAATAAATCTATACTATTTATCGGGAAATCCATCGAGAAATTCCCCTCTTATTAATTTTGTTTATACCAAACAAAACAGAAGAAATTTACTTTCGAATATTGTCAGCCCTTGTTGATTGTGTTAAAGTTATGGATTGCAAGTATCAGATGTAAGTGTTAATTATGAAATGGCTGCGCGAAATGCTTTTTTGCGTGTTCTTGGTAAAATCGCCATACATTTCTGTTTTTTTCTTTTTTGCCAAACTACTTGGAGAAAAGTTCAACAGTTGTGTCTTTCTAGCCTTTATAATAATAATGAGGAATTTTCCCTATTTTTCAGAAAGGCTAACCCTTTAGCATTTCTGTCTGTTGCTGATGTACCAAAAGGACTTGAACTTTTGCAACAAAATGTACTTGAGGAAGCTCTTCCTTTTATTAAATGTATTGAAGAAACTTATATTTTAGGCAACCTTAGGTCAAATGGAAGGCGCGCTAAGACTTTGCCCCTCCCCCCCACTCGAATGGAATGTTTATGAACTGACTCTACAGGGTTCCCCTCATTAACTAACTCTGTTGAAGCCTGGCATAGAAGATTTGGTGTTTTAGTGCGAGCCAAATCAAATATATATTATGTTATTGATGCTTTTAGGAAAGAAGAGAATGTAATTAGAGCAAGAATTTCGCAGATTGAAATAGGAATAAACTCGAGGAAGAAAAACTCCAATGCTGAAAGAAAAGAGAGACGAATCATGAATATTGTGACAGACTACAGCAATCGTTCTATAAAGAATTAATTACCTTCAGAGTATTGCTTATAACCTGGTTTCATTCTTAATGGGTTTTTTTATAAAGAAACTTTGTTAATTTCATTAAAAAAAGAATAAACTTTAAATAATACTAATTTTCTTTAGAAAATACCTAGCTGGAAGACCTTTAGACGAAAGTTCCTTTAGACCAAGGTTCCTATATACCAAAGTTCCTTTAGACCAAAGTTCTTTACACGAAAGATCTTTCAACGAAAGTTCCTTTTGACCAAAGTTCCTTTAGACCAAAGTTCCTTTAGACCAAAGTTCTTTACACGAAAGATCTTTAGACGAAAGTTCCTTTAGACCAAAGTTCCTTTAGACAAAAGTTCCTTTAGACCAAAGTTCCTTTAGACCAAAGTTCTTTTGAAGAAAGATCTTTAGAAGAAAGTTCCCCAACTCACCGCAGAATATGGTAACCATCGCAATAACGACCCTACTCAAATCTCACCCATACCGATGAGACTTAATTTCCTCTAGAATGAGGAGTCGTATTCCGAATCAGCTTACTTTTGCTGCCCGTTTGTGGGATTTGAGTCCTCTTTTTACTCGTTCTTAGAAAACGAGATTTTTTTCCATTTGAATTTGATTACCAGCATTTACATAAGAGGGTCAGAGTGTAAAGACCTTCTGATCTCCTTGCACCCCTTTCTATCTCCTAGATTTTTCCTAAATAAATGAAAGCGAGAAAATCACCGAAGGCATCTCCCACATATATTTTGCAAGTAGAGATCTGTAAAGAAAATGGCGAAGATGAAAGAAGTGGAAATATGCGGAAGATGTTTATAGCCGCAGATCTTAATACAGACATTGGGACCTAGATAGATTTTAACCCCATGTAAAGGAGGCATTGAAGATAAGGTTCGCGAAGATGTGTGGGAGGTAGCTAACAGCAGATCCTCTTACAGGCCTTGGGGCTTCGAGGAAAAGTAATCCTCCAGATGACAACTGAAGCATGATTTCCATACTAACCTGAACCCTCCTTGCGGGGTTACATCCCCGAAGATCCATCTAAGGGGAACTTGTTTCCATTGCAAATGAGAGTCGTGGGGGCATGGGGCAGGGGATAGGTTCAGATGAGTTACATTCCAAGTTCTTAAGGCCCATATCAGTCACTTCTTTCGGCTAGTCGTTCCGCCTACCTTCGATACATTCTTTTCACATACTTGGTATTACCGTAGTGTATGTAGTATATACAGTGAAAGTTTAATGCAAATACACTTCCTTTTTGAAGAGCACCACTTTTGGGGTAGAGGCGGGGTCAGGGAAACAGTCATAGTTTCGGAGCACTATGTGAAAGTCCAAAACTAGTCCTCTAATTGCTAAACAAGTTGAGTGATAGATGCCTCCGTTGGTTTACTTCATCTAATTAATGGATGTTGAATAAAACTTGGGCGGTGAAGAAGAGTGTGGAAGAAAGAGCCAGTCGTCGTTTCTGTCATGAATGGCTTAACGTTTCTCCAGTTCTTTGGGAAGTAAAATGCTAAGAGTGATTGCTGATTGAAAGAAATGTTTCTTGTTCCTTATACTCGGGACGAGTTCGTGCATACAGAATTGGGGGCTATTTAACTTCTTGGAGGAGGCTGGCCTCCTCCATTTTATTTGATTCTCTCTAGTGTCAGTCTCATACTCCTGCGCCGAAAGAAAGTGGACCTCCTCTGGACGCAAGCGCGTGCTTCCTCCATCTTCTTCTTGCCTGTTTTATTTTTTGTTGACTTTGTTTTTATTTTTAGAATTTTTTATCTTTATTGATATGTTTCGCGTTTTAAATTAACCTAACCTAACACTGGTTTTTAAATTAAATTACAGCGCCTAATGCCCGTTGGTGGCAGTTGCCAGATGGGTGCAGCTCTCATACTAATCACTGATATTTTTGGAAGTATTAAAATGTTTCAAAAATGTGTGAAAATCTTCACTTGACTTGACAAGCAATCATTTAAATTGAAAAGTGATCTTAAAGTTGTATGGCAATGTCTTTATAATAGTTATTAAATTGAAAAGCGATCTTAAAGCTGTATTGCAATGTCTTTATAATAGTCATTTAACCATCTTTGGAGGAATAGTAACCCGGTGCTATCCAATTTACGCCATTCTGCTCACATTAAGAAACTTAAGATGACATGCTCCCTTCGGCGAGTAATTTTCTATTTATTTTAGCTCTTTAAAAAGACGTATTAAATATGTTTTAATATTCATGGGATAAATTATAAAATTTAGGGAACGTTCTATAATTCTCTTTAGATTACAGAGATAGGTTGGGACATTAAGTCATGAGAATGTATCCTCTATCTCACAGGAAAAGGCAAAGGAAGATGACTGCATTAGTGTAAATGGGACAACTTCGTGAGATTAAGTTTTCATGGTGTTTTGCAAGTTAATTATACAGAGAAGGATATTTGCATACATATTTGCTTATTAGATGATAAATTTATACAATGTAATAAATGTATCTAAGGATACGATTTATATACATATAATGGCTCCTGGAAATCTTGGTGGTAGCCTTCTTCTTAATTGGACATGAGGTGAAGAAGTCATAAATCTGAGTGGTTGCCTTCCTCATAACTGGACAGGAGGTGAAGAAGTCATAAATCGTTGTTTCAAAAATATTCTCTATTAATAATTGATAGAAAGATGTCAAATTTTTAACAAGATAAATTAGTTATCTTAAAGTGCCTGGAAGTAAAAATGCCTGTTTCCATCTCCAGAGTGGTTCAATGGACTCTTTCAACCATACTTGTTTATCTATTCGGGAGAAAATATGAATAGCAGAGAGGAGAAATAAAAATACATATATGTAATAAACAATAAAAATTATAATAGCTAAAAAATACAACAATAATAAAGATCCACGCACTCCAATATTGGGGCGGATAGGTCAAGTTGGATGCTTCCATCCACAAATGTTTATAAGGACACAGGAATTTAACATGTTAAACTCAACATGATGCTTCTGAACAATATAAGGGATGTATCGCACTTAACGTTTCAACACTCTAGTGCAGTGGTTCTCAACTGGTGGTCCATGGACCACTAGTGGTCCATGATAACTTTCTGGGTGGTCCACGGGACTTCCACTATACTTAGTAAAAATTATATTTATTCTATAATATTTTCATTCCTTGATTGGCAGCTGCACTCTTCATGTGTTTTATAGTTTATGCTGTTTATGACACATGGTGCTTTATTTGCGTGTATTATTACGATTACCGTTTTATCATTATTTTTGCTCAACTCAAGTTATAACTGATATATTTCGTTGCTCTGCCCACAGATCTAAAGAAATAACAATGGCGGGAAGGATTGTTAAGCGCAAGTATTCAGAGGACTACATTGAATTTGGCTTCACTTGTCAAGAAAAAGATGTTATGGAGTTACCACAGTGTGTTATTTGTTATAAAGTCTTGGGGAATGAGTCAATGAAGCCAGCTAAGCTTAAGCTCCATCTTAAAAAGTGTCATCCCAATTTGTTGAAAAAGAATAATATTATTTCGAACAGAAATTATCATCTCTCAGGCGGCAGCGCCTTGAAGCATAAGGTAAATTCCATGAAAAGACCACCAATGCAGTGCGTGCCTTCTACATTTTTGCATACAAAGTCGCACAGGATAAGAAGCCTCATACAATTGTTAAGCAGCTTGTGCTACCCTGTGCAAAAGAAATGGTGATGTTTGTTGTTGGCGAGGACGCAGCACGGAAGCTAAATGATATATCTGTATCTAATGACACTGTATCGAGACGGATAAATGAAATTTCACAAAACATCAGTGAACAAATTGTAGATGAAATAAAGAAATCTCCACTATTTGCAATGCAGTTGGATGAATCAACTCATGTCTCGCTCTGCTCTCAGCTAATGGTGTTTGCGCGATATATGGTTGAGGAAGACTTCAAAAAAGAATTTTTTTTGTAAGACTCTTGACACCACCACGCGGGCTCGACATGTCTGAGAAATTGTCAACAGTTTCTTTGAAGCAAACGGCTTGGATTGGGAAAATTTAGTGGGTGTTACCACTGATGGTGCACCTGCGATGCTAGGCTCAAGATCAGGCTCCCAAGCATTGGTGAAACAGCGTGCTGCATTAGCAACTGTCGTTCACTGCTTCATTCACAGACAGGCAGTGGCATCAAAAACATTACCTGATCACCTGAACATCATATTCAAAGGACTGGTGAAGGTGGTTAATTATATAAAATCGTAAGCAGTGAACACCAGGCTGTTCATAAAATTATGTCAGGACATGGGCTCCGACTTTAAGGTGTTGCTGTTCTACACTTCTGTATGGCGGTTGTCAGCAGGGAACGTGTTCAACCGAATATTTGAACTGAGAGAAGAGTTGACTTTATTTCTCCAGTCTCAAGGGAAACAGGATTTAAGAATTATGCTAACACACTCAGAATTAGAACTTGCATACCTCACTGATATTTTGGGAATCTTGAACAAACTGAATCTTCAACTGCAAGGGAAAGCTGCAAATCTGTTCACTCACCAAGGCATCATCAAGGCTTTTCTTAAGAAATTAGAACTCTGGATCACACGAGTCGAAGGTAACAATTTGGTTCCGTTTCCATGTTTGGATGCCATGCTCGGAGAAAAGAAAAGCATTCAGATGCAAATTCTCGAGCATTTACGAGAGCTGCAGGATGAATTTCAACTATACTTTCCGGAGGTGAACATGACAACGGATGAGTTATCCTTCATCAGGAATCCATTTACAGCAAATGTTCATAGCATTCCAGAGGATCTGCAGGAGGAATTCTTGGAGCTGAAGAATGATTTGGCGTCTCAAGATGTGTACCAGCAGTCTACCATAAAAAAATTTGGGGCCACTATGATTAGGAGTTACCCAAATCTGTCATCACATGCAGTCAAATGTCTTTTACCATTTGCATCAACCTACATGCACGAGAGTGGATTTTCATGTTTGTTGCACATTAAGTCGAGACAGAGGAATCGGCTTGCAGTGGAAAGTGATATTTGTTGTCCGCTATCAAGCACCACTCCTAACATTGAAAAGCTTGTCAGTGAGAAGAGAATCCAAAAGTCTGGTTGCAAGGATAAATGAGTTAATCGAATTTGAAATATAAAATATTCGTTGTATATTCTTACAATCTTACATTATTTCATTTTTTTGAAGATACATTTCATGGCAAAATGATACATAAACATTCATGCAAATTCAAAATATTATTTTTGATAGAAGTATATTTCAGATTAAAATGTTATCTGCTAATTATTCTATATAATTTTTCTAAATTCTGTTTAGAAAAAATATATTTGAAGCCAAAATGCTTGTTGTCTATGCTTGCTTTATACTTACTCGAATATGGAATGGTCCACAATATTCTTTTAATTGAGCTGGTGGTCCATGGCCTGAAACGAGTTGAGAACTACTGCTCTAGTGTAATTGGTGTTGAATACCGTTACAATAAACTGTATAGTATTCGTGTACCAGGTGTGTAACAAAGCATTTGACATGTTAAAAACATAAAAGGGAACCTCGATGCAGAGGAACAGTTTTGGATTCTACCAAGATCTAGAGACAGAGTTTCCGACTACAAAAGGTACGAATTTAAAGTAAATTTTGAGTCAAATATTTTAAGGAGGCAGCTAAAGTCGACAAAATTGACACATTAAGATCTTCGAAGGATAAGGACTGAAACACTCAAAGTTTGTATGCGTTGTAAGAAATTAGAGAAGAGATAAAGAGTCAGAAAAAACGGCAAAAGTGAAACTGATTTTTTAAATTTATTTCTGCTTCTAAAAGTAAATGAAAGAGTGGAATAGAAGAAAAGGCGGGTTATTCTTGATTCCAAAATTCGCTTTTCTCCTCGCGTTCAACTTTGGTTCAACAGCTGCCGCCCAATTTAAATCCTCTTCCATATCAGCCTCTATTTAATTATATACCATTAAACTCCGACAACTGATGTGTCGACACCTTCTTCTGATTGGCCTTTGCTTAAAACTCGGGGTTCGGATAGAGTTCTGTGTACATATGTGCTTTCTTGAGTGATATATATATATATATATATATATATATATATATATATATATATATATATATACATATTTATATAGGTATTAATCTACAATCGTTATTGCAATCTATCAATTTATTTTCCGAATAACATTCTTCTCTCTTACTTCAGAACGCACGGCCCAGTTGTCTTTCCTACCATCTAGAATGTCTTTGATTATTTTTTTTCTCATTCATCGGTTTTTGTTTTTTATCCATGTCGTATTTCTTCTTTATTCGAATAATGCCTATTTTTAGGCGTTTATAAATTCTTCCTGAGGTTTTTTGAACTTTTTAAATGGAGTACAAGTATATTTCTGCTCCTATATATGTGTCTGGGTTTTGAGGATGCTGTCATCAAGTACCCATAAGAAGATTGGGTTACTTGATCTTAGCGTGATTCCACCTGATTCCCTATTTCTTTTATCTGTCCAACCTACAAATTGGGTTAAGTCAAAGTTTTGAGTATTAAGTTCAGGCAGAAATTTGTTCAGAACGGTTTTACTTCATAGCACTGAAATTTGGTGTTAGTCAGGTTGGCTTTAGCACCCTTAAGGAAACCCATTCCTTATTGCCCTTTCTTTCACTCTCTTATAGATTTTTAATTCAGAATCGAAGTTTAAGTTTTTCAGTTTCTTAAGTTCATTTTTTTTTTTGCTAAATCCTACATGAGATTTATTCCTATATTTATATAGATCTTCACAGAGACCAATTTACGTATGATTTATCCCCTGTAATCCCCCGTTACGGGACCTACCATCGTTGAGGAACGGAGTATGGTCCGGAAAGTTGCGTTTTTTTCTAGTTCTAATTGCTAGAAGATGTTGACTCGAGTTATATAACTTTCAACCCATTTCCACCTCTCCTAAATTCAGTTCTTCAAAAACCTTTCTTTCAGAATATTTTTAGTACAGATGCCCTCGTTTGAAATTTAATTTAATTTTGAATGTAACAAAATCAAGTTCTTTTATTTCCTCTCAAACTTGAATGATCAATGATAAACCAAGAAAAAATGAAAACTGCCTCAGGAGAGTTGTGTGCCTCTTCATTCCCTCAACATGCCGAGTAGTTTTCTCTTTTAAGTCTTGGGAGATTCTACATAATTTCCCCTTAGTTCTTATAATATCAACATTTAAAAACTCTCTTTGAAAACCTTTAATGAATAAATAAATCCGAAAAGTATAAACGATCACCTTTGTAGTAAAGAAGAGAGAGACAAATTGTATGAGAAGCGCTTCCCCCATCAACTAAACAGAATCACTGAATAGATTCATTGTTCTGGCATCTCCTAAATTCCATTACTTCTGTTGGCGAAACTCAATTACTTAAATATTGTATCCAGGCTCTTTCAAACCTCCTTCAATTGATTTTCCAGTCACTTTATTTATTATTTCAAGATTTCAATTTCGCAATGAATATTCTCATCAGATCCTTATTATAAGTAATCAAATATAGTAATCTGTAATAGAGTGGGAATGGAATTCTTTTAGCCTTGATTTTTTTAAATTTTATGATCTCTCTATGCTGTAAACTAAAGAAGACATCCCATCGCCACTAAATCTAAGCCTGAATCACTTGCATGTTGTAGGAGAACCAGAAATATCAAGGGAGTGGAAAGTTTCATTGTATTATGGAGAGAGGTTATAGGCCAGGTAGTCTGATCTTAATCACTGCTATCCTGATTGAATGCTTAAGAGGTTTCGAGAAAACAATTTTTTTTTGTTGTGGCATGTGTTCAAGAGGATTGCAGTTTGTGTATTGCTTAAGGATAGTTTCCCCGTTGGGGTACTGAGGCCTTTTCTCATTGTAAAATCCCCTGTCCTTAAATCTACCAAATCTCTGTAGCCTTTCACTAGAATCGGAAACAGGTTACTCAATTTAATAGTCCGTCCTTTCTTTATTGTAAAAAATGGATACTCTTTAAGGCTTCCCTGAAGTTGTGCGAGCATTAAGCTCGTTCCTATAGTGACCTCGGTAGTAACTTTCTACCAAATTCCAGAGTAAATTATAATTATCTTACAGCCCCTTCCGTAAAAAGCAAAAGCCATTTTAATATAAAGCCACCTAGGACTTAAGTGAGGACATAAATTGGATGAAATTTAACTTGAGGTAACGATATAATTAGTTTTGCTTACAATCTTGTTTAAATATAAATGAAACAAAGGGAAAAAGGAGATCGTGAAGAGGAACTTTAATTGGAATGAGCTTTTATGGTTGCCGTGCAATTTTTAATGCCTTTACATTCTCCACAATCACAAATATAAGGGACATACCATTACTTTTAAAGTCGGCTGATTAGAAAATTTTCCAGGGGATTGTAGTCATGTTTTGGTCACACGAGGTGAAGGGACTTAGCGGTTTATACACATTGTTCCAATCTCCGATCTTCAAACGGAGAGTGCAAATTAAAATATTCTCCCCTTTGAACCGAGCTTGCATGTAGATCGTGGACGAATAGTGCAGTTTCTCTAATCCGTGAATAAGAAAGAGGGAGAGTGGGGAAGGTGTAGGTTAGAGGGGGTGTAGAAAAATAATTATTGAAAAAGTAACTGTAATATGGGAGTTGGAGAGTACTCCGGGAGCGTGCCATCTTTATTTCTGCATTTTTTTATATTTGTGTTGTTTACTTACTCTCATTGGTATATATTTTACTATGCTTGTCTCATTTGTGATTTTTATATTACACTTTACCTGTATTATTTGTGTCTCATTTGAGATCCTGTTGTTCTTTTGTTTTCTCTATTTCGATTATTTTATTATATATTTTAAGGTGTTCCTATCGTGATTCATGTCTTTATGATTGTTTTTTTCTCAGGAGTCAGCTGGGATCATGTGAACCTTGGCTCACTCGCTGCAGTTCTTGTGGGCGGTATATAGCGTTAATATCTATCGCTGTCTACCTGTTTTTAAGGCGCCGGTCTCTCTAGGGCAGTGATTTTCATCCTTTTTATGATGATGGCACCATAATTTCTATCTAAAAGCAGCCGCGTCACCCTAATATAAATTATTTAACCTATAAATACTTAATTACGTGAAAAAACTTTCAAATTTAACCACGATTTACAGTCAACCTAATTTAATCAAAAGAGGACATAAAAAATTGAAAATAAATTAATATTACCTTTAAAAACCTAATGGGAAGTCTAAGCTTGATTAGTACGCATAATCCTTTAATATTGGGACGTATGTATAGTTGACAAGGCAAATCTCTTTTCGCTATTCACTGTCTGCTATCTTTTTATTTTAGTTGTTTTTATGTTAAACAATGCAAAGAAACTAGTTTCAAAATACTTTTAGTGGTTGTTAGATCTTTTTATAAATGTTTGACATACATATTTAATCAAATTTAGGCCTTTTAAAAAGGATTTCTTAGTCGCTCACGCGGCACTCTTAGTTGGCTCTCGCGGCACCCCGGTTGAAAACCACTACTCAAGGGAGAGTTTCAGAGGCCATGTTCAATATGATCTGGCTTCTTGTTTGCAGGAAAGAGTTAACATGCTCTATCCTACTTTACTCGGGCAGACCTTTTGAGGTCCTCAACTCGTACAATTTCTTGTTGGTGATGAATCGGAGTCCTTAGTTGTTGGCCCTTTGTAGCCATGACATGCTGCGCTTTGATTCTGTATTAAGCCGGATTGTCAGATACAGCAATTTAGCCCTAACTAATCCTAGATAGGATTTTATTTTGTTTAATTTTTTAAGTTTTGAAATCGGAGCCGTTTGTCGAGTTTGTGTTAGTTACTCCAATTCTTGTGCTAGTGTACTTAAATGCTAAATGTGGCAAGGCTAAAGCTCAGAACAGCCACATGGTTAGTACTTATTTTGGAGTTGTTCATTTTTAGGGTTATTTTCCGGTGTCGCCCGATCGAGCTGCGCTGAACTTTGCCATGTTGGTTTAAATATTCCAGCGTTGCTCTTCTCTACGATACTAGTTTCAGTATGTAGTTTATCATACCTTCTTCAGTCGTATACTGAGAATGCAATTGTTACAAAAGTCTATAAATAGCGTACATATCAGAAAAAGAAAAAGAAAAACCACAAAGAAACACAAAATGGGGAAAAATGTCATTAATCATGGGGTGCGAGTCTAAAATGGTTGACTAAGTTGTTTACCATGAGGTTACGGGATTGGGGGCTGCATTTCAATTGCCCATCTGACAAATAAAAATTGTGAATTTCTCTTATTAATATACATTCTACTATTTTTCTTTCCGTTTCTAATATTTTAATTGTCTCACTTATGTAATTATAGAATAAATAAATGCTAATTTTATATCATGTCATTGTGTTTCTATTTTATGCAAATGAAAGTTCAAATTCGCCACTTCCTTCCAGGGGAAATAGGTAAATTTCATATAAATATCATTTTCCTGGACACAAAAGCAAAGTTTGAAATAAATAAGTGTTTTTTCATGTATTCTAGACACAGGCAAATAGAAAATCACAGTTGCTACCAAATGAACAAAATCATGTTACACAGTGTTATTTAACATATTTAATAAAACCTTTTAGAATTTATCATATTTTTGAAAAATATGTATGATGCTAATATACATTTGGTTAATATATTTGAATTACTTAGTATTTACTAACTTGTGTATCATTAATAAAATGGTGTTTTCGGAAATTATAATATAATTAAAATTTCTTGTGTCAGCTTTAAAATAAAACTACTGTGTATTTAATATCGTTCTATAAAAGTAATATGACTGAAAGTAAATAGCTTACAGAATCACATAGAGCTCAAATCCAACTTCTCCATAAGAAAAGAACACAAGTAGAAATTTCTAACAAAATAAAATGTTCAAGATATGTGTTTAAACCATTCTAAAAGTATATCAAAAGACACTGAACTTTGTAGCAAAAAACAGAAATGACTGAAAACCTCTAAAATATCAAGAGAAGACATCTATCATTATGGCTTCACTACAAAATCACAGAAAAACTCTTCTGAGCGCGCTGGGGAAATCAAGGAAGCTTTAATTTCCAATATATTACCCAGATGAAAATACATAATTATCTGGTATGTAAGAGAGACTTTCAAGTTTTTGTTTTACATGTGAATTATATAATTCCATTTCAATATATGTTTGAAGAAAAATAGTTAAAATTTTATAACAATTAGGCAGACAGTCAGCACTTCTGGGGTTACCTTTGTATGAGTAAATGTTTGTGAGGCATTTCAACCTGCTTGTGTAGTACTAAGTGTAAAGCATAGAGTTGGTTTTATCATGTTAGTGGGCTGCATGTCTTCATCAGTGCCAGGGGTGATTTTTTCTGCCAGGAAAGAATGAACTAAACAACTTGTAACCATGTTTTCACAGGTTTTAGAGCCAGAAATTACATTACCCAATTCCAAAAAGTCAAGTTATATTTCAGCAGGATAATGGTACATTCCATACATCCAACCACACTCATAATTGTCTTGCATAAATTTGGATCTTCCCTATGGAGTAGGCACCAGAGAACCCAAATTAAATAAAAAAAATTGTATAGTGTACATAGAAATGCAATATGAAGTACCACAAATGCAGATAAAAAAAATATGAAAAATTGCAAGCATTAAGAAAAAATTTGTAAATATTTTGTGAAATCGATGCCACGAAGAATTATGTCTAATTAAAGAAAAAAGTCACAAACTATCTATTAAAACTAAAAAATATATATAAAATATACATGCTTAATTCATTACCACAAAAGTCTATTTAGAATATATAAATGATTTTATAGGGTCATTTATACCGTTGTTTAATGGTAAATATATATATATATATATATATATATATATATATATATATATGTATATAATAAAAATGAAGTCTGTATGTCTGTGTATGTGTGTCTGTGTCTGTGTCTTACCATTTTTAGGAAAAAAATATCATTTTCTAACTCTTCCCCATTCACCCCTCCCATTCTCCCACCATTCTCTCCCTCATTTTCTGCCTCCATTATCCCCGACTATTCTATCCACCCAATTTAATCCCTATTCTACCCACCTATTTCCTCATTCTCTTTCACCTCCACTCCCCCATCTCTCCTCTATTCCCTCAGCCCAATGCTCTTCTCATTCTTTCCCCCAATTCTACCCCATCAGTCTATCCACCAATTCAATCCCCATTCACTCCCCCATCTCTCCCCCATTCGCTCACCCCAATGCTCAACTCATTCTTTTCCTCCATTCTCCTCCACCATTCTATCCCCGCAATTCAATCCCCATTCTCTCCAACTATTCACTCCCCCATCTCTCCCCCATTATTTCCCACAATCTCTCCCCCATTTCCACCCCCATCTATCTCCCTCATCTCTCCACCTCATTTTCTTATCTATCTCTCCGCCCATTTCACCCCATTTCCCCCACCCCCACCTCTCCCTACCATCTTATCCCCCCTCTACCCTTCATCTCCCCCTCTCCTTCCCCATATCTCCCCTTTTCCTTCCCCCTCTCTCCCCGCTATCCCCTCTATCCCCCCCTTTCCTTCACTCCCCTCCCTCCTATCTCCCTAGCCCTCTCCCCCTACTATCCCTGTCCTATCATCCTCCCCTCCCCTCTCTCTCATCTTCCTCTTCCCCCTATTTCACCACTCCACGCCACCATCTTTCTCCTCTCCCTCTTCTCCTATTTCCCCTCCCCTTATATTCCCTCCCTTCTCCCTTCTCCACCCTGTCTCCCTTCTCTCTCCTCCACCCTGTCTCTCTTCTCTTTCCCCTTCTTCCCCTTACAAAAGGATTTCCAAAACAACAGAAAAATTATTTCCTCCCCTCTCTTCCCCTTCCCCACCCTCTTCCTCTCGCCCCTCTTGACTCTCTCTTCCCCTCCCCCACCCTCTTCCCCAATCTCTCCCCTCTCCCCCCTATAAAAGTACAAATAAATCAAGAAAAAAATATATATATTCTTAAAATATATAGTTATAGATAAGACGATCGATCTGTTTATGTGGCCACAACGCTGTTCGCTATTAACTAACCGTCAGTTACGCGTGAACCTAAACTGCCGAGCACGCGCGGTTAAATGTTTGCTCATATGATAGGGAGAGTGTCCACCTCTCTTGAAGAGGAACTATTCGGCGCGCTCCACTCATTCCTTCAAAAGCCCCAGGACAATTGAGGCTTAAAAAGTTAAACTTTAAAAGGCAGCGCCATCGTCATCGAAGGATTTTTAACACCTGTCTGAACACCGGATACTTTCCAGGTGCTTACAAAACGGCAGAAATGATTTTCTTGCCTAAGGGCGGGAAGAACCTGAGCTTGAGAGAGAACTACTGGCCAATTCACTCTCGGAATTTGGTGCGAAGCTCTTCGAGAAGATCTCAACTAAAGACTGGTGCCTCACCTTGAGGAGAACTCTCTCTACAACCCATACCAATGTTGGTTTAGAAAAAAGCGAAGTAAGGAGATTGCGATAAATGTCATCAAGGAAAGGCTAGCCCAAGCCAAACGGTAAAAGAGTTATGTGATCATTGTTTGTCAGGATGTATCAAAGGCGTTTTATAAAGGGTGACAACAGGGAATGCAGTACAAGGTATTACGGTTAAGCCTAATGAAAAACTTAGAAAGAACTCTCTGTGACTATGTCATGGAGAGGGTGGCGTATGGCAGTTTTGTGTGCACGGATGGACCAAAGTTTTCGTTCACTCAGGGTATTCCGCAGGTGAGTGTCTGTCCCCCACTATCTACTTGATTTACACTGCAGATGTCCCAGCGCCTGCGAACGCCACTTGCCTCGACATCCAATTCGCCGATGATTTCAGACAGATAATCACTTGTTCATGGAGGAACACGCCTATGCAAGCTCGTATGACAGCAGCATAAATCGAGAGACTAAACATCTATGAGGCAAAATGCAAGGTTTGAACTTATCTACAAAAGTTCCAAGTACTTTCCCATTGGCAGGAAACTACTATCTGATATCAGGGTGGGTGATAGACGCTATCCCTAGATCACGAAGTGCAATGTACCCTAAATGAAGTTACTTCATCCCGGTACAGGAAGCACGTCGCAGATAGAATCTCCCAGGCCTCAGCTGCAGTCAGAACTCTATATATGTTCAAAAATCTACGTGATTTAAAAAAAAAATATCTACAATGCACGTATAAAATCTACGTTGCTGTAGCCCGCTTCCGCCCTCTCTTGTGTCTCGAAGACGCAAAAGAGGACACTACAAGTGGAACATAACAATGCGTATACTTAATCACTGGTACACGCGGGTGGAATAGAGGACGCCAAGAACGGACAAAGAATATGCAAGAGGTGGTTAATCGAGAATTAAACGATGAAATCGTTCAAATGATTAGCCGAAGAGCTATATGTCGCGAAAGATTTCAGAGCTCCACCAGACTTTTGGCTAGCGGAGCTGAAGTGCCGTTCTACGCATGAAAGGATTGTATTTTATCAAAGATAATGACAAGAAAAACGATCAAGGGAACCATACCCTGAATAATGGATACACACTGACTATCAACAACAAACTCACAGAAAATGACTTTAAAAAAGAAGAAACAAATAACACAAAAGTACACACACTACAAAGTAAATAAATAATAAATAAACCGAACACAAACTTAAAGTAATTTATTTCAACAAGAACAAATGCGCACTACATATATATTATATATATATATATATATATATATATATATATATATATATATATATATATATATATATATATATATATATATATATATATATATATATATATATATATATATATATATATATATATATATATATATATATATATATATATATATATATACAGAATGGGCCGTAAGTTTCCATACATAAGAAAATTTATATATTTTTTATGTTTCTGATAACCTAGAATATGCATTTGACGAAAAAGCAAACTGTAAGTGTTGCAGATCAACCGCGAAGTGGTGCAAGTAGTACAGCCATTGATGAAGACACAATAGCTATGATACTTACAGCGCTTACATGGAGTTCCAGAAAAAGTACACGACGGTTGTCTGCAGAAAGGGATGTCAGCAGATCGAGTATCATGAGCATTTTGAAACCAAACATCCATACATATTGCATATGGCACAGCATTTGAGTGAAGAAGACTCGGATAGACTAATGGAATTCTGTGAATAGGCATTAACCAAAGCGAACGAGGATGCAAACTTTTTAACTAAGATCTTGTTTACTGATGAAGAAAATTTCAAGTTAATGGAGAGGATAAACAGCAAAACATACGTTATTGGAGTAATTCTAACCCTAACTGGCTGAGTCCGACAAAGATGTAAGCTGTCGGTAAAGTGATGGTGTGGGCCATGATATGGGGTGACAGGATTATTGGACCAATTTTTGTCAGTAGAAATCATAATGCCGAAAGGTATTTTGATTTGTTGCAAGAAGAAATTTTCCCATCCCTGCTAAATGAGGAAGGTAACTTCCCAGTTTACTTCCAGCAAGATGGAGCTCCACCTCATTATGGTTTTCACGTGCGTTGGTATTTGTATTAGTGGTTTTCAGATGCTTAGATTGGTTGGCGTGGTCCTGCGGAGCGGTATCCCAGATCCCCAGAATCCTCCCTCCTTGATTTCTATCTCTTGGGCACTTGAATGAAGGCCATGGTGTATCAGGTTAAAATACGAGACATAAATCATCTAAAGGAACGTATCATTAACGCTATTGCAAGCATAACTTCAACTGTGCTAATGCGTGTTCATCAACAGTGGGAAACAAGTATTAAAATGGTTGTCCATAATAAAATTTTTATTTTTCCTATGTATGGAAACTTACGGCCCACCCTGTATATATATATATATATATATATATATATATATATATATATATATATATATATATATATACGAGGGGTGGTCAATAAGTTTCGCAACATGGATATAAGGAAACGAGGTATGAGGAAAAGTGTTTTATTATTTTTCAATATAACTACCCTCGACTTCAATGTACTTGCGCCACTTTTCCCTGAGGTTTCGAATTCCCGACAACCAGAAATCTCCCGACTGCTATTTAATCCACTCCTAGACGGCGAGCTGGACATCTTCATCGTCCCCAAACCGGCGTCCACGCAGTGCAGCCTTGAGTTGGCGGAATAAAAAGTAGTCGCAAAGATTTAAAATGGTTTCAGATGAAAAGCAAGAATTTAAAGGGCTTTCTGATGAGAAGCAATAATTTAGAGTTATTTTAGATGAGAGGCAATAATATAGAGCGATTTCAGATGAAAAGCAATAATTTAGAGTGATGTCTGATGGGAAGCAAGAATTTAAGGGGATTTCTATTAGGACGCAATAATTTACAGCGATTTATATCGGAAGCAAGAGTTTAGAGTGATTTCTAATATGAAGCAATGTTCTAGAGCGATTTAAGATGAAAAACAACCATTTAGAGAAATTTATGATATGAAGCAATAATTTAGAGCGATTTTAGATGAAAACCAATAATTTAGAGCGTTTAAATAAGAAGCAAGAATTTAGAGCGAATTCAATTGGTAAACAATGATTAGAGTGGTTTTAGATGACAAGCAATAATTAACAGTGATTTCAGACGAGAAGCCATAATTTAGAGCGATTTCAGATCCAAAGCATTAATCTAGAGTGATTTCAGATGAATATCAATAATTTAGTGCGATTTCTGATGGGAAGCAATAAATAAGAACGGTTTCAGGTGAAAAGTAATAATTTAGAGCGATTTTTGATAGGAAGAAATACTACAGCGCGATTTAAATGGGAAGCAGAAATGTAGAGCAATTTCAGTTGGGAAGCAATGATTTCGAGTGGTTTCAGATGACAAACAATAATTTAGAGGGATTTCTGACGGGAAGAAATAATTTAGTGATTTTAGATGAAAATCAATAATTTAGATCGATTTCAGATGGGAGGCAATAATTTAGAGCGATTTAGATGGGAAGCAAGAATTTACAGTGATTTCAGATAAAAAGCAATAATTTAGAGTGATTTCAAACGAAAAGCAATGATTTAAATTGACTTCATATGGGTAGCAATATGTTAAATTGTAAGTTTTGGATTAATCTACTACCAACCTATATTGTTGGAAGTATCAAATCTGCATGACCTAACTTCGGTTAGGTTAGATGCTACAGGTTATATGCTTATTGGTACGAAATGGGTTGCAGCAACGTAATTTTGTCAAAAATATGAAAAGAATATTATTGTTTAATTGAAAAATAAGTTAAAGTAACCACATGACTCATTATTCAACCACTCTTCGTTTACTTCCCTTACATCCATAAACGTTACAACACACAATTCTTTGCACAATCGTACTTACCACTGCATTACAGCAATTACTCTTGTAATATAAAGGTTAACGACGTTATCACTCATCAGACTGATGTTAACACATGAGGGGTTCCTATTTCTTAATTATCTATAACATTGACCTATTTGTGTAGTGAAGAAACAAAGAAAACTGCTGGGACCAACGTGAAAACTCAGTGAATGGGCAAAGAATTAGAAGACTGACAGATAGAAAAAAGGATAGGAAGAAAGAGCAAAGATAGGAAATAAGTTTACGGATGACACTACAGTAATTATTCTTGAAAGATCTAAATACTGAAACCGGAGAGCTTATTATAACCAATTAGTTAATTGGTTACTTGGTGCTAAATAAACTTAAATTTGCGTCTGGATTGCTCAAACGCCTTATCAAATATCAATCTGTACTGACTGATGATGAAAAACAAGCAAAATTGTATGAATTTAGCAACAACTATTTCCTTTCTCGTTCATTTAATATCTGACTCTAGGACACAAATTCTTGTAGCACTAAACTGAATGCTATTTGCTTTAGATTCATATACGAAACAGGAGGGCATTGAATCTTCGGAGTGAATTTCGAACACATTGAATGGGTAGGTAATCTTTACTCTAGAAGCTCTACTGGAAGTTTCTCTGAACGTACTGGAAGCCGGTGTGAGCATGCGCAAGTCGTGTAGAAACCTAATAAGTGGAAATTTAAGAAGCCTAAAAACCGAATTTATTTATTTATTTACGATCATCGTCACTCAACCATTAATTATACTCTTCCCCTTTCTCTTTTTATCCTACTTTCCTATTTTCTTTTTTCTCTTTTACTCACTAGGTAAAAACTCTTCCATTATTGTACTTACAACAAACATTTTACCTTTTTTTTCCTAATTAGAATACCAATAGATGCTGACGCCTAGGTTAAATCACCTAAATAAATATCCTCCATGCTGTATCCTCTTGTATGTATGCGCTTGCTCTTTGTTCCTATCTCCCTATTTTTTCTCATTCTGTTATTATTTATATGACTATTTTTATCACACATCACGATTCTTTCAAGGATTAAAGCCGTTTGTTGATATCAGGCCACAAGAAAAGGTTCGACGTTCATTCGTTGCAGATAGGCTTCATTTGTGGAGAAGCAAATTCACACGATTGATATCTTCCATATAGATTGGGGTGAATATTAACATTGTAAATGAGTCTCACCTTAGAGTTTAAAGAAACCTCGAGTAATCTTTGGATGATATTTAATAGATTATGAGTTATGTTAGTAGTATCGAAACAAAAAGAGTATCCATAGCCAGCCATATGTTGTTACAAGTCTGACCGTAAGTTATATAAGTTTAGGTAGATTTTCCTTGATCATGTTCTCAAAATGAAACTAAGCCTCGCTTTTCATAACTCATGTTGTACATGTAATCATAATATATAGGTGTGGTGTTTGTGATGAGTGAGTGCCTTCCAGGCCCTAATAGCTTGAAGGCTTGAGGCTAGAAGGCTTGAGGCTAGAAGGCTAGGAATCATTGGATACCCAAATTTAATTTAGTCTCCTTTTTTATACCAACGGGGACCTAAGGGCTTTCCAAGGATTTTTACCTTCGTTCATCTTCACTACTTCTTTACGTACCTCTTTCCTTTCTGACACAGATCATGTTGCTATGGATAAAATTAATCGATAGGTTCCCAAAATGATAACAAGTTTAGGTAAGTAGATATTTATTCAATAATATCAACATGGTCTAATGGTGCTTACAAAAGGGTTTAGCTTGAAAAGAAGAATACAATTGGTTTATTGGAATAATAAGATGTCTATATTTGTTGTGTTTGTAGATTGCCGACATCACGGCTAAATTGGGTGCATTATAATTATTATTATTTACTCCCTCTCCCCCCACCACCGTCTCTGTCTTTTTTTGTGATGACCAAATCAAATAATGAAATTCACATAAAGTTAAGTATCACATTCACTGGTTTAGCCTTCAGGCAAATGAGGAGAGGGGAGAAATGGTAGTACTGATCATAGTTACAAACATACGTGGGAAGCCTTCATGGTTTAAGGGAGAGATACCTGTACTACGTCATGAAAGAGCAAATTGGAAACTGTTTGACTGGTCCCATAGACGGGAGGAGTTATGTGTTCAAAAGAATGAGGTGAAAGAGACAGTTGTGATTGTCTATGTGCTTACTAACGGACTATTTGATTAAAAACGCGTTAAATTCGGCTCACTGCCGTGGTTGAGGATCCAGATGAGCGCCCAAATTATCTTTCGTCCTCGCTTGCCTTGAGCCGAACTAACGGACCCAGGGTAAATTCTCACCGCTTAAATTGATCTAACTACCATAGCCTGACAAGTAGAGTTTGACCTCGTTTTACAACTACCAGTTCGGCCTCTTCGATATTTGTAAAAACATGAGAAAAGGAAACGAAGGTCTTCGATGTGATTTTTCGAGCAATTTAGTCATATAAAAGTCAACTTAATATTTTTTTACCTTCTTGTGAGGGATTTGTCGCTGGAGCTTTGTGGCTATTTCAGCGTGCCATAGCAAGTTAATGGGGGCTTGTGAGCTTCATTTGCGTGCCTGGTTATGGTTGTAGGCATTTAATCTAAGATTATTCGCTTTTAAGAGTTAAATGAACGCATAACATTTCTCGGCAGAGTAACATAGAGTACAGAGACATGGTGGAGATTATACTATTTTTTAATACCCACTTTATGGCCATTTAGCTTAATTGTCACAAGGCACTGAATTTATTTTCTTTACTAAATAATATAACCTCCGCAGACTTAGCTAGCACATGATATTTCTAAAAATAAAAAAAGCAAACTTATTATAAATAGCACTAATTTCTTAACTAACCTGAAGTATTTCAATAGAAAAAATACAGAACTCCTCATTTCTCTGGATCTTCACTTCTCTGGGAAAAATCCCAAAAGGATCAAGCTTAAAAAATGTTTCTGTAAAATAACGATACATTTTGGATAACCGGTTCTCGCTTTCTAATGTAAAAAAGGCTTCTGACCCGAATAGAACGAGAGGAAAAGAGAGGAGAACAAAGCATGTATGAGTCTGTTTATGTGTGTATGTTTCACATGTACCGGCATGTCTTTTCTAGGCGACCGAGTAATAAAAATGGGATTTTATTAGTAGTAATTAAATATATATCAAGAATAATTGCAATATATTTGGAAATTACTTGTCAATTTGCAAATGCAAAAATGTTCGTAAAAAATAGTTATATTGAAGGCGTAATTACTTTATAATTATGAAAGTATTTTTAACTTTTGACTCGGCTATTTCATTTAATTACTGACTTCTCAAAAAGATCGCAAATTTTCATTTTCATGGATCACAAATTGAAGAAAAAGATTCTGGCTAGAGTTAGCCGTCGTTTGATAATTTTATCTTTTGACCTCGTATATGGCCATTTTCAGAACATAAACAAATCATTACCCTCGACTCCACTAGACGTCTCTTCGAACATAGATCTTCGATATGGTGGCGACCCATACATCAAGTTGGTCCGTATTTTGAGTCGAAAGATTATTAAGAAGAGGTCAATGAGCTACCTTAGAGATTTTATCGATTCTTCCCCTAAGAAAATAAACATTAATTAATCGCTCGGAAATAATTTTAAAAGAAAGGAATATAAAATTAATTCAACAAACTCTTAGAACAAGATGTGCATTTTCCAATTTAATTTGAATCGGGATTTAGGAACGCTGCAATCTTTCAATTAAAACATAACGATGGATGTTTTAGGAAAAAGCATGAGGAAAATATACAGTGGGTTATTATTTTTGTTTAAGAAAATATACGCTCTATTACTATCCTAGAATAGTAGAATAGGACCTCTTAACCTACCAATGCTTATATTTCTAACTTTTGCTACAGAACTATAAAATTTTGATGAGGCTAAATTAATTAGAATTTTGTTGCAAAATAGTTGTTCATCTGTTTCTTGTAACTTTGAGGCTCCTCATCAGTTTTTGATTGTAAAAAAATAACGTAGAAAAAATTAATAGTATTTTCGATTTCGCCCCAAAATAGAAGCTGGAATTTCTTTCTAGCATTTACTTTTCTATTTCAATTAGTGGCAATTTAGTAACTGCAGGAAATAATTCAAAGTAAAGCCAATTAATAGCGCGATAAGCCAATAAAGCCAAATTTAGAAGATTTAGAATTGATTGCATTATGTGAGGGAATGCCCTCGAAGGACCACCGTGAGAGAATGCCCTTGGTAATACTTCTCTATTCTTTCAAGACTACGTGAGCCAGCTTGAGAATTTTAGAAAGTCGAGAAAGAATCCGTCACTCGCTTAATCACCCGTCCCCAGCCTTGTTTTTTTTCAGACGCCGATCGTCCTCCCCTACCCTGTGATAACGCTCTGCGCGGCCATATTAACCCTACCCCCAAATCGCGAGGTGAGTTTGATCGTCTGGAACGACGCGTTATCATGAATTGTGTTTGCTTATAATGGCGCCAATAATTCCTTGGGGACTGCAAGGCCCTGAGGTGTCTAGCAGTGCAGTCACATGGGTATTTAGCCCGAAGCTCACCATCTCTCGAGGAGATTGAAAGCCCGCCATTCACTCCGTCCAGATTGCCGTCTATTTCCCGTGACCCCCCGTAACTCTTCGTCGTACGTCGTCGAATATCTCGTCAGCAGATATACCTTCATTAAGCTTTGGCCCCTGTTGAGGGGAAAGCTATAGAGCCCCCTTCTTCCGGGAGAGTTGTGCGGCCCTCTCATCTTCACCACCCCTTCAAGATTCCCGTCTTTCAAGACTGAGACTCCCTGCCGATCATCAGAATCGTCTCGAGTTGAGATTACGTCTCTCTGGAGCAGAGAAAATCTCATTCCTCATCATGAAGTAATCCAACCCTATCTTTAAGTCCTCCGAGTCATGACTCTTTGAAGTATCTTCTTGAAGATCTGCGCCGTTGTCTTATACTTCCCATCCAATTCGCCCACGCTCGAAGCTAAAGCGATTGTGTATGGTCATTCCCAGATTACCACGTTAATCATCATTTAATTCATTTAACCACCATAAGTAATTTGTTCCCTCTTTTTTAAATATTTCATATTTCAATTGCCCCCCTTTTGTTTATATCTATTAAAATTATATATTGGGGGGGGTATTGTCTTTATATATCCTTTGAACTGCAACTTGGCAAGCCATTAATCTAAACCCGTTTAACCGTAATTCGCACTCTTTAGTAATCGCCAGACATAACTCGAGCGGCCTGTGGCCAGCTGTCTGCCCGTACTTGTGTAAGACTCTGAGCGCCGAGCTAGTCTACACAGGTATACCTCGACACATTAATGTAAAATTTAGTTCGGGGTTACTAGAGATACAGGAGGATTGCATGCAACGAATGAGTAAAAAGTAATAAAATTATAGAGAATTCCAAAGAATACGCAAGAAGATCTATTAAGGATCATTCCCCTCCACTAGAGACCTTTAATTGAAGAAATATTTAAATAAAGGTTTATACAAATCTTGGCAAAAGCCACCAATTGGATTTACCTAATCAAAGATTCGTTATCACTGATAAAACTTGCAAGTACGAAAACTGCCCTATACACCAGGGAATTCTTGCATTCGACTAAAAATCAGTTAAATTTGCAAAGGTTTGCGCGTAAATTCGGATGCTCGAATGGCCTCCAGATACACGACGTCAGGAAAACAGATAAACTAAGTGTACCTAGACAAATATTCGCCTTGATTTTTCTTTTCAATAACGCCCATCTAGCGGCTGCCACTAGGAGAATAAGTCTCCGTAATTAAAAATTCAATATACTACAAGACTACTTTAAAATTCCAACAAAAAACAATACCCCCCCAAAAGCAAAAACTAAACAACAACAAAAGAATGCACAAAAAAACCAGAAACGAAGCTAAAACAAAAAGTAGAGGGAAGCACGCTCAGGCTTCTTTGGGAGGTCCCCCTCTCCCCGGTACAAGAGCATGCGACCAACACCAAAAGGGGGGATTCAAATAAAATGAAGGACGGCAGCCCCCTCAAAAATGTCAAAAAATCCACAAATCTGTCTGTTTGTCTTGAGTACATGTATAGGGGTGTGTTACGGGGTGTTTATCGGTGATTGTTGGTTATGCCATAAAATTATATCAGATTGCAATTAAATGTTCGCGATGCCCGCGGGTTATACACTTATAGACTGGGCTGTCGATAACCGCCCTATTACACGCGAAGGTAAAGAAATTAGAAAATGGCCGGTTAGTAGGTTTATTCTTGGTTTAAAGCTGCCTCCGCCTTCGGGCAGGTGAAATCGCTGAGTTACTATTTGGTTTGTCGTATGTTTACGTCCTTGTATGTGGATTTCAGTGGTTGACTGTCTTAATGTCCTTGTACGAGAGACTGCCCCATTGATATTAATGTCGGTCTCGATCTTGTTACTCACTGTCCTTGTATGTCTTTTACAAACCCTTTTATCTTATTGAAAGATTGCGGGCGTGGCCTCCGTTTCTCCAGTCCGAGAGCTGGACGGGACCTATTTGACCGGAGGGTATGTGCGTTATTTAGTGTAGACGCGTGTACAGCAAGAGAGTGTGCGTATTTGGAAATTTGACTAACATTTAGTCGTAGCAAAATAAAATTGCGTCTTTCGCGGATCCATGTCAAATGACATTGGGTCATACTTCCCCTCTATCAGATTCATTACTTGTATGTACAGCTGTTTTAATCCTCTTCTTTATCACCGCGCAGGCAAAACCGTCGGCTCGCATCTGTTTTCTGATGTGTGAATGTTTGTGTGTTTATCGTGGGAACAAAGTGATTTCATTGCCTAGTGGTTTGTATTATTCACAAGTATACCGTTTGCTTTGCATTAATACATTAATTACTTACAAATGGCATATTTTAGTGTTTGGTTTGTGTGCCCATTTCAAGATTTCATAGGGCCAACGGGGTGGTCAATTTGTAAGGTTCCTTGTTGGCTACTTGATAACGAACTTCCCGCCTTATTAAATCCCAGTTGCGTGTAAACTCTTTAAAAGTGTTCCTATAAAATAAAAATCTTTTATTCGACTATGAAGTCTTTTTTTTCGCTAAACACCAATACTACATTAAAGAGTGCAAACGCGGAGTATAAAATATCTCAGCTAAGTTTGCTGAATACCATCTCTATTCACATGAAACACGCATTGGTTCGTATTTATATAAGCCCTCAGAAGCATTACGTCCAAACACTCAGATTTATTTCTACGACTTACACTCAAGTGACTATTCAAAATCTATAAGTACTGTCACGTTCAGTTATTCAAACAAGCCTCCCAGTCAGCAAGCATCGAATGCAACGAGTAATTATTACTTAGATAACTGATTTAAGCTTGCTTGCATCTAAAGTATTGATGGATGGTCTCCGCCTTTCATAGAGCTACCTCGTATAGACAATTGACTAGGCTTTTGCAGACTCTTTCTTTACTTATGTTTACCGTCGACTAGATATTCAACAGCTAAAAGATTTTTCTTTGAGGTCGACAGTCCTGGCAAACAGCATGTATCGAAATAAGCTTGGTACTCATTCTTTCGACTTTTTAGCTTTAATTCAATTCTTGTAAAACACCACTCAAATCCATTGTGCTTTATATAAATCTATTTTCCTAAGAGAGTGCACATTGTTGCAAGCCTATCAATCATCCATCATCACAAATGTAAATATTTTATTATTTTTGTTCCTTTATTGTTTTAGTCTTAGTGAATTTATGAACTTTAGAATAATTCTTGTTAGATCTTTAGTTATTCCATAGAGAAAAATATCGAAAACAAATGATCCAACTGCTTGTACTTTTATCTTTGATATGGTGAAATATCGCTCTCTCTCTCTCTAACATCGCTACTTTATTTAAAACTCACTAAATTCTGTGTTGTGGAGATTCCGTCGAAGGTTTTTGTTTTATTTTCTACAGAGATAAAATTTAATATCAGCGAATTTCAGGTTGTTTAGCGACATAAGGTTTTTTTTTTAAATAAAAAAAAATCATCACAACCGTATTTATGGACTTTCAGTGTATCACTTTGAGATGGATATTTTAATGGAAAATAGAAATTAGAAATTTAGGTCTTCCAATTTGGGCGCCTCTCTGTCGTTTGAGCATGTTTCACTTTGTAAAATTTTTTCCTCAAGTTTTTCCTAGTTAAATTTAGATGAAATATAATCATTTTTCTTATCAGCTACAATAAATAAGAATAATTTCCATTTGAAAGTAAATAGTTGGGCCATGGTTTATATAACAGGATCCATAAGATTGTTCTCTCATAAATTCACGGGCAAAGTCATTCGATACTTTGCATTTTTCCTTTAATACTTTGGAGGAAAGAAAGGGACTTTGAATGTTTGGGGAATTATTTTTACAATAATGTGTAAATAAACAAAAGCATTACTGTCAGGTTGTGTTACAATCAAAGTTAGTAAGGACCATTCCGTTGTTGGTGTAAATATAAATGTGTAGTAAGATAATTCATAGCCGGTTAGTCCATGTACTTGTGGCTCTATAAAGGGTAAGGGCGAGCAGCTCTCTTGATCATACCCTCGGTATGGGATAGTTTAGCATAAGAATGATTAACACTTGTGTTTCAAAAGATTGCCTCATACTCTTCTAGGATGAATTCATTAATATTTATTTTTAAAAACAAGCCCATTCCACAAAGGACATGCTATTAGTTAAAAAAATAATCTTAAAAAATTCATACACTTTATCCCCTCCAAACCTCCTTTCTACTTGTTGCTGCCCTGCATACACGTATGTCTGTACTTATGTGTAAGCTCAAAAACCGCACGAGAATATATCAGTTAATCCCATTAGCTGAACATTGAAAATCACTAGTTTCCTGATTAGAAAAGATTATTTCGGAATAAAGGAATGAAAACTCGTATTAAAAACACTTGAATGAATTATATTTGACATTACATTGGAATAATTTTTCTTTGTATTTACGCGATGTTAAGAAAAAATAGTTGTAAACGATTTCATTATTAGATTAACCATAAGTACTTTCTTTATAAGAATCGTAGGTTTTGTATTAAGAATGTGAATAGATTCAAATTGAACATTTTATTGATCAGTGATTTAATCTACGTTTAATCAAACATAGTGAAAACGTCAACCGAGTAATCTTGAGGTTGTGTTGTGCGATCAACTTTACTTCTTTACGACTGAGGTGTAATAATTTGCACTGGATAGAATTTGCTTAACCACAGGTATAAGTCCACACAAATACACAGTCTGAAAAGGCATGGTTACAGTTTTACTTGATTACTTTTGTTTTTTCTAGTTTTCCTATTGGAGAGATTCATTTTGATCTTTGGTGCTACTTTTTTGCCCATGTATCTTTTACTGTTTATTCCCGCTTTATTCTTTCAAATGCGTAGATAGATTTTACTATAGTTAAAAAAACTGGTGTTAAAGTCTTTCTAAATACACATAAAGAATTATAACTTTCCATAAATTTTTTAAAATTTTTTTGTCTTAAGGAAATGCAGACTACAGCATAAAATGTTTTTGCCAGTTAGAAACAATGGCCTTGAGGTTCTTGAAGGTACTAGTAGTATCAATCGGTTAATCCAAATGGTAGAGCTTTAGTTCGTGAACTGTTTTCGTACAACGATGGGTGTACGACTCGAAACAAGAACTCGGGTCAGAGTATATTAGTCGAAAGTGGCCGTAAACTCGGATTCAGGGAGTCTATAAAGTTAGATTTAGAATTGGAAATAAGATTTGAGGAGATTGTGGAACTGGACTCGTTGTCGAAGTACAGTATTTATAGGTTTGGATCCAGAGTCAAGTGATTCGGACGAGGAATGTGATTGGACAGCTAATCATTTGACAAATATTACCTTGGGCAAATGAATTAAACTGTATAGGGTATTTTCTGTTTCCTAGTAAACCATTCTTTTGGAAACCGATTAGACTAGGCTAGGTTGATTAAAGAGACACCAAGCTTCAAGCTATTTCAGTTTTTGTTAGCAATGGGAGGCAAAGTTAGTTCTGCTTATTGCCTGAATGATCGAATTTAAATGAATGCTCGTTTTACACTGTTAATTTCTTAATATTTGAATTAATTAAAAGTTGACAATTAATTAATTTCTAAGCAAGGTAGCAACTTTTTTTTATAGGTTTTAATATTTGAAAGTTTCTCCATATTGGGCGGTGTGAAGTAAGGCGTGCGTTTGGGTGAAAGATGACTGGAGTGAGTGTTTAAACTAAGGTGAAAACGTATAACAAGATTGTGTGATGTTGACAACGTTATTTAATATCTTTATGGATGGAGTACTGGGGGAAATATGTGTGGGAATGATGGAAAGTGGTGGGAGATTAATGATGAATGGTGAAGGATGGGTTCTTACCGATGGCGTATGATAATGACCTGGTGTTACCATTACAGGGTATGTGTGAGAAGAGGGCTAAAAGTAAGTGCATAAAAGGTGATTTGTGTGAGGATTGAGTGTAATGTGATATTATACCCTGTGTCTTTTCCCTTGTATTTTTGCAAATTTATAGGTATCTAGGGTGTATCATGGTAATGGTAAGGATGTAGAAGATTGCTACCACAATGTTTAGGGAATTGTAATAGTTTGATTATGAAATAGGCAGGAAGCAGCACGAGAGTATGCTGGTGCAAACGTTAGTGTATTGGAGAGGAAGGAAAGTTCTTGAGTGATAGCAGTGCAGATAGAGAATTGTGAAGGATGATTTGGTGGACAATGGGTAGATAGAGTGAAAAACGACTGGGTAAGAGATTTTCACGGTGCGAAGAAAGGTGGCAACGAGAGTGATACTGAGGTATGTTGTGTGGTTAGATGGTCATGCAAAAAGAATGGATGGAAATAGTCTTGTGAAGAATATATACGAGAATGAGTGTCAGTGTATGCGAAAGGGTGAGAGAGCGTGTAGAAGCTGGCTTGATTATTTAAATGTGTGTTTTAGAGATGAATGAATTGCCCAAGGTCTGTATATGATAGGTGTGTTGGACGGGGGTTGTGATGGGGGTGTTCTTGGGGCCTGATGCTCAGGGATGAACTCTAGATGGGTTGGATGCTGCCACACATTGTATATCATCGCTATGAAGAGCCATTCTTCGTGGAAAAACGATGGGTGGCTTTGTTCTTGATAATGCATAAAGGGGGCTAGGGTGTCTTGGAGGGTGGTTTTAATGAAGTTGATGCGCGTCAAATCAAAATTATATTGTGTAAATTTCTTTCATTCCTGGTCGAACAATTCACACAATGGGTATGGGAAACCCTCGGATGGGAGTAGATTTATCACAACTTTGAGGGGATTGTCATGTGTGGTAGCCACTTATGGTACCAGACAGTGCGTGTCGTAGATTAGGGTCGAGTTCAACCCTTCCTGCATTTCTCAGCGAGATAGATGACGTTTATGTGCGTAGGATATTTATAATATAGACAGAGTGCAAATTAACTGAATTTTAGGTTGGCTAAATAGTCGGCTATCTTGTAGGTTCCGGGACTATAGAAAAACGGGTACCCAAATAAATTAACTTATATGCAAATTAATATTCGTTTTGAAAAGGTTAAAAGGGGTTTTGAAACAAGATATATAACACATTAGACGTACACATGTCTCAGCGACTAAAAGGGGGGGGGAGACTTGGTGGGTACGGTCGCCGTACATAAAAACGAACAATACTGTCCGAAGGGACGCTCGAATGACTTTGAGCGTATAGGAAGCCGACGATGGAGGCTTACACTGGGGGGAAGGGGCTAATAGCGACAGCGCTTGCACAGGAGAGTTGCGCGTTGCTGTTACTTCGAAGATTTGGTCCGAGAGAGTAATCCTTGCCCTGGTGTAAAGTTCAAATAATAGTCTCTTAACAATGACTACTAAAGGGATGAACTTAGATCTTACCTTCGGGGTTAGAACACCGAGTCGAGACTGGGCGCGTTGCTTTCGAGGAGCGGGTAACAACGAGTACGGGGTAGACTTACGCGAATTAAACGAGAATACCTGGAGCTTGAGGGGTTCTGCAAGGAATTATGTAGTCCAACTGGACGCAAGTAGCAGGTACGAACGAACAAGTGCAGACGGCAGGTATTGACGGGGCGGGCAGACAGCGGATACTGACAGGACGGGCAGGCAGAGGATACGGCCTCCTAACTCTGGCACCGGGGGGTTTATAGTAGGGGCGAATGGTGCCTGAAGGGTAGTGTTCCAGGGTCCAAAGCATCGGCAGGAGAAGGTAGTCTCGCCCTATTAGCACGATTGCGGGAAGTTCCTAAGCCGGTGAGGCGAATCTTTGTCCGACTCCCAATGGGACCTTTTCGGGCTCTCAAGCTTGTCGCGGCTTTCTGCGATGGCGGGCTTTCAGGCCACCACGGCGTCTCATGATTTCGCACTTCCATTACCGCAGACAAAAAGGGTCGACCAGGTGTCTGTTCTCTCTCTCTCTCTCTCTTTCTGATCTCTGACAGTGGGATCCGGAGTAAAATCATACAAAATCCTTCTCTCCCAAAAGGAAAACACGTCTGACATCTATTCAAAGGACAGCACAGAACCGATTGTGACGCTGACCATGTATTTCATTTTGTTTTACAACCAAAGATAAAATACTTTGTGAGGCTGTAACCTGACAGATAACCAGTAAAGGAACTGAATAATTTAAGCTAATTGTGTTATCGCGACAACTGAATGTTATATATCTCATATATCGCTGGTGATTTGTTTTTCTAAATTTTGCTTTTGTATCTTAGTAATTTAACTCTATGACTTATATTCAAATCGAATATAGAACGTTATCGAGGTATGCCTGTAAAGAATCACTCGGCTCAAGGGCGCATACACAAGCACGGGAAGATAACCGACAACACGCCGCCTGTTATATGCTTTGGGGCCATTAAAGGAGTGGGGGAGCGCCTCCTTGATTTTTATAGAGAATGCGATTTACGGTTGACCGGGATTTATCAAATGGCTTGCCAAGTCGCAGCTCAAAGGATATATAAAGAACAAGACCCCAAAATATAATTTTAATATATATAATAAATGGGGCAATATATATATATATATATATATATATATATATATATATATATATATATATATATATATATATATATATATATATATATATATATATATATATATATATATACAAAAAATGAGGAAAAAATTACTCGATAAAGATAGTTAATTGTGACAATTTCTAATATGACAGAGTTAAGCGTGAGGAGCAAAATATCGTTTACTCGAACAAGAGATATTAATTACGATTGAGCGGGAAGTCAATTCAAAAGAGGATGCGGGTGACGATTGACGGGGTGTAATCAGTGGATTACAACACAAGATAACTTTACCTTGGTTACACTTTTTCACAATTTCGTATTGTTTTTATCACTAATTCTCACCCTACGTCTGGTCATTAAGGTGGGTACCTACTAGAAAAGGAAAACCATATTACAAACTACATCGATAAATCAATAATGATGTCTCTTTCATGGCTCTTCTTTACACACACGATACATCATGTTTCCGTCTACAAAACCGGCCGAAGAGTTTTCCAAACTATTCTTCTCTGGCACGGAACGCGTGGTGACCTCTCCTGTACATGGTTCGTTCAAGTTTTCCAAGGACTCTCACTTATCTTTATGCTTGTTCTAATATCCGGTCTCGTTTCATGACCTAGTAAATGGAAGTGTGTTACCAATAATTATTTAAAAATAATAATGACCAACAACTGGTTAGAATCTGAATGGTTTGGTAATTCTGAAAGGCTTGCCACTTCCAAATTTAACTAACTTTTTCGTCCATGTTAAGGCAAGTAAATCTTTCACTCCCCGCGACATGCTCAGTAGCGAAGGCCAATTTAGCCGCTCTATTCTTTTTAGTTATGAGTGAATTCTTAGCAGAATAGCTGCTATGAATCCCAGATCGATCAACCGAAGCGAGATAATGTGGTAAGACACATTCAGGTTCAGGATCTTGGCAAGTTGACCTGAAGTACTGGCAGCTGTCCCAAATCAATGTTGCATCGAACTCCTTTGCATCGTGTGATCTTCTATTGGAGTGGGGGTTTTTTCAGGGTATCCATTTTATTCTTAGACTGGTAGGGCACTGTATCTTCAAGGAGGTTTATTATGTGCAAAATCAAAATTTGGGGGCTGATTACAATCACTCGAAATGTAACATATAAAATAATACAATTTCACGGATGTCAAAAGCCACAAGAGCCTATCAAATGTCATTCGCATCTGTCAAGCTCGCCCATAAAATGAATCCATAGGATTGTGCCAGATCAAGCATCAACAATATACAATTTAAACAATCCATTGGAATGCATCAACATCAAAATGCATCATAATCAAGGCTCGTCAAAAACCAAATCGCCCATAATATACAGAAGTAAAAACAACTGCATCCCCAGGAATGAGTCTTGAATAACCCCTCCCCCGACAAAAGAAGTTAACCCTCACTCCCCATATAATCATCTAATCTGCGTTTGAAAACATTCAAGTTTGGACATTTTACTGTCTCAAAAGGCAAACTATTCAAGTAATCTACCACTCTATTGGTGAAAAAATATTTTCTAACATTCAACCTGCACATCTATTTTTTTTAACTTTCAAGTGGTGACCCCTAGTCCTATTACTACGGCCTTTCAACTCAAAAACCTTGCTAAAGTCCAACTTGTTTGTGGTCCTTCCACCAAACTGAGAGGAGGAGCCTTCCTTTATTTTTATAAAACAAGTACAAGATAATGAAATAGACAAGAATATAATTCAAAAAAGGGGAAGTAAAACTATACAAACACAGGGAAAGGAGGGAGAGAGAGTCGAGAGCAGATGTTAAACGGTAACACGCTGATTAACAACCATCCCGCCAACAGGAGCGCGTTGCTTATATAGGAAGATCCGGAAGCAGTGGAAGCGGCGACAAAATTAATTTGGTGAGAACATTCTGGAGACGGCGTCAGCAAGGTTATTGGCAGGGTGGACGAAGGCGGTGTTAACTGCACTCGTGCAGAAGAGTCTGGAGAACTGATCCCTAGAATCATCAGAGAACGCAGAGAGAATCTTCACGGGGAGTTTTCCTTTAGAGAATTTGAAGACTATGACTAGGCGTAAGGGAGAAGACCATTATAATAGCTATGGCCTCCTCGAAGATCGTACGGAGTCAAAGGAATTCCTCGAGCACACCAACTTCAGCAAGGCGCAGGATCCACGAAAAGAGGCGTTCGTCTGAGCGCATCCAATTGTTGTAACCTTGGCGTGTGAAGACTTTAATTCCGTCCTTACGGAGATTCTTAACGATAGAGCTGAGGTTCGGTGTCCTGGAAAAGTCACCCAGGGGTTGAATATCCACGCTGTCGGTGAAATCCGTAGTTCTAGCCTCGGGTTCTAGGGGGTCCATTGTGGGGCTGACGAAGTCTATTTGTTTTTCTTGGTCGTCCTGAGCTTGGTCACCCTGATCCCGTTGCTGTTGGTCACCCTCATTGCTGTTCTCCTCCACAGGGCAGACAATATCAGGAGGACCACTCATGAAATAGAGAAGAACGTCTCCATGTTCCGGAGGGGGGCACTGCCCAGAAGATAAGATGAAGGGGGGAAGGATGGAGAATATTAATTACTTTGGGCACGGCTAACCCAGGCTAGTGAATATGGGTGATGAAAGTGGGTTTGCCAATATGTATGCCGCGAAGACGTGAGGAAGCATCCTCAAAGAAATCGCGAAGTTGATCCAGTGCCGGGTCATGTCTCTACTGAATGACGAGGTGAAGATCAGGTTCATTGATGATGATGTTGGCGGGATCGTTGAGGTTGCTATCAATAACCTCGGAAACCCCTGGAATCCAGCCTATCCTGTAGAGTGGGAATAGAGGTGGAAGAAGATGGAGGCCTGTAGAGCTCCAAGATAACGTTTACATCCAGGTTAACATCATTCACCTCCGAAATGCGAACCAAAGGAGATGGTGATGATGAAGACGAAGAGAAGAGTCTGCGCCTGGAGACTCGTGGAGGAACGAAGATCCGCTCGGAAAACTGGGGGAGAAGGAATAGGTGCGTCGTTGTCCGTCGTGGCGAATTCTTCAGAAATGCAAGAGAGGGTGCGTTGGGAGAGACCGATGCGCCTGCGGGCCCGTTCCAGGCGGATGCTTCCTCTCCAGTCGAGGTCCTCTGCGACATTGACGAGGGTCTGACGCGCGCGAGGGATTCCGCGTTGTATACTGCCCTCGGCCTGTAGTACCCACTTAGGAGTTTCGCGTCCATGATCCATAAGCAGGAGGCGCTGGGTTTCTATAATTAAAAGAAGAAGAAGAAGATGCTCAAGTTCTAGGTCCGTTAAGGAAATTTTGCCTTAGAACGATTCCAGTTGAAATCGCGGCCTGCTCCCGCGTGTCCCGTAGTGCCATGTCCCAACCGTGCTGCCAAACAGTGTGGAACAAACGCAGGCGCGTGTGTAGCCTGGTGATCTCTTTCCTGCTCAAAGATGATCTGAATCTGAAAAAAGTTAATAAACCGGCGATCTCTTCTTTGTCCCGAGTCTTGAAGACAGGAGCGTTGGTATTGACCTTGAGGTTGTGGACAATCTGTTCCCAGTGAACACGATTGAACGTGTCGACGTCCTCCAGAAAAGGCCCTGAGCAGGCTGCAGGTGAGGGACAGCGGTGATGTCTTGAGCGGCGGGAGGTCGGCGCACTGGCCTTAGTGGTCTCGGGCTCCGATACGGCAGCAAAAGGATATGACGGACGAGGAGCCGAGGGGATGAGCACTGATTGTCTTTAAAGATGCGAAGATTCGTCAGACTGAATCTCTTCTAAATCACTGACGTGATCAACTGAAGGCGGTCCGGCAGAGGTACCCCTGTCCTGGGTTTCCGCATTCGCCGGAAGGTAGAGCGTTGAAGACTTCGTGGTACAGTCCTGTGATACGAGCTGCGCAGAATCCTGAGATGCATTTGAAGTAGGGGGAACAACCCTAGAGGGCGTCATCATACTCATGCCAGGTGATCCTCATGGATGCCTGGAACAGAAGAAGGGAAAAACATGAGTCGAGAGAGTCAAGAGATGTTGAACGGTGACGCGCTGATTAACAACCAGGTTTTAAAAAGCTCAATCATATCTTCCCTCATACATCTTCCAAATAAGAACATATTTGGTACCCTCAGTCTATCTTCACATTCAAGGTGCTTCAGGGAAGGTATTATTTCTCTAAGATAGTGTCATTCCCTTATTGAACAATATGCTTTCAAAAGGATTTGTCGATCTTAACTCGTCTTCTCATCCTGTTAACTGAATAATTTCATCAGTAGCACTTTACAATACACCTGGTATACTTTTGCATACGTTCATTATGAATTTTTAAGTGTAGAAAGAAAATTATGACATCATTCTCTAATTTTTAGCAAATCCTGTCTGGAAATACACATTACTTTTTTTAGCCTATGTTCTCTGAAATAAAACTAGCATATTATCAGAGGCAAATTTAAAAAAACTAGTCTGTGCACTTTTTATGGAAATTGAACTAGTATTCTCGAAGAATGGAGATTTTAGCATATTGTTCTCAAGTTTAGGACGGTAGTGTATCTACGTGTAATCATATCCATAAAGGAACAAAACGGAAGATAACCCTCTCTCTCTCTCTTATCGTGGGCCAGTGTCAGCAGAGCTCAACTAAACTAAATGAATTAGAGAAAATATATAAAGGATAGAGAGAGCATAAAAGGGGTGAGAGGGTGAGAGAGAGAGTGAGGAAGTAAGAGAGAGGGAGAGGGAAGGAGGATTGCAGAGCATATATAGATAGAGCACCAGACTGTATTTGTACATGCCGATTAATTGCATCAATTGGCATCGTGTCTGGTGAATTTATCAGTCAGATGACTATTATTAATCAATTAAACATGATTGACGTCAGAAAAACCCTGGTTTATTTTTTCATTTGTTTTTTCTATTTAAAATTTGTTTTAGCCTTTTATTTTCATTCGCCACCGTCTATTTTTGTTTTCTGATTTCCATAATTTTATGAGCTATAAAAGCCGCTGTAAGATCGTAATATCCTCGTCACCTTCCTGACGCCGTCAAAGTCATACACCGGGACGAATTAGGGCGATCAAGATGTCGAATCTCCACCATCACAGGCGAAGAGGTGGGAGGGAGGGATCCAGGGAGGATGAAAATCGCTGGAATAAAAAAAAATGATTTTTTTTTCTAACATCCCCAAAACTCATTTGGGGCGGAGCGTAATAATTTGGGAACGCTAAGCCCCTTCCACTCGGCGGGGCCTAAACTAATCTCTTTACCTCTATTTTCCATAAACTTTTTAAAATTTCTATGTACTGGAAATGCTCTTATTAGTTAGATTTATATTTTTTAAATGCATATAATAATAATGACAATAAAAATATTGTCTTATATTAAGTTTGTTATGACTTTTTACAGTCAGCGACAAATGGATCTATTTATCTTGTTAGGAGTTTTTAAATCCTATTTAAAAAAAATATTGATTAAAGTTGTTATGGTAGATTATGAAATACTACACAAGGTTGTTTGATTTCGTTCTATTGAATTCTTGTGCCATCTGCACGAACTTGTTCCTTGTGGTTATTGCATTCCATCACGGCCTGGTATTTAGAATCGACGAGTTTTTGATATCCTCAATCCTTCTCAGAATTTCTGTCCACTATTTTCCCTTTCTACTTCTGTCTGTTTTTCCCACGCTCCTCCCCAAAATGAGACAAAGCGAGTGTTTTCTTGGCAAATTTTAATCAGACACTTCAGATTGACATACCATCCTCCACAAAACACACATAAATGTAGGAGTACTTTATACTGTGATATCCTTAATATTTCGCAATCCAATAATCATGGCCTAACCCACAAAAGAATCTATAAGTTCCTCTCATCTTAATACTTAAATTCGCATTTGCTTGCCTCATTTATTGCGTAATCTCCTGTAAAGTAAGGGAATATCAACGTCACTTGCACTCAACCAGAAATTCTTTCAAACTTCTACTGCACTTTGGTCGGCCGAGTTCATCGAGAGGCCGGCTAAGGGATGAGGCATCAAAGATGAAAAAAGGGTTAATTGCGGTTCACTAGACATACCCACCTGTCTCTCCCTTACTTATATAAAACGGCGCCCTGTAAAAATGTCTCTACGTTTGATAATCCTGGCGATGTAACAAACTCATCCATCTTAATTGGAAGTTTTTGCCTTTTTATCTCCATAGCGGGCGTCAAATAGTTTGCATCTACACCTGCCAAAGTTTTCACATTAATAATCATATCATTGATAGGATCATTGTGAATTTGTACATATTTTCATTTTCTTAAGGAGTACGTGTGTACGTTTATCTAACTTTTAAATTGACTTGTTTTAACATAAAAGGAAAATTTATTTGCTTTATATTAATATCGATACATTTTTAATTTATGTCAGTGTAAAAATAATTAGAGTATTTGGTTATAAAAATCACGAACCTTAAAGAATAGATTATATTTACAGGGCTTTCGAATAATAGCCAATAATTATGCCTTGCATTCAAAATCATAAATAGAAACATTATGCCCTTAATAGTTTCTATTTACATTATTGAAAGCCAAATAAGAAGAGGAAAGAAATACTGAAAAGAATTGTTGGTTATAATGTAAAAATACCCAACTAGTTATCATTACAAATTTCTAAACAGAAATAGGATAATAGATAGCCCCTTGCGTTCAGACACTACTATGATGATGTTCATTTTATAAATCGACGAAGAATATAAAGGAATAATACTTCTGAATGCAAGGTCCATTAAGCAAATATAGAACGATGCGTCTGCAGATGTGCGTTCTCACATAACGTTCTATAAGGATACAAAAGGCGTTCACAAAACCCGTTTTGTATGGCAAAAATAAACAATTTATCACCTGTTTATGGAAAGTAAATCCAAACGCACTGCTTTTGTATTCTGTCCATTGTTCAAGTAGGAGCTTGTGGTCTGCTAGGACTAGGAGCTTGTGGTCTGCTAGGAATGTTCGGTCATTTCTAGTTCCAAATCTACACTTGGATTAAATTCAGAGGTTAGGTTCATAGGGTTCTTCTAGGATTAAATGTAGAATGAATTTATTTAAAGGTAGTTAATGATCTTTTGTGATCAGAACCGAAATTAACAAAAAATATAATTTGTTTGTTATTTGATATCACCCTTAATACTTTTCTATAGAATCCTCTTTCGATGTTCATGTTAGCGAAGATACTCAATTGCTCATCACTCTTTTGAAAATAACTATCCTCTATAGGAGTTTAGTCACCTTTTTATGTCATATGCCCCACGTACAGACAATATATATATATATATATATATATATATATATATATATATATATATATATATATATATATATAATGAAAATTAATGCAATATCGCAAAAAATGAAATTAAATAGTTTAAAGGACATATTTGGAAAAGCGGGTATTAATCTAGCCTTTAAATATAACAATTCCTTAAACCAATTGATGATTGCCAGGAAACCCAAAGAACATCATAACATAGGAGTATATGCAATACCATGCAACGATTGCCATAAAATTTATATAGGTGAGATGGGGAGGATTCTAGACAAGAGATTGTATACAAAAGAGATATTAGAGTGGGCAGCGAAAGCAGTAGAATATTCTGCCATGTTAGAGACTTGAATCATTCGATCGATTTCAATGGAAGTAAAATGGTATTTAAATCGGCTAACTATGTTAAGAGAAGAATCGTAGAATCGAGCTTGATATAGTCAGTTCCTTTTTAATCTATCTGAGGGTCAATTTTTTTTTAATCTTGTAATAAGAAAGCAAATAAACAAAATAGTAAAATGTCAGCCCTTCAATATGTTTAGGCCTAACCAACTCCCCCCAGATTAGTCACACGTAGGGGATTAGGGGTAAAAAGAGGGGATCTTTCACGACCTGACCCTGTGTTATTATGTTTGTATGCACTTTTCTTATATTTTCTATCCAGTGTCAGTTGAAAAAGGGTGTGAGATTCAACGAAACTGTTCTGAATTAAATTGTCTTCGGAGAATGTGGTTTAATTCCATATATATATATATATATATATATATATATATATATATATATATATATATATATATATATATGCAGGTTCTATTGAAGTCCACAGCTATGGCAGCGTTATTAATTTCAACTCGTATTTTCTTAATATTTCTTACAAGTTTTTTAACGGGGTCTTCGAAGCGATAAAAAACACCCGCGAATGACATTCTTTATTTCTAGATGTCTTTCGACCGTGTTAGGTCATCTTAAGGGAATGAACAGAAATGGAATTATTTCCAAATTGCTACATTATCCTCGAATTTCTTATAAAATTTGGCGAGATGGGACTGGTTTCCTTGAAAAGACTGCGGCAAAAGTTTTTACGTTTCTAAGGAACTTGGATTACTATCGAGACATCTCTTAATTTAGGTGAAAGAGAGAGTCGAAAATCACAGTAAATTACCGTAAGTTCTGTAGCAGATTAAATGATTGCTAAATTATATACTTGAAATAAAAAAATAGCGTTAATTATTCTGCTTACAACCACAATTTCACGTTTTATTTTAATTTATGAAGTCGGCTTTAAACACGTTAAGTGTGAAGTGTGCCATCAGTGGTACACAATTTGAATTTGCCTGCTGCGAAGTGAGCCATGAATTTATATATTTTTTAGACTTTATTTAAACCAATTTTTCGCAAATAAAATATCATCTATCTATATTATGCTATAATAACTATGTTTAGAAAAAGGATAAAGAAATATGATTCTAGTAAAATTATTTTATTGACATAAGTATCACCAGCCCAAAATAGGAATTTTTTCATTTAATATTTTCTCCATTAAATATTTTAAAGGAAATGTGATTTTTATTTATTTTCAACTGCTTTCTGTATATATCGTTGATTCTATCCTTATTGTAAATTAAAAACATTTAAAAATAGTACTGCACGATGGTTATGAAGTTATTGCTAAATAATTCATTGGCTAACCTTGGAAGGACTTTGAAAATTATATTAAATTTAGTTAGAATCAGCCGAATAGTTATGATGTTATTGCTTAAACAAAAGAGAAAGAAAAGAACATGAGGGTTGTTATTTTAGCATCCTCCTTTAAAGATGCCTAATTTTAGGCAATATTGAATAAGGCGACTAATGCACAAGGCGGCAGTCGCCAGATGAGCTCTTAAAAAACAAAAATCAAATTTCGTTAGAATCGGCCGAATAGTTATGATGTTATTGCCAAAATAAAAAAAATTCCTAGGCTACCCTTGGGAGGACCTTGGCCATTATATCATTTCGAAGAGAATGTAAAACAACATAAGGGTTTAAAATTTTGTTAGATTTGTACCAATAGTTATGATGTTATTGTCAAAACAAAATAATTCCCGGGTATCTTTGGGAGGACCTTGGCAATAATATCATTCGAAAGAGAATGTAAAACAAAAAAAGCATTCCAAATTTCGTAAGAATCGTCCAATTAGTTAGGATATTGCCAAAACAAAATAATTTCAGGGCTAACGTAAGGAAGACCATGGAAATTATATCATTTGAATGGGAATTTAAAACAATATAAGGATTCAAATTTCTTTAGAATCAGCCGAATAAGTATAATGTTATTGCCAAAACAAAATATTTCCCGGGCTAATCTTGGGAGGACTTTGGTAATTATATCAATTGAAAAAAAATGTAAAACAACATAAAGTTTTCAATTTTCGTTAGAATCGGCAAAAAAAGCTAAACGGCACCGACCGACCGACATAATGAGATAGAGTCCTACGCGGCTATAAATTATCTACATAGATTTTTACACCCTTATTCAATAAGCCTCCAGCAAGCTGCAAAACAACTGATTCTGAATTTAAACTTAATTTCTGACTGAGATCACTGACCTTCCCTAGAAAAATCATTGCAAAGGATATTATAGTGATATTTAACTGTTTAGTTGATGGAAACTAAGAGTGAATAGTTTCAAATCTAAGAAATAAACCCGGATTTTTTTCGTTTTTAGTCGCAGGCGACTCTAAATCTCAGTATATCGTCGGTCAGTCGGTCCTCATTTTGAATTTTTTTATGTAATAACATTGCAACTATTCGGCTGATTCTAATAAAATCTAAAACCCTTATTTTGTTTTAAATTTTCTTTCGAATGATCTAATTACCGAATAAAGTTCGAAAGTACTTGGAAGCAACTTTTCCATTTTTACTGCGGGACATTGCATTTAATACGAACCTCACATGCTACTTTGTGAGTTATTCATTTCATATATATATATATATATATATATATATATATATATATATATATATATATATATATATATATATATATATATTTATATATATATATATACATCTATTTATATATATATATATAAATATATATATATATATATATATATGTATATATATATATATATATATATATATATATATATATATATATATATATATATATATATACGAGGGGCGGTCAATAAGTTTTGCGAATCGGTAGGGCAAAAGAGAGGAAGGTGGATGGCTGTTTGTGGGGGGTGTTAAAACAAGTTATGACAAGTCAGGACCTGCAGCCGCACGCTCCTGCCTCGTCTATTTAAGAAGCAGTAGCTGATCACAGATCGTCAGTCACAAATTTTTTTCAACAATGGAGAAGGTTGAGCACCGCGCAGTGATCAAATTTTTGACCAAGGAAGGCAAGAATGCAAAAGAGATCCATGAACGCATGGTTGCTGTGGACACCGACACCGCCCCTTCCTATGCAACCATTGCTCGCTGGAATAGGGAGTTGCGCTATGGTTGTGAGTCCCTTGAAGGTGACCTCTGTCCAGGACACCCGTCAGACGTGACCAACGAGGACAATGTCGCCCGTGTGGAGAGGATGATCCTCGAAAATCGATGGGTGAAGGTCGAAGAAATCGGGCGAGAACTTGGAATATCACATGGAAGTGTTATTAACATCATCCACGACAATTTGGCCATGACCAAGGTCTCTGGCCATTGGGTCCCTAGAAACCTCACGAAACCTCACGCTCCATGATCGACTTCAACGTCGTCAAAGTCCACAAGGCCAGAGTTGCACAAGCTGCCCTGCTCGAGTACGGATTCAGGAGTTCACCCTTCCCTTCCCTACAGTCTAGATCTGGCTCTTAGCGAAAACTTTTTATTCCGCCAGCTCAAGACTGCACTGCGTGGACGCCGGTTTGGGGACGATGAAGATGTCCAGCTCGCCGTCCAGGAGTGGATTGAACAGCAGGCGGGAGATTTCTGGTTGTCGTGAATTCGAAGCCTCAGGGACAAGTGGCGCAAGTGCATTGAAGTCGAGGGTAGTTATATTGAAAAATAATAAAACACTTTTCCTCATATCTCGTTTCCTTATATCCGAATTGCAAAACTTATTGACCACCCCTCCTATATACTTATATATATATATATATATATATATATATATATATATATATATATATATATATATATATATATATTGCTATACTGCAGCACGGAGCCTGATCTACCAGGTTTCAAGATGTTTAAGCGTCTTTGTAGATAGTCATGGTACGAACTCCATAGATATATGATCTGAAAGCACTTGCAATTTGCAATGAAATGCAGCAAGCATAAAGTAGGAATTGCCAAAAAATTCCATCAGTAGCAACGATGAATATTCTTTATAAAATAATCATAACAACTGACTCACACAGACAGACATATATATATATATATATATATATATATATATATATATATATATATATATATATATATATAACTCAGCTATAAAACGTAGGGCATGTTACTTTGCGACAAGAAATCAACAGTGATTGTGGTACTGTGCCCCTAAATGACTGTGATAAGGAGAAAAGGGCGAAAGAAATGCCCCAAATACCCATTCTTGTTTCACGATATATGTATGAAAAGCAAAAATAGAGGATAAATTATGTAATAATTATGAATTCAGAGCTATATAATTAGTATAAGGCTTCATCAGTGAATACTTAATTTTAATTCTGTGAACACTCAAATCGTTAACAATCAAACTGAAAACATTATACGGAAATCAAAACAAGCCACACACCTTGTTCAAGCTTCTTGCCTATCTGCTTCCTTTTTGAAACCCACGTTTTTCCTCTATCACTTAGGCTGTATTCTGTTTTCTTTATAGACAAAATAATTCATATTCTTTCTTGCATATAATCTACCTCTATTCCTTTATACTGGGTGGTTCCCCCGTTTTTTCCTCCGCAAGAACTTCTGTATCTAGCGCCAGTGTCCCCTAAAGAATTAAGATCTCTCCATTTTGCTGTGTTTCTGGCCCTCAAGTTGCATTCCCAAACAAGAAGCAATAAGTAGAACCACTACACAAGTATGCTCCGAGTGTATCGTATAAGAAAGTCCTCAGCATTGAAACTAGATTTGCACAGGCTATTGCAGATCATGCAAGGAACAACGCTAATATAGTCTGTCCTACAAATTTTCATCCGGGCATTTATAGCAGTGGCAGCTCTGGATAACCTGCATCACAATTTCACATCACGCATTGCAAGTTCATCCTTGCATGGAACTGATATTTCGATATTTCAGTTTCCTTTATCACAGACGCCTGGATTGGACCAAGAATATCTACGAATCAATTCACAGAAAACAGGAACACGCAGCAGTGAACCCATCCTGCCTCGTTCGTATACCCTTGTACTACCTGTGGGCTGAATTCTTGTCACCTAACCTCCGGTAAAAGATGTGCAACCAGTGGCAACGAGTTATTTGACGAGGAGAAACAGCATGAACATGCACGGTTGGCTGAAGTAAATGATATCCTATATGTAGATTGTGATACAGAAAAACACACTCCAGCGATGTCGTCTTCCTACCATGCTGCTCGATTAGATACTGTTGGACAACCGGAAAATGCATTGAAGCCCTTGTTCCACTTTTCCATGAAAAAGCGGCCACTCCAGAAATGATTCGACATGTAATGGAACTGGTGAAAAATATGCCCATCAAGTTATTGTTATGGTACTTGACAGCCTTAGGAAAACGAGCATACGATGAGAGTGGAACCGAGAGGTCTCTTGATGATTGGGTTGAGGTAGCTTCCCAACAAAGTCCAACGTTTAAATTCTGAGTACTCGTTCACAAGTAGCAATAGATCATATTCATGTTCATACGGGCACATTGGGAGAGGAAGTTAGAATTCATGGTTACTATCCTGCATAAACTTGTGCCCCGGTTCTTTGCTCTAGATAACCAGAATTATGCCACGTGGATTCCAATCTTTATTCAAGACCGGGAAAGTCTACTAGATAGCATCCAGGAAGAGTTTAAGAAGGGACACTGGACAATAACTCGAAGCAATCGCCGTTTCTCATCCTCATACATCGATCAAGCACACGAGCAAGCCAACAAAAGGGTGAAAGCAGTTTGTGGCATTATTGGTCTCACAGAGAACCGTGCCATACTGGAATGCTGGATTGTGACTGACCCAGAAATCAGCCGTGTCATTGAGGAGTTTACTAGGGCAAATGATATCGATGATAAGGAAGAACTCCCTCATCATGAGGAATGATATGCATTTTAGCACCGATTTCTACGCTATGCCAAGGGTCTGATGGAGGTCCATAAAGTCTAGTTTATTGGATAAGATCAGTACAACAACTTCAGACAGAGTGTGCTTGACTTAAATGACACACCTCTTACAGCAACAATCAAGCGAAACAACTTACTGTTGTTCTATGAGAAGAAAACACAAAATAAGTCAGCAATTAAGCTGAAAATGCAACACTTCAAACGTCATGCAGAGCTATTTGGTCAAGCTTTTCTTGTACTAGCCAGCCGCGGAGGAGATTTTGGGGAGTTTTTCCAGCTGGAATCTTCACTCTACCCAACTGCATTGTTATCCGAAGGGTCCCTGAACTCTGGTACCAAGTCAGATTTGTTGGTATATATCATGGAAGCCAGTACAAGTAACGCCATTTCTGTCGACGAGGAGCTAGGTGCAATAGAAGTTTACTTCATTATTATTGATGGGGGAGTATTTATACATGCACTTCCTGGTACAACTGTCCATTTTAAGACCTTTGATTCATATTTCAACAAGGTATTCTGCCCAAGAATTCGCCACGACTTAAAGCGATTGACAAGAGTAGATATTGTCTGGGACCAGTATCGTGAATTGACGATCAAAGGAGGCACAAGGGAAAAACGAGGCACAGGCATCCGACAACGCATATCTGATACTGCGAAAATCACAGGAAATTGGCAGAATTTTTTGGCGAACATTGACAAGAAGAAGGACTTGTTCTCATTTTTGTCAAAAAAGATAACAGAAGAACATTTCCCAAATGACAAGAATGTCTACATCACTGCCGGTGATCAAATCCACCATGTTGAAAACAGTCCACTAATGGATCAATGCAACCATGACAAAGCTGACACGCGTGTCTTAGTACATATCCTCCACGTCCTCCAATCTTCGTCACTTGGAATGGTGTATACTGTAGACACAGATGTTGGCGTAATCACTCTGAGTAATTTCTATCACATCAAGGCTCTGAATCCGGCCGCAGAAATATGGATCTCCTTCAAAGCGTGAAAGACAACAAAAATGATCTCCCTGAACACTTTCGCCACAAACCTGGACATGACAGCATGCAAAGCCATGGCTCTTTTCCACGCATACACTGGATTAGACAGTACTTCTTCCTCCAATTTCAAGGGTAAGCGATCCCGCTGCACGTTGATGCACGAAGTGCCATCCCTTAAGGAGCAATTTGCAACTAATATCGACACTCCATTCCAAACATCGCCAAGGTTGAAAGAAGTGGTAACAAACTTTGTCTGGAGGCTGTACTCAAATAAATCAAACGAGGACAATGATGTTGATCTCGTCCTAATGAGGTAGTTCTCACAGAAGACTAGGGATCTGGAGAGAATTCTCCCTACTGGCGATGCTTTGGATCAACATCTCAAAAGGAGTATCTTCCAAGCGAGCATGTGAGCCGTTACCCACACGTCCATGATGCCTGTCGACAACCCAACTAACCTTGGGTGGAAAGAAGAGGACGGAAAGCTGCTTCCCATTTGGACCACGCTGACTCTCGCCAAGGATGTGTTCCACCTGGATGTGAAGCGCACTTGCCCAATTACCTGCTCTCTGTGCAAATGCGTGAAGACAATGTTGAAGTGCACACGTCAGTGCAAGTGCACATGCGAGAAGTGGCTGAACTAAAACAATTTCCAATACTAACATGTATATAGGGGTCTTGGTTAATTTGTTAGCCATTTTCTAATTGAATGTATTGTTCAAGAAGGTTTTCAAGCAATCGTGTAAACATTTACTTGGAAGTAGGATTCAATATAAGAGAAGATATGCTCCAATCATGTTTATTTTATTTTAATTCAATTACTCATACATGTAAACCTATTTATAGAGACCAAAATCACCATTCTAGATTCAATAGTACAAAGGTTATGAGGCGTAATTCCTAAAAAAGCTGAAAATTGGCAGCCATCTTGGATTTTGGCGGCCATTTTGAGTTTATTCCATCTGACTGCTTGTCACTCGAACCAAAATTGTTCTATAGACTCTTACTTTCAAATTGATACTGAAAACGAAACTTTTTCAGCAATTTGAAAGGAATGAGTGTCTGGCCACCCCACTATTATCCCAATCTTTTCCGTCACTAGTGAACTTCAACGGGTGTTTCTTTTGTTGCCCGGAGCACATCCAAGCGATACTCGATTTCAAGCCATGTTTTACGCAGCATCTCTTCAAACCATCCCTATTTCCTCCGTATCTGTGCCTTTAGACTTTCAAGATCACTAACTAAAGAACTGTACACTTTATGCTTTGTATAATCACATCAAAAAGAAGACAAGAGGAGGCAATGCCTGGTAGATGGTGGTGAACATGTTGTTGGACAATCTCTCCCAATCCATCGGTTTAGAAATGTTGAGTTCAAGGATTGACGGACAACTAAACCCCATTGTCGTAGTACACCATTTTGTTAGAAAACTAGTGGCTGAAACACTTCTATCTGAGGTACAACGATAAACTTAAACACGTTACGGTAAATCTTTGCTTAAATGGTTGGCTCAGCAAAGAAGAAAGGTCCACTAATCTTGCTATGCAATAAACCGCGCCAAACATTCACTTTATGACAATGATTCCATTGCCTGATTTACTACAGCATATGGGATTTCTGAGCTCTAGATAAAAAATGTTTCTCTGTTTACCTTCCCCTAGATGTGAAAAGTAGCCTCATTAAGAAAATAAACTCTGTTTAAGTTAATCAATTTTGCATCAATTCGTTCCAGGATCTTCTCAGCACAAGCTCAATACCGTAAATAATCGTTTAGCTCAAAAGCTTGAACAATTTTCACTTTTTAGCATGCAAGCGAGGGCGTTTCTTCAAAGATCTCAGAGACACATAATTATATTTCCGAGGACTGCGTTGAAAAGCAATACACATAACATCAACAGTCTCTTAATCCTCCCGTGGGCTACCAGTTTTTTTTAGGTCATCAACATTACCAGTCTCTTTAAAGTGCTCATACTAAATTCTGATACTTTAAACATCTGGATGATCTCGACCTTAGTTATTTTGAATATTGGTTAAAGTGTGGCTGTCAATTTTGTTTCTTGATACCAAAAAACACTGCATTTTCTCCTTCATAGACGCCATTCTGATACTTGTGAATGCATCGCCACCTTCACTGGAGAAAATGGGTGTAAACGTATGCATGGAAAAATAAATATGAATTTCTCTACACAATGCTACAAAATTCATGTTTCTATCTAAAATAGTCTTTAAAATATGATTATTTTTATATTGAGGGAAAGATTTTATGCTCACCTTGCATCCTAAAGGGCGGACGGGAGTTTTAGTTATCCTCAGGACTCAGCTGTTGCTCTGCTTGCGTTATAAATATATCTTCTTTCCCTTAATATTTTTATGCTTCATCTTGGTCTATCATGTAATTCTATGTTTATGCCATGCATGTCTACATATCTCTCCCTTTTCTCCACCTTCGTTTGGTGAGTCTCTTAGAAACCTACTTTCGGTTAATAACATCACTATTGAATTTCTCTCGGATAACTTTAACTCAACCATGAAAAAACAGATCTATCACTTAGGAGCACTATTGCTTATATGGCTGGTGACAAAACTATTGCTCCCTATTTTAATCCTGGAACCTCCTATAATCCTTTTTTCGATATAACCTTTGATAGACAGTTATGTCTCAAATCTCATGTTGTGGGCTTTCATGTGAAAATCTCTTCGCGCTGGATCACAGGCTTCCACTCGTCGACCTCCCCAACTGGTCTAAAGCTTTGTAGCCTGCGATCTTCTACGCCCTGGACCTTTCTCGTATGTGACTCTCCCGCTTCGCGAACTACACCATCCGCCCATTCGATACAGAAACACGTTTAAGGTCCTTTTTCTTATATATGAGCACTTAAATGGAGCACTTCCCTTCTATCTTTCTCACTGATGCTATCCTAGCTCATGTGTGTCATGGATGGGTATCTCCTTTCTCTGCCTTTACTACGAGAATGTGGAATGATGTGCCTAATGCGAGACCCTAATCCCCCTCTGCTCTTGCTTCAGCTTCAAGAGTATCTTGAAGACTCGCCTCTTTTCCTTAGCATTTCTTTAGTTGATAGACAGGTGCTTTACGAATGCCCACGACTTGGAAGATACCCATACAAAAATACTTAGTATTAATATTTGTGCTAACGAGGAGATTAAGATAAAACCACCGTGACCTGTAATTGACTCCATAAAGAATCCAAACCTTAAATAACTAAAGACTAAATGGATGACACATATTAATGATCTCTACTGGATATTAAAGCCAAGATGGTTGATTATCGACACATATCATTAGTCACAGACTAAAACACATTTTTATCGTCCAAAAGGTCTCAAAATGCACACATTAAATTCTTTAACTTTGTATAATTTGATCTGGGGTGTATGGATATGTACCCTGCGCGTTATTTTCCGATGCAGTTCAAAATGTCCTTATCTTTTATTCGTTCCTGGTTCTTATTTTTCATTTAGTGCCCAAATATTTTACTTTAGCTTATTACACTAATATGGAAAATACATAGGAGTTAAAACGTTAAATTTATCCATTTTTCTTTTTTTTCATTTCAAGATTTGTATAGTTGCCTACCCTTAAAGGTTAATATATAATTTTTATATTTACGTTTTATTTTTTATTTTTATTGGCCAAGAATAAATTATTTATTATTTTTAGACGTGATGCACGGGACCTTACCTAAATGAAGAACCTTAGAAAGTTTAGGAAAGCTACTTACTTACCAGCCTCTAGTAACAACATTATTCTACTTTAACTGATCTTCTACACATTTTTACATCCCCTCACTTCTCCACATTCAGCCAAAGTCAGAGTTACCGAAGTGATCTGTTGGACATAGGACGTAAATCGGAGAACATTAAACTGTATTCAGATGGGAGTAACAAATAGTACAACAGCGGTCTGCAAAAATTGAATAGAAAACCTTATTTTGCTATAAGATAAAGCATAATAGTATAAACATTGTTGACTTTATTTTAAGTGCAAATCAAAAGCTCTCCTAGGCGTAGTTTTAATGAATTCCAAAATTGCACAGAGCTTCAAGTGTTTTTGATTACGTTTAGATTAAATGATTTGACAATAAAGGTAGTGGTGACTGGTTTGGGGCTTTTATACAAATGTTATTGCCCATAATTGACTACGCTTGCAAGGGGAGTTTATGTTGAGGAAAAGATAAGCTTAAGGACATATTTTGTGCTATTTCTGCGCTTAAACTCTTTTAAAATTTTTGAGGAGCAAATCAACATCGGGAGAATGCATGGATACTAATTTTAACTCAATTACGGAATTAAAAGATAAGTTAGCGTTGATAAGCAGGATATAGATGTGAAGAGGAAAAAGTTTGATAGACACAACCTCACGACTATTCAAGGATAAATATGGTAGTTGGTAATAGCTAAGAGCCAAAAGAAACGCCGACGTTCACATGTTCACAGAACTCAATTTCGCCATGGTGGCGACAAAAAGTGAGAGAAGCCGTCAGTTTTTTATCAAACTATTCAACCAGTCATCTGATGACACGGCCAATTCGCCAGCAAGACATTCAAACACACTCTTATATAACCGTCGGAAATAGACAGACTTAGAGATAGACATAGACAAACTGGTCTAATAGCGTTGAGAATGATAAGGCTAAAACCGGCGTGCGATAAGTGCAGAGCCGAAACGTTAAGGTCTTTTCTCATAAAGACGAGGTCAGATACGACTTCTCTGAGGCTTCGTCGCCGTCGGTGATTAAAAGCTTTTTCGTGTTTTTCTCGTCCCAGTTCCTAATGACACCATGATTAAGTGGGATTATAACTTGTTATCGTTCGTATCGTCCTCACTTCCATTAGTTTTAAGCAAAGAGATCCTGGACCCTCCTATGAGGCTCCAGGATTTATAAAGATCACTCTGCATGAGAGATGATCTGAAAAGTTTAAAGCGGAGAAACTAGGGGACGTAATTATACTTTTTGCAAGTGGACAAACTTTTGATTACACTAATCATTTATTGGCCGGACGTTTCGGACCTTCACTAGGGCCATCTTCAGCGACTGTGTTGACTAATGAGAAGGGGAAGGAATATTAACGATAACAGTTAAAAAAATGCATTAAATAATGTCTATAAAATTGGATGAAGACAAGTTAAAATAATAAAATTGACAATTATTGAGATTAAAGTAAAAACACTAATAAAAATATATAGAATTAATTAATTCTATCCAGTATAATTTTTTAAAAATAATAGAAAGAAGTGAAGTTATAACATAAACTGACTTGAATATCAAATGTTAAAGGTAACTGGAGTAAACAATAAAATAGCCTATTATATTAAATTATAAAAAACAACAAAAACCCCGATAATAAATTAGAATGAATTAAACAGAGTGGCTAACCTTTATCGTGGGAGTTGAGAAATCAACTAACTAAAGATATAGAAACTACTAACGAGATTTGTTCGGTTGGTTATAGTTTTTGCAAGTGGACAAAATTTTTGTCCACTTGCAAAAACTATAATTACGTCCCCCAGTTTCTCCGTTTTAAACTTTTCAGATCATCTCTCAGGCAGAGTGATCTTTATAAATCCTGGACCCTCAAACATCTTTCGAAAGAAATCCATCTTAAACAGGGTCTTGTATTTAAACTCTCGACTAAAGTATCTCTTACTTCTTTATCGTTGAAATATTCCACGGCCCATTTGGATTTTATTGTTTTAAATGGTTTTATATCACGCCAAATAGATAAATATATCTCTTTGACCTCAAATAGATTAAACCGTAAACTTAATAACCTGGGTCTTAATTTTAATATATCTAGAGATGAAGTTATTTTTAACTTTTCTGATAAAGTGTTGTCTCCATCAGAAAAGCGTCTTCTGTCATTAGGATTAGATTTCAGGTTTACTGTTTTCAAATTGAACTTCTATCGATATTTCCTTGCCTTTGAAAGACTTTGCCACCAGCTCAATACTTTTCCATCATTTAAATCAACTCCTGATTTGATTAATGAGATCAAAAGCTTGGCTAATAAGTTCTACTACAAGTGGGACAGTTTCAAATTTTCCAATCCTGTTTTCAGTTTCAAACTTTTCAGTGTCCTCTCCACCTTGCGCAAAGATCAATCTATCATAGTTTGTACATCTGATAAAGGCAAAGGGGTAGTAATCTTAAATCCTACTGATTATATGCGCAAAATGTCTACAATTCTATCAGATTTGTCAAAATTTTCCAAAGTAAATACAGATCCCTTTAAGTATATTCTGAAAATTGAAGATAGAATTAATAATTTTCTACGTTCTCTTACTAAACGAAATATGTTAATTGATGTTTATCATAAGCTTTTTTGTTTCTGGTTCATCCCCTTAGGTTATCTATGGTTTACCTAAAACTCATAAAAATGAAATAACTCTCCGCCCTATCTTATCTGCAGTCAATACTCCAAGCTACAACTTAGCTAAATTTTGTGATCCGTTTATTGGTCCTTTGACACACAATCACTTCACCTTACGTGACTCTTTCGATTTTTAAAAAAAAACTGGTGATCTTCAATTGGAGAATTCTTCTTTTATGGCCACAACCGATGTGGATTTATTATTTACTAATGTTCCAGTACAGGAAACCATTAATATTATTTAAGATACTCGTGTTCATAATACGAGTGAAATATTGGGTTTAACTATGCAACTTTTCCTCAAGCTTTTAAAGCTAGCTGTGGGTGATACCACTTTTATTTTTAACAGCGACCTCTATTTACAACACGAAGGCATGGCTATGGGTTTCCCACTGGGTCCCTTCTTTGACAATAGCTTTTTGTGTCACCACGAAACTCGGTGGCTCGACAATTGTCCTCTAGAATTCAGGCCTATTGTCTTCAAAAGATTTATAGATGACTGTTTTCTAATTTTTACGTACAGTGATCATGCACCCTTATTTCTCAATTATATTAACCAACAACATCCTAACATAAGGTTTTCTATGGCAACAAAAAACGACAACAAAATCTCGTTCTTGGATATCAACGTTGTCCGAAAGGGTTCGTCTTATAAAAAAGCCATTTACAGAAAACCTACCACCACTAGATTAGGTACACAGTTATTTAGTAGCTCTTTCACTGAGTTTAAATTATCAATTATTAAAAGCCGAATTTTTAGAGCCTACCATATCTGCTCTAACTGGATATCCTTTCATGAAGAACTGATTTATTTAAGGGATTTCTTCAAATTTAATTATTACCCCGATTACGTCTTCGACCAGTTAGTATCCAAATTTCTCTCCAAAATATACTATCCTCGACCCTTACTTACTACTATTTCAAAACAGAAGGTTTTCCTTAGACTATCCTATCTCGAGCATTTGGCATCCGAGTTTAACAAACTCCTTCTCTCTACCGTCAACAACCATTTCCCTCAATGCCAATTCATTTGTATAAATTCCAAGCCTGTATCGTTAAATTCCTTTTTCTCCATAAGGAGCCAATCCCTTTGGGCTTGCGCTCCTGTATAATTTACCATTATACATATACGACCTGCCACAGTCGTTATGTAGGCCAAACTGGCTTACAAATCAAATGCAGGATCGCAAAGCACTTAGGTTTGTCTCATAGGGCTGGTATTCCCATCTCTAAACCTGAAGCCTCTTCCATCAGGCAACACTCTGAGTATTACCATCATCCTCTTAATTCTGATTATCTTCAGCCTTAACTTCTCCCAATTTGAAAATCTTAGAGTCACTGTACATCAATCAAATAAATCCAAACCTAAATAATTACTCCTCTTCAATTAAGCTATTCACTATATAACCAACCAACACTTCAATAGATTAACTAGCCATATATGTATATATATATATATATATATATATATATATATATATATATATATATATATATATAATATATATATATATATATATATATCAGAGAAAACAAAAGGGGAGAAAATTAAAAGACTAAACAAAATGAAACGAGAGGAAACATACTTGGAAAATAAGTATTAGCGCAAAACCGGTGGCAAATATGCTAAGATGTTTCGTGCGGTTTGAAAATAAGTTTGGCAACATAATTCTAGTTATATTTGTTAAATTTGTATTGCCCTTCCGATAAATTGAAATTATCAACTTTGTTGATGAATATTGATTCAGCAATTTTCCTCACAATATAATCGTTTGATTTATGAATAATTTTTGAATGGTCGAAGTCAATCCTATGGTCGTAATTTTGCATGTGCACAAAGAGACTTGAAGAAATTGCAGATCTTCTTATATCAGCTTGATGTTCTTTTATTTTCTTGTTAAAGTGACTAGACTCCCCGATACATAATATGTTGCAATTCTGGAATGGTATAAGATATACGCGAGCATCTTAGTTGGTAGGATGCAGTTTGGTCAACTATTTTTGAATGGTATTTGGATATTTAAAAGTAATATTTATGTCACTTTGGTTCCCATACTATTTTAAGGGGACTAAGGCTGGCGTATATGGAAAACTAATACATTTCTTTAATTCATCCTTTTGTGGTGTGGAGTCGGCATAGAAGTTTTTTCACTCTAGAATTCCATTTATATATATATATATATATATATGGGTTAAAAATCACGAGAGTTAAGATGTGAATAAGTATAAATATTTGGTTTTACCACGTAAGGAAAAAGAAAGATTGATTGGAGCTAGCACTTTCGTTATCTTACTAACATTTTCCAACTCTCAAGTTATTCAGATAACGAAAGTGCTGGCTTCAGTCAATCTTTCGGTTTCCCTACCTGGTATAAACAAATATATATACATATATATTTATATATATATATATATATATATATATATATATATATATATATATATATATATATATATATATATATATATATATATATATATATATATATATATTCATATTTACTTTTATGGCCGTCTGCATGTGTGTGCAAATGCTAAGTATGTGAGAAGGGTATATTCCATAACATGTCAGAATATGATAGAAATGAAAAACGGAAGAAGGAGTTAAAGGGAGAGTTAATGTATCCCTCTTCCATTAATTTTAGGAGATTTACCGGTTAGTTTAATATAAAATGTGTGCTATGTTATCGCAGGCAATTGACGACCTCTTCTCTCGTTGCAGAATGTTGCGTCGGCGGTTGGGCTCTTCGCTAAGGTTCAGGTGAGAGGACGCCGGGGCCGCTATGGTGTTTTCGATGACGTCAAGAGCGGCCCCCGGGGCGGCCTGCAGTCCCCACTCCTTCATCCAGGTTACTTTGGTTGGTCTCCTGTTGGTGTTGGGCCGCTCGATGACCCTTGCTTCTTCACCCGCTCCTCAAGAAAATCTCTCCTCTTCTTCTTCTTCCACGTCTACCTCTACTTCATCTGGACCTCCCTCCGCCAAGTGGGCTCGCACGGTGGGTACCGTCCTCGTGAATGTCAGCGAGCCTGTTGTGCAGCAGTTCACGCCAAACAACGCCAGCAACCATCAAATGACCCACCTTGCGGTCGATCTCAAGACGGATGATATCTATGTAGGTGCCGTAAACAGACTATACCAACTCGATGGCGCGACTCTGAAACCAGTTCACCAAGTTATTACGGGACCACGCCTTGATTCCCCTGAATGCCATGCCGTTGGGTGTGAGGATAACGTTCATAAACTTCCCACGGACAACTATAACAAATTAATCGTAGTTTCACCATCCGTAGACGCTGTCGTGGCGTGTGGTTCTGTTTCCCAAGGCGCTTGTGACAAGTACCGGCTGGGCAACCTCTCACTTCATCTTGATTACATCCCAAAATCTGTGGCTGCCAACGATCCTGTATCCTCAACTTTCGCCTTCATTGGACCGGAGAAATACAACTGGGTTGCCTCGAACGCCCTCTATGTTGGGACAACATTTACCACAGTGGGAACTTATCGCAATGATGTGCCTGCAATTTCAACCAGAAATCTCTATGATTTAGGCTATGCCCAATATTCGTTTTCTAAACATTCCTTCCTTCGTATTGACGTAAAATACAGGGATCACTTTCTGGTCACGTACGTTTACGGATTCAATGCCACCAACTATGTCTATTTTCTCACAGTCCAAAAGAAGTCACACCTCCCTGGCCAGGAAGAGCTGGGTTACGTGACGCGGATTTCTAGAACCTGCATTTCCGACGCCAATTACGACTCGTACACTGAAGTTACTTTGGAGTGCCTTGGAGTAGATGGGGTGAATTATAATTTAGTTCAAGATGCTAAGCTCATAGAAGCTGGATCCGACCTAGCAAAAAGCTTGGGGCTGCCTCCGGGATCCCCAGTTCTTATCGCCGTATTTTTGCAGTCGCAAGGTCATACATCGGAGCCCCAATCGACATCTGCAATTTGCGTCTTTTCAGCCAAGGAAATTGAAGAGAAATTCAATGAAAACATTCATATGTGCTTTAATGGATCGATGCAATACAGAGATATGGAGTATATTTCTGGACCAATTCTTGACGGAAAATGCCCACGCCAGGGTACAATGGGCAATATTCTCTCTTTCTGCGAAGTAGGGCTCAAGATATCGGGGCCTTCTCCGATAGTAGGAAGAGCAAGCCTTCGATTGTCTGAGACTTTTGTCACTGCTATCCAAGGAACATCCACTGCCAGCCACACTGTCGTTTTTTTAGGAACTGATCATGGCTCTATTAAAAAGGTAAGAGATAATACTTTCATTAATTTAGTTGCTGATAGGAAATAATAACGATGTTTTAACCATTAATTTAGTTGTTGATAGTGAATAATCATGATGTTTTAACCGAAGTGTGAGCCTAGAAAGCAATGGAGATATTAATTTCCAACACACTTCAAGTCTTTTAGCTAATAACCTGTTTTATTTTAATCAAAAGTTAAGTATATTAAGTCATTTTCGCGTTTATTCTGAATGAACCTTTAAGATTTGATTTAAATGAGAAAGATTCTATCCAAATCAATAGTGTTCATTTGATTTTAATGTTTGAGTTCCCTATCAAGCGAAAACTTCCCCTTTCGTTTCAAATACGCGACGAATTGATCAAATATCGTCTGGATCTCTGTGATACTTTAACTCTTAACTTCATTTTTTAAGAGAGAGTGATAACTTATGATACCGCATGCTTTAGAAAATAATATAAAATAAAAAAATATAGATCAATTTAGATTTTGCCTCATTTCTGCACAATTTATTGACTATCGTACGTTCTAGATTGAGTAAAACTTATTGTATATATTTAGAATTAACTTTTAAAACTATCACTCTTTTATTAAATTATAGGACTTCATATGTAATGGATATTCTTTTATTAGTATCAACTAAGAAGCTAAACCTTAACAATAAAATCTATTGAAGGCTATCACAGTCTCGCTTGTTTAAAACAAGACCTGCCTGCATTAAGTATGAATCGCACCTGCCCGCCCCCCCTCCTCACATTAATCAGAATTAATAGGCGTATTGAGCAAACCAACCCGCAATTCGATGGCTTTCCAATGCGTTAATTCGTGTAATAAAAGGAAGTCTCGCTCTTCATTCATTCTCGTACAAGAAGTACCACCCATATCGGTACTGAGACGCCAGCACGTTTTTCAGTATCTTTGTATGTAATTTTTAGAAATTGACAAGACAAGCCAAAGAAAATTACATACCTGAAAAACATAAATATTTCTATGCCAAAAAAAGGAAAATTACTAAGTAAACAAACAATAATGTATTATATACGTCAAGATTGTATTCCCTAACACAATCATGTATCCATTAACGCATTGGAACAGAAGAGATTAATTTTGAGATTATAAAGAGGAATTCCAAGAACAATGAAACTAAAAGATTTCCTCGTTTTTTTTTATCCAAGATATGTATACCTACTGTACGTATGATCTTGTATTTATTTGCTTGTTTGCCCATCCAACCAAGAAGTTACAACGGTTTTGAGCAATCCTCAAGTTATATCTCATAAATTTCAATACTAATTGACAGAGAAAGAAAATAAAAGAAAAAAATGAGCAAAAGTTCTCTGAACTTTCTTCCTTCAAATCATGTTTTACAAAGACTTTTCATGCTACGTTATTTAATTAATGAACAAATAAACTTAATACCTTCAGCCTCGTGTTACATACGTGTATAAGGTATTAATTATATGAAGTTTATATTATATTGCTCAGGACTAAATTATAAAAGAGTCTTAAGTTTTTAATTAGAAGTTAAAAAAAGAGGATCCATTGAATTAAGGAACGCAATATTGCATTAGGTCTTCTGATAATGAGTTCTCTCTTATTGTGCGTTGTAAACTAAAGAAATAAAGGGAGATTTTTTATTAAAATTTTAGCTTACTGTACTTCGCATAAAACTGGTTTTTAATTTAATTAGACGTCTCAAATATACGCCGCCTTTGGAGTTTTGGGAGAAAACAAATCCATAATGGATACGCTAATGACACGCCTTGAATTTTATTGCCGCACCCTTGGGTTCGGTTAAAGAGATGGAAAGGCTTCTACGCTATGCCGCTGAATTCAAGAACCTGAGTGCTCTGGCATATCTACAATATTATTGCCTCAAAAGTGAGAAATGTATATGAATATTCATGTAGGTATTCTTTATTTTAAGTGAAGACCAGCGTAATCATGTGACAAGGAAGTTTTTAAAAAGGATTTGTAAGAAAAGTGATGAAGTTGGGCCAAATCAAAATTTGTGGACGGAAAAACCCTGAGTAGTTTGTATTTGTTGTTGTTGTTACAATGATCCCCAAGGGAAGATGGCGTCTGTTGCCTTCGACAGCCTGGGGGATCAAGGAAGAAAGCCTTTGATCCGACAGCCTTTGCTCTAAGCCCCGTCAACGTTTCCATAATTAAGTGGGGGCGCGCCTTTGATGAACCGTCCCCGAGGGACCAGATTACAGTAGAGGGAGGCTATTGCTTGTTATGGGAAGTTGCTAGCACTCCTCCTTTCGTGTGATAGCAACAATTAGGAAGAGGCAGTTCAATTACATCTTAACCCCCACAAGGGTTGCATCCAGGTGGGGTGGTTTACTCATCTCCTTTTGGAAATGATTGACCACTCTACAGCTCCTTTTCCCATGGCCTACAGGGGAGATAGAGTTTAAAAAAACAGCCTTACCTACTGGGCGACCCGAGTAGCTCAAAGAGGAGACTGCTTTGGGGTGAATGCTGAGAGAGCGAATAAAATATTTATGCACAGGTTCAATTAGTGGTAAAGTGGGGGTGGGACAGTTAACTTTTGGAGATCTCCTCGTCTTTTATGACTTTTATGAGTTTCTATTTTTCATGTTAATTAGGTTAGGTTGTGTTAATTAGTTTAAGGTAGGAAAAAAAGGAATAAAATGCTAAAAAGAGGATAAACAAAAAATATGTAAAATTTATTGATAAACCTTAACTATAACAAGTGGGGAAGTAAATCTGCTGTTCGAAGTTAGGAAAGAACAAGTTCGTATAACGAACACAAATTAGAGACTTCTAACCTGAATTTTACTGCCTGAAGGGCAGGGAGTTGACTGGCTGGGTGTGCTATGCGGCGAGCGGGCAGAGGGAAGGCAAGGGAAGGGCTCACGAGCGCTAGAATAATGGAAAATGGATTAATTGTCCCTTTATGAATCTATCAAGTTAAGATTAAAAGTGAGATGACAGAATTGCTAAACACTACTACTGTCCAAATATAGTACCTAATAAAACAGGGCAGGAAAGCCTGTGGTTTGATAGTGAGTAAACTAGTTGTTATTATTGTTCTTCCTTCATTACGTCGCAAACTCTTTGTTGCCTTACCTCCCAACCCTACCTGCATAGAACGAGTACATCATAAGGCCACTAAATTTATTCTGGATCTTAGAAACAAATCAGGCGAAGAAAGACTTCGATCAATAAACATTTTATTACTTGCAAGTTTGCGATTGCGTGATTAAAAATTTGAGATTTTTAAAATACTAACTCCTCAGTATGCTAATATTATGCTATTGTTCGAGATGTAGAATGTATGCCTTTGCTGTTATTAATCTACAATTTGTTATATGAGAACTAATTTTTGAGAAAGAGAAGATCTAGTCAAGTGATTAGTAACTTTAGGTAGCGTTGTAGAAGAGCAAAGTCTTGCCGTTGCATTTATGAAAGCCCTAAATTTTCCAGAGTGCGTTGATGTAACAAAAAATCATTGATAGTTTCGATTATAAATTTAAGGATTTCGTTTTTTCGCCAATAGATTACGCAATGCCACTCTGATTAACTTTTCTTCTGAGCGATATACTAACTTTAGAAAGAGCTAATCCTTAATTAAGTTGTGATTTCAAGACAGCCCCGAGAGACAATGTGTTTTATCAGGGAAAATCTTTCTCGTGAAACTATCTCATTTAAGTATAAAATACGCGTTTTAGAAAAGTGAAAATTAACAATTACTCATGTGACAAGGTATTAGTGGTGGCAGGGGGAAATGAAGGTTAAAATAAGGGCTTCTAAAGTCATATGACTGTGGGTATTATTAAAAGTCTTTGACAACAGATTGGGTCGAGGGGATAAAAGAAAATCCTGAGAGGGCATGAGGCCCTTGATTGACGTTTCACTCGCCCCGAGCTTCTTCAGAATAATAAGAAATTAGTTGTGAGAGAAATAGGGTGAGCAGAGAAGAGTAAAGTGTGTGGCGAAGTGAAATGAGAAATGGTTGAAGGGTGAATAATTCGACATGAGATCTGGCTAATATCTGTTGCTTCTAAATCTTTATCTTTTCTTCCTCATAATATCGTTCTGCATTCAACCATGGCTATAATCTCTTTCTCTTTTTTCTTGTTATGTTGGTGATTTTTTCACTTGAATGTCAAAATATTTGTTCACTTCCTTATTAGAGGGCCCTGATTTAAATATTTTTTCCCTGAGTTCTCAAGATATCTCAATTTGGTCTAGTTTACTCATGTCTTAGTTCTACTTTCTGTTTTCTAAGCCGTGAGTGTTTCAATTCTTATTTATTCCTCCTATTCTTTCTGCATTTTGGATCTTGCTTCTTAATTCGTGAGTTTTTTCCGCGATCTTCTTTCCCTAGACTTAACCTGCCCCCTTCGGTCAATAATTGCTTGCACAATTTCTTTCAATCTGCAGCGTTTTGGCAACAAGTAGGTCTCTCTATATTGCTTTCTTATTATAAATATGCTTGGCTCATAGCGACACCATTTATTCCTTCATTCGAATTGTGTCAACTGGTATCCCCTTAGGACGATTGTTCTTCTTCCCTAAGTTATGATTGTTAATTCATCTTTTGTTTCCCGAATGTTACGTATCCTTTCTGCTCTTCGGTTAGGTCTAGCAATGTCTCTCCAGAGTCTTCACTTACTTCCTCTGTGGTCGGTTTTCTCAGATCTTCTGGTTCGTTCCTTTCTCGTTGCTGTCCTGTTGGATCCTAGAATTGTTTCTCGGCCTTGATTCCCAAGATCTTCGACGAAAGCGGATGATTTGGGAACATCTGTTTTGATCCCATTGTCCTTCAATTGTTTATTCTAGGGATGAGAACATGCCGGTTTGTCCATCCTTCATGGTTAACATGCGTGTATAGTAAACAAGTTAATATCTCTAGCCACGTGTTGTCGAGTAATGTTACATTGGTTGGTAGGTTCTTAAATTCTTCTATAAGTGCATTTACTATTCCCGCTTAGGTTTTATTTTTTTATCTTTTCTTCTGTTGTCCTATTCGCGATCTTGTTTCCCAAGATTTCCATTCTTTATTGGTAGACCTTTTTGTCGCCGATTCCTAAGATCTCCAACATAGCCGCTCATACCATATTCGGAACAATTTTCGTCCAAGTAGGGCAATTATTTATCACATCAACTTCCATCTAGTAACAAAAGAAACATATCTATATTTACATACTTCTACTGCTCTATGCTTGCCGAATGTATTATCATGCTTAAAAGAAGAATTATATTTTCTCTATAATCCTTGAAATTTCCCTGTTCGAGTAGACGAGCTTGAAGACATGTGTCTTTTATCTCAGGAATTTAATCACATCGCTGATCTTATTTCCGAGATGTCTCTATTAGTTCTGTCTTTAAATCATCCTTGGATCGTTCTCCTACCCATATGTCAGCATTGCGACAGAAGACTGAGTGGATGGCCTTCATATGCGTGGGAATCCTTGTGTGCTGAATCTCTCTGTCGAAACAACTTTTTCGACAGAGGGTAATGTATCCTCTGGACACGTCGATTAACTTTTCCAGGGCGATCTTATGTAAGTTTGCCGTAAAGAGTGGAGATGATTACACTCTTCCCTGGCTGGGTAACTCCGTGGATCAATCTAAGAGGGACGCTCTTGCAGGTTGATTCCATCTAATTCAATGTTTGCCAAGGTATAATGGGAGCGAATAGTAAAACAGGAGTTAAAGAACTCGACTCCCTCTGTGGTGGACCGCAAAGCAGGAAGAATTCCAATCACTCCAGGTCCGAGGGTAGAGCCTTTTAAAAGAAGTAAATAGTAAGATTAAACTCCTCTGCCTCCTTGGTTGGACTTCAGAAACAGGAGGTCTTTCCAATAAATACAATGTCCGATAGTAGTTGAGCCTATGAAAAAAGCTACCCGTGCGGAAAAAAGGTGTCTGCACCTAGCATTCGGGTGTTTCATGAATATTTTTGAGAGTCCTGTGCTGAAAATTGCTGAGAAAATGTGATAAATTGATAGGTCGGGACTATTCTTACTGGTGGTAACTTTATTTCAACTTTAACGGCGAAATGATCATAGTTCATGCCATTGATCTATATTGAATCGAGTGTTATTCTAAAATGTCATGGCTACCACCTCGAATGCCTCGCCTTATTGGGTCAGCATTAACACTGAAGCAGTTAAATATCTTCATAGGTCTTCTCTCTGGGTTACTTCATGCACTAATTCAAGTAGGATATCTAAATCATTTTCCTTGAAGATGATGCCTAGAGCTGATGTTTTGCCAATCGAGCCATCCGTACATCCCTGTTGAAACTTGAATTTTCTTCTAATTTCCACTGTGCACGGAATATGACCTCGGGAGTTTTTATTCGTCTGTCCGGTGTTATGCTTGTAAGTATTTTATCCGCTTCCAAACTTATCACTGCAGAGTTCCTATAACGTGTCGTGGTTAATGTTCACGCAGTACCCAGGATATACTGCCATTTTGTCCTCTAAGATAATGTTGTAGGTCAGGTTAGATCTTATGATCTCCGTTTGCTTACTGTGTCTCGGAACGGTTGGCGCATAACACGCAGGGCCATTCTGCAGTTGAGCCTTGCCTCAAATAATGCAAGTGAACTTTGTGTCCCAGTAAATCTCTAAGAGTGACTAATTATACTTGGCAGAATTAATTCAATTATCTTGAAAGTTCTCTATATCAAACTGGGCCAAAAAAAAAAACTTTACTACTGTAAAAACACAAATAAAATACTGGATATTAAAGATAAATAAAAAAATAAAATAATGGACATCTAAGATAAATCAAGGTATACACATTCGGTTGCACACGACCGACAACAATTCTGGGTGGATCTGCCATCCAAAGATTCTTCGGCTGCTCTAGAGGAGCACGAGGGGGACGGGGGCACTGAGCTCGAGTACTTTCTAACAGCAAGGGTTGGGTTTGTACTTAAGGCCGTTTAGTAATTGGCCTGTTCGAAGTTATGACGGAAAATCCTACCTGTATTCCAGTAACCACAGTCAGCCTCGAACGTAGGGATAGATGGAGTATTTGCAGGAGAGGAAGCTGAGCTCGAGAGATCTTTCCTCGGTCTTTTTTTCTCTTTTCCTGTCTTCAGGCTCTTGGGGTATGTGAAGCCGAGATAAAGAAGCTGTAAAGAGAGACAAAATAGACACTCGTTACTATAATGTGAGCGATCAGGCCATTGGGACGTATTACAAAAATTATGGCCGGGTCTAGTTTGAGTACGGAATTATTTAGAGGGCAATGAATGTTTACCCAGGCCAATGATTTACTATTTTTACGGAACCCGGAAGTGAAAGTTACAGAGGTGCTGTAGGGGGAATTTTGCTTTATCTATATAAAGGAGCACCGGAAGTTAATTAAAAACTTCACGCTCCCCACAGCTTTAGATAATTTTCAAAAATTTCCTTTTGTAGCCAAAATTGCTGTTATGATTGTTTTATGAAGGGCTTTGGTTCGGAGTTATTTTTTAAAACAATTAACTCCTCTTGTATTGCAGATTTGCTTTCATTTATAAAAGCATCAATAAATCGGTTTATTAGCCAGCCAGGTAATTCAATATTGATGAGATCCTGATATCAATAGTTAATGTCCTCGGGCAAAAAATTCAAATGGTTGCAATAAATCAAGAGAGCATCATCTGATATAGCCTTATCAACTCAAAATCCTTTTTAGGCGATCAAGATTTTGAAATTACGATAGTTTCGGACGACCAAAATTATCTCAAAAGAGTGAAAGCTTGTCAATGAATGTGCAAATAACATATCTCGCTTTGATAAGATTTGCATCACAGCCTTGCAATTGCAAATTCAGATCATTGAATATATTGGATAAATCTGTTAAGTAGGCAATATCATATTTGCAAGCTAAAAGTTCGTAGCTTAAATGACCACTTTTATGCTCCTGGAAAAATGTGTGATAGCGTTGAAAAAAGAATATAATTGTTTCAACACTTTGCTTTGGATAACGATAACACCTCAGTGTGCAAAACAAGACGATAAAATTATTTATCTTTGTTGTTACAGAGTTGTCAAAATATTCGGTAATTAAGGAAAGGCATTTTATTTCATTTACTGCTGTGATAACAACACCAAGGGATTTATAAGCCGATGACTCAAGTTCCTAGCAACTAGAATTTGTCGATAAATTACAAAATGTATTGTAAAGACATTGAGTACACCTTTCTTTAAAAATACAGGAAAGTTTCTATACCGCCTTATAATACTGGAGCACCTTCGGTTTCACTAGAAATTATATTGCTCATAGGGATTTTTTTTTTCTTAATACTGCACATCTATAGTAAACATGATTTCACCTTTAGTGTATGCTTCAAGTTTTTTGCAAACAGTAATTCTTGCACAATTTCCTTATCTTTAACAAAACGAACATACCTAAAAGTAGTGCTTCATTTCCTGAGAGAGTAGATTGGTACAATTGTAAACCAAATTGTTGATTTTTAAATATGTCATATAAAGTCTCTTATCCTCGACCATTTCATCAATTCTTCTTTGCATGGAATTATTAAGAAGTGACATAGCTTTGAGAATTTCAATTAGGAAAGGATGTTGTACTACTGTACAAAGGATTTCCTTCATCTATAGCTGAGAAATTGAGTTGTTCTCCAGTTCTCTGCGGTTTCCCTAATCTGGCAATCATCTTGGAGTAATTGTCTGAACAAACAATTCCTTCTTCGCATTTCTATGATTGGTTTGTCATAAGAGAATGAATATATTTTCTGTTGTGAAATTTATCTTATTTATTTTTAAAATATCACAAAGTTTCCATCACTTTATCGGGATAGATCTTCTTTCAATGATCGGAGAGCCCCGATAACTTAATTTCTCGTTCGAAAATATTTTCTTGCAAAAAAGACATTGGCTGTTGTTCATTATTAGAATTAATAATTCCAAACTTCAAATATTCAACACTAGAGTGTCTGCATTTTTGTTTTAATGAGTTTGCTGGCATCATTTTAGGTAAATATAAGAACCGAAAATAAAATAAATAAAAAATGATACTAGGAAATTTCACCAATAGCTCCAACAACCATCACCACCTCTTCAGCAACTACTTTACATAATCAATCATTCAATCATTTAGGAAGTAGTGAAGTAAGTGTGTGTAAGAGATAATGATGCACAAGAATAATGGGTGGGGAAGAGTGGTGAAATGAGAATGTAGTACTAGAGGCGCAAGATTTGCAAAGTTGCATGGAGACCAGGCTAATCTTTTTCGTGTTTGTATCTTTGTTTTCCATGTTGTATGGATGTGAGTACATATATATACATATACATACACACAAACATATATATATATATATATATATATATATACATATACATACACACAAACATATATATATATATATATATATATATATATATATATATATATATATATATATATATATATATATATATATATATATATATATATATATATATGTGTGAATCTTTTCGGCATTCAAGCCTTTGAATTTATATTCTTGTATTGTTGTCCTATTTACTATGACTGGTTCTTTTTCTCTGATATTTTATTTGCCTTTTCTTTTCTTATGTTTCTGGTAATAATTATTTGTTGTTGTCTTTGTCGTTTTGGTTTTGGTTTTGTTGTTGTAATTTGTTTCTTTGTGTGTTATGATCTTCATACTTACTTAATGTCGATTCTTCTTAGCTTTTTCTTCTTGTTTCCTTTCGTTTCTACTGAGGTACAGGGGTGCCACTTTATCTTGTTATAAAATAATAGTATGAGTGTGTAACAAAATTGTTTGCTTAGAATAATCAGAGGTGATAATTATTCATAAAAAATGTGAGGGTAGTGAGTGAAAATGGAAATTACTGATCTATTTAGACACAATTTAACAAAAGTTAGGATGGAGATAAAGCGGTTTTACTTTGCGTGGCAGAATGACAGGTTATAATTGGCTAAGCCTCAGCCTGACGTAATTAACTTGTATCGTTACTTGATCTTTCAAATGCACGGGCCCATTGTTAATGTTGATAATCGGTAGCGTTCGTAAAATCACTAATAATGAATAATTTTGGAAAACTTGAAATAAAAATGGATAAATGCCCACCACCCCTTGTGTATGTTCACCGTCCTCTAAGTGAAATATAAACATACAGCGGCCCCCTTTTAACAAAACAACGCCCACAAGGAGGCGCTACCTCCCACATTGTGAATCACTGCCTTACATATTGCTTATTGCTTTAACGATATCAGCTTATTTTTTACTTTTGGAAAGAGGGTACTTCTCGCTCATATATACTTTGAGTTTAATTTTTGCTACCTGAATTCTATTGTTGCTGATTTTTTTGCTCCCGGTCTCTTCAGTTACTAGTCGAGTTACTAGTCGCGTTTTCTTCTGATTTTGAGCGAATGATCTCATTTTCTTGAGAGTTATTTTGCCATACTCAAATTAAGGATATCCGAACATGGAGTGTTCTCAGGGAAGCACATTTTCATCGCGTTCTTCTCAAATACATTTTTAGTGTTTCGGCGAATGTTACAGATTTTGCAATGTTCATGAGATATACATATAAAATACCCGTCAAGATTTTCAGTGATGCTATAGTGGGTACATACAGTGAAGTTTGTCTTCAATTCTTACACTCCGTTGGCTGTAGCTGTCACCACTCCGGCGTAGGTCTTGTTTCCTTCTCTTCTGTGTTTTGTTTTTTTCAATAATTTATTTGCGTGTCAGGCACGCCATTGCTATTATTCAAAGGGGAAATCCACTGTTGAGATAAAAATTCTGTGCTTCGCTGTATTCTTTTGAATAGTTGCATTTGTATCCACATTTGGAAGATCTAGGCTGTGTCTTTGGTTTATTCTGTGTTATGGTTCTCCATTTTGTAGCAAAGAAGCATAATTGTATATTGATAAGCTTCTCTCTTTCCATATTCTTAGTTGGGATTCTCAAAATAATTAGCAGTGAAATTTTCTAATTTTCGCACGGCTGTTTCATCTCAGATTCTTCCTTGAACTGTTGTTCTGTGTGAGAGCCTACACAGGTCATCTTTCAAAATATGAGGCACCTATTGTCCTTTATCATGTCGTGTTCTTTCCTCCATAGTCCTCAATGGTACTCGGAGACATTCAAGCCGACTTCTTTTCTCTTCTGTGCGTGGTGTTCGGGACATCTTTGCCGAAAGCTCACGGTGTTCTGTTGTTTGTCCTCTTTCGTAGCTTCAGGTCTGCTCTGCTCCCATATTCTGTTAGACTGCTTACTGGTCCCTATTTATCTTCCCATGGGACAAGCAATCCTTGCCCAGCCTAACTAAATAGTCCTTCCTTCTTTAGGGTATCTACTCCGTCCACTGAAAATAGAAAGAAACTCCAATCAGAACAGCGGCCGCATATATTTTTTTCAGATGGATGTTCCTTTACCAAGGTGCTAACTCTTCTAAGCGGATGAGTGGAGTCTGAATTAAACGTATCCTTGAAGTCGTTGGCAAGAAATGAGTAAAATCACTGATATAAATTTCCTTTAGATTGGACATAAACTGCCCAATATCAACTCGTTGCTGAAGTGTCCATTTTATTTTTTAATGGTCAAATTATTCAACGACTCACCCCCTCACCGTTAATTTAAGTTAGAGAAGTCAAGAGGAATGTAAATAGACTGTAAATACCTGCTGTATCACTTTTCAAATAATGTTGAGGCCTGAGTTCCTGTTGAGGCATTCTGATGTTGCTATACAGGCGGCTTTCATTGCCTCTTCCCTCCTTCGACTTATAGATCCACTTAATGTGGTGATCGTGAACTCATATTTGCTCAGTGAGCACGTTACTTAACTGCCTCACTACCTCATGCAAACTTCCCTCCTGTGCTCCTTTACCATTTTTCCACTCCAATATCAGTCTCGTAGAAGTAATCAACACCCTCGGCAGAGCACGGAGTTGTTATTTATCTACTACTTAGATAGTCCCGAGCAAAGCTATAAACAATAACAAATGCGCGATAACTGCAAAGAAAAAATAGACCACAAACTTCATCTCATCTTTCACTAGCCCTTTTGCTGCTGAAGTGGAGAGAAAGATAGCGCAGTCCCCAAAGTCGCACTTCCAGCAGGCATCAAAGTTAGTGACATATGCCGCTCCAGATTACCTAATAGGATGAATAATAACTCCGTGTCTTACCTGGTTAACTTCAGCAAGACCTACAAGAGCGTGGAAACCAGAATAAAATAGTACAAAGAGGATGTTCAGGCGCGGTACTTCAATAACGCGTTCGCGGAGCATCTGCTGGATGCAGATCACAGCAGCGACCAACTAGGGGTGATAAGCGTGGTTGTTAAAGAAACCAGTAGAAGAAAGAGAAAGGCAATAAGAGCCGCCTTATTTGCCATGTTAGAATGACACCACAGCAACTGAGGTTTCTTCAACATTAATTAGATAGTAGCATCCTTTCACCTGAATAAACAGGATGGAGTAGTTGATCAATCTAAAAATAACTAACATGAAATGGAACAATCAACGACAATTTCTGATTAGACCGTTTATCTTCATTCTGCAGCACATAAAATGTAGCAGTTTTACTCATTTATTTCCAGGTAAATGTTGACGATTTGTACCCCGTTTCTGGCCTTGTAATTATGGCTAAGACGCCAATGACCCACCATCGGTAGATCAGGCAGTTGGCAAAACGGAATCCTTCGTGGTGAGAAAGGACTGCCTCTAGTTTGAAACACGGTGCAATCTGACATTAAATGATAATTCTTGAAAGGGCTTTGGTCGTGGAAGAGGGCAGTGTTTCTAAGTGATCGCAGCAATTCAGCGAAGTTTGCCTGTCAGTCATCTAAACCCGCTACGAAGCAGTGGCGGAGAGTAAAAGTGGCTGTATGGCTTTAGCTTTATTCAAAATGCAAGATATGCTCAGAATGCCTTGATCTAAAGTTTACAAGGGCTTTTATAAGGAAAAGAAGGGGTTCGCCTCCAAATGGATTTACCAATAGGGTTCTACTTAGGACGAGCTATTATATAATTTAATGGAAGTTTTCCAATCCTATATTTGTGGGGGGGAGTTTTCACAAGTTTTTTAAGTTGATCTACTAATGTTAACAGAAGAAGGGCAGGTTGCTATCCAACTCTGCCTGTTTATTTGCTAAATTTACGACCAGTGGGCGGGCTTACAACCTTTCTTATCCTATCTTAGAAGTGGGTGGCACCGGTGAATAGAAAAAGATTTTTTTATAGTATAACGAATTCTTGAGCATTTTCTTCTTAGCAATGTTTGTGTTATTTTAGTTTACATAGCGGATTCTTGCGGCAATATCATTGAAAGGTATAAAGTTTAATTAAAAAAATTATTGAACTGAGAGAGTTTGATATTCATAAGATCTGAGCTTTTAGCATTGTTTAGGATATGGCATGCTTCGACAGCGAAAATTTGCTGTTGCATCATCTATACTAAAAAAACAATTACAAAGTTGGGTTATATATAAGAGACTGGGATAAATACAGTTCAGCTTTGAAAACAAAATGTAACCTTAATGAAGTGCTAAAAGTTTCATTCGTATCCATCTATTTATTATCTGTCTATCGAATTATATGCAAATGTGTTGTTTTAGGTCAAAATATGCAAGTGAGAGACGGGATTTCCGTTTCATCTAGCTATACTATAGTTACTTTCATTTTCAAGGGACCTAACATAAAGATAAGATAGGTAAAGAGATTTATAGATAAATTTCCTTATTAGAGACTATCATTATCTGCGGTAAAAAAGGTAAGGAGTTAAATTAGAGGTGACGCGACAACTCTATCACCCCTCAGCTCAGCTGTCAGCACTGTGTATTCACAGTAGGATAAAAAATGGCACTTCTTATGAGCTGTACAAGATGATAGCTGCTAAAATACTCCCCCATAAGAGAGTTACCCTCCCCGTTACAAAAATAAATATGCTTGTCCGGATATCTCCGAGGTCTTTTCACAGTGCCACCTGACTATACTATGACGCCGGTGGGTTGGCTGCGATTGCTGCGCCGAAATTGCTGAGAGTGCCACAAAATTCGGACCAGGCACTGACACAAGCAAAGGTAAACGGATCAATGGCTAACCGTTTGGTTGTCCTCTCAGAGTTGGTCTTTGGTGACAACAGGAAACTTTACGTATGGCTTGCTGATTGTGGGGAGACCAGAGTTGGAGAGATGGTCCTTTGACTGCAGCGCTCTGAAGACAGAGTTTCCTTAAACAAAAGAGAAGGTTGCAGCAATTGGGAAGGAGATATAGGGGAGGTAGATACGATTGGTGGATAGGTCAGAGAGTGCTAAGTTCGGGGAATCATTATACATTTTCCGAGATAGTGGAGGAACCAAAGACTAGGCCTGTTCAGAGTGAACAGTATCAATAAAGGCTGGTTTTGAGGGGTCCAGATAAACCCTATACTGCTCAGTGCCAAGCTGTAATACAAAGAATTTCGGCTTTCTAGAGATGACGAGAAAAGGTTTATCATAAACCGGTTTGTAATGAGGAGAGAATCGAGTCACTTCGGACTAATACGTGAGAATAGCTTGACATCTCTTTCGACACGAAAGTTTTCTGGTTACCAGGTAGTCTTGGGAAGGTAGGCTTATTTTCGGCCACCACCCGTACCAATTCGTTTACATATGAAGCAAGATCAAGTTAAGAAGGTAGAGTGGAAGAAAAGAATTGACCAGGAAGAAGGAGTTAGGTACCGTAAAAAAGCTTCACTGCAGAGCATGCCAAATACTCTTTTAAGGACGAACGAATGTCTAAAAGAATCAAAGGTAGCTTGTCCACCCAAGTGATATTTGGATCGATGGGGCCGTAAGCTTTCTTTGAGGGTCTATTTGGATCGATGGGGCGTAAGCTTGCTTTGAGCGTACGATGCAAACGTCCGACCTCGGCGTTTCTTTCTGGATGGTAGCTTATGGTACAAAATCGAAAAGAAACAAAGACTACCATGAGTACATCTCATTGATAGAATCCAAATTGCCTACCACAGTCAGTCATAATTGTGGAAGGGGTAGGAAAACGAGCAAGAAGCCTTTGATAAAGGCCTGAGCGACGGTGTAGGCTCGATGTCTGAAATAGTGATTGATAAATCCACGAGAATAAGGCAAAGGACCTACAAAATCGACGTTAATGGCGCTGAAACGGAACGAAGACACAGAAAATGGAACCAGAGGAGTCTTTGTGTAGCGCTGTACATTAGCATCTTGACAAGTGACACATGAACTAGTCAATTTGGCCATGTCGACATTCATACCTGGCCACACATAACCTTTTGCAATGAGCTCACGAGTAGCTCACTTGCCAGGATGAGAAAGACCGGAGTTTGGTCAAATAAGTGCCGGCGGTAAGAGAGAGGAATAAGAGGATGCAGACAGTTAGGTAAATAAAAGTTACCAGGATGCGCCTAGAATGAAATTCTGGTAGGTCGATTTCACGAACAACGAGTTGAGAAGAGTGACGCAGTGTTTGCGTGTCTTTATCCTGTTCCTGAGCCAACGCTATTGTCGCATAGGCAATGGGTGCTTGGGAAAATTGCGTAACGATATTGCAGAAATGCAAGAAAGCGTTTCTACCACAACGGTTAAGGAGCCAAGACAAATATCGACAAAAGATTGAACGAACTAATTGTTATGAGCGGACAGTGCACCAGCCAATGGCTTGTGGTCAGTGAAGACAGTAAATTCACGTCATTCCAAATATTGTCGGAAGTGGCCGAGGGCGAATTATGTGCCGAGGAGCTCCCATTAATATGTGCTTGATCTCTTTTGAGAAGGAATTAATGATTTAACAAGAAGGCAAGTACTTACCATGAGTCACCAACCTTTTGTTGTAAAGTTGCACCTACATAGAAGCCCCGGTGCAAGGATGGAGCAGTGAAACGGCTGAGGCCATAGCATCTTTGGTGTGAAAAAAAGCTTCGCACGACTCGAAAAAACATGCAGAGGAGAGTTCTTCCTGGTGATTGAGAGGGAAGTGTTGAGTGGTTGCATGATTCTAGAAACATCAGGACTAAATCTCTGATAGAAGATAACAATACCACAGAAACGACGTAGTTGCTTGAGCGGAGATGGTCGGAGAATAAACCGAATAGCAGCAATTTTATCGTCGAGATGACCGATTCCGTCAGCAGGAACATGGTGTCCAAGAAAGGAGAGTTGCATCATACCAAAGGACAGTTAGAAGTGTTGAGTACGATACCATACTCTTCGTGTCGAGCAAAAACCTGGCGAACGAGACATATATGATCTTCTAGAGAACAAAGATGCTAACTTGAGGCCATCTATCTAACAAAAGACGAAACGAAGACCTCTCAAATTCTGATCCATGAAACGTTTGAAGGTCTGACTACAGTTGTGAAGCCCATTAGGCACTAGGAGCATGACGAATGAACCAAATGGCTTCGTGATAGTTGTTTATGAGACATCATCTGGTTGAATTGGGATCTGATTAAAAGCACTAACCAGATCGAGTGGAGAATAGATTGAACAATTGAAGAGAGCAGAGTTGAAGTCAGACAGATAGAGCAGAGGATATCTATCTGAGATAATACAGGCAATTAGTCTCCTGAAATCACCCACAGCTCTGTATTCACCTGGAGTGGTTTGGGTACGATTTGTAGTGGAGAAGCTTAAGGAAGAAGTAGAAGAGTTAAATATGCTTTCTTCCACCATGAAGGTGAATTCTTGCTTCACCAATGCGAATTTATCTGGAGATAGATGAGGGCGAATGGAGAATACAGGCCCTCCTGTCGACTCTATCCGGTTAACCACATTATGTTTAATAGGCTTATCTTCTCATGGTGAGATACTAAGACCAGGAGTTTCCTTAAAAGATGCTGTAAATGTTGAAGGAAACCGGACAGAGAAGAGAGAACTGAGAGAAGGGAAGAATGAATCTGGAGCTGTGAGAGAAGTAGTGCGATCGACCATCTTGCAGTTGCGAGAATTGACCAAACGTTCTTTGACAAAGAGAAAATCGGGACGAAACATAGGAACTTCAATCTCGGCAATAATAAAAAACATATCGAAAAAGCTGACGGAGGTTGAGATACAACTGAAGGATACGTTTTCCATAGGTCCTTATATCCGAGAAATTAGCGGCTATAAGGACAAGATCAGAAGAGGTACAAGTTTTATCCTCTGGAGAAGCTGGAGTAACACGAAATTGAGCACCAGTGTGAACTACATAAGAAAATCCATAAAGTGGGTGGTATATATGATATGGTGGAGCAATCTGGGAAGGTAAATAATGGCAGATGTGTTAGACCCATTGATCACTTGCTGTTTCATTTTAAATTAGTTTAGATTTTGAATCATTGGAATAAGAATGAGAAGAGTGAGAGTAGATTGGAGCATTAGAAGGAGAACGGTGAATTGATTTTTGAGAAGATGAAAATGGTCGATTAATGTTAGATGAAGAATGTACTGGTTGTAATTATGTGCAAGGCTGTAAATATTGTACCGTTTGTGCACCATATTTGTCTTCGTATCAGCACCAATTAGTTGGTTGGAGGAAAGTAACATTAGAATAAGTTTGTGAATGAGAAATATAAAATTGTGAAGAGCGAGCAATTGATTTAGAATGAGAATATGATGATTGGTAATGTCGGCGAGGATGTATATAGTGTATAGCGTTGTTACCATAATTCTCATGGTACCAGCACACATACTTTGATTGAGAGTGAGAATATTTTGGTGTAAGAGGTTAAATAAAAGAAAAATGGGTAACGGAATGCTGCGCCTCACCTCTTGGGCTCGTTGGTTCATCCTTTTAGGGGTGGATGCGCCTGTCGATTTGTTTACCTTTGTAACTGTGCACTCGCACAGTTCCACATTTGAATTTTAAATTTCGGAGATCTTTCTCTATCTTCTCCAACGTGGCAGCTAATTCCGGCGTTGAAGGGAAAGAGGTATTACACGGGTCCGGCCTGTTATTGGTACACTGCGTTAGTATCCAAACCTGCGAAAGAGAAATTAGACAAGGGAATCAGATTATATGGGACAGTCCCTCAGTTAAGGTAAGAGTTTGAGAATATAACTTCGACTGCTTTGGCTCTTTGATCTATATTGGTAGGCTTATGATCACAATGGGGGCCTAATGTGGTCAGGAAACCCACGCAGGAAAATCTTTGTCAATTGGGAGTCGAAAAGCTTGTACTCAGCACCTTTCGTCCTGACCAAATCCTTGAGATCTTCAAGGAAACGCGTGAGACGCCTATTCCCCACTTGCTCGGTATTTAGTAGCTCCCGTAAATTCTCGACCTGGGACCTACCGAACTCGAGCTTAAAAGCCTCCTTCAATTCCTCCATCAACCCACCCCTTCCACCATTTTCAATCAAAGTGCCCCGGAATAAGGTGAAGATAGCCCCTGGGAACTTTTTTGCGTGACGTAAATGAAGCGTTCTTGGTCCGAGATGAGATGAGGAGCCAGTATTAAATCGCATATCTTGAACTACGTGATCGGGCTGGCCGCATCGAAAACTGGATGAATGATCTTAGGGTACGTGCCTCGGGCGCTGACATCCTGGTTGAAAACTGCAGGGTAACTGGTTGTTGCGGCCGAATTGCACGTCGCAGGGGAGGTTGAGAATGTCCGGCTTGCCTGGGTGCTTATGCAAGTTGCATTTTGGTACCAGATTGTGTGCCAAAATTAATCATGACTGTGTTATCCCTGACACATATGTGTTAGTGGCTGTATAATTTAGAAACTTTTCCGGTTATAAAAATATAATTTGAGGAACTTGAGTGAAGAAGTTTAAAAGAATAGGAAAAGAAATATTATTTATAAATTGGAATGAAATTCAAAAGGACGCTCGTTATAAAAATTGCGTGAAGACGGTTGGAAGTTCCAAGTCGAGTGAAAAAAGGGGGTTAGAGATGGTTCCTGGGGCCGGAACCAATCAGAGCGAAGCAGATCAGAGATTGAATTTCAAAACACACGTGGGCAGAAAGTAATGTGCGAACACAATTATATTTTTCTCGCAACTAGACGATCGAAATATCTATAATAATTGAAACGGGTCTTGTGGCATCAATAAAGCGGATTTGGGTTAATTACGAGAGGGAACGATTCTAAATAGAAGCGCTAAACGAGAGAACCGGTAAAAATTCTGGGGATTACATAATTTAGAGCGTTATACAATGTATTATTTGAAATAAACAATGGAATATTTTATATAAAAAGAAGATATATGGCTGGGATGCTTGCACAGATACAGGTTAATAGAACCTGTATAATTAAGAACCAAGGGAGAATTATGAAAATACACATTTGAAGATAGCAACTAAAATTGTAATTGAATACAAATGAAATGGATTTAAATGATTGATTGTATTGAATATTTACGCACAGGTAATGAATATGAGTTATGGACACAAGCGATAAAATAAATGCAACCACGGATTGCATTTTCCTGTGGCTATACCACGGGAGACTTGTCCGGCTGCTTGAGAATGCACAAAAAAGCTTGGGGAATAGAGCGGTACGAAACACAAAAGTGATCTCTGCAATCATTGGTTGCGTCAGTCAAGGTTTATGATTGGTCGAAAGAAATCGTACGGATCGTAGTCAGGTTATAGGGAGGTGTTGAGGTTACCGTGTCGAGGTTACCCAATGAGGTTACCGGTTTGTGTAAGTGGTATAAGTTACCAGATTGTGGGTGCGTGGTCGGTCATTATAAAGGCGTGTGTTGAAGAGTCCTCGTTGCTATTGCGCTCGACGGGTGACGAGGACTTTAGGCAGTCGGCCTACTTTACGCCTCTGTCGAAATGGTTCTTCACGAGGGTTATGCATTAGGCTGGGCTTACCGAAGGTGACTCGGTAATCAGGGTAAGTAAGGGACTTGGAAAGGGCACAGCAATGAAAATATAACTTTATACTTAAATTGGCTTACTAAAGGGGGCAAGCAGAAATGTCTCGAGTGCTTTGCGGTCAATGTGTAGGCTTTTGATTTTATGCGAAGTATCGAGTCTTAAGGCGGCAGGACTTAAGCAAGTAAACAGGATTCCGTGACGCTACTAAAGGAATGAATTGAGTTTATGAACAAGGAATAATGATTCTAATATATTGACCCATGATAGTCTGCCTCTCTCTCTCTCTCTCTCTCTCTCTCTTTCTCTCAGACTACGGCAACGGGTGGTGGTGAATGGACAGGCTTCTGAGTGGGTGCCCGTTACTAGCGGAGTGCCTCAAGGTTCTGTCCTGGGACCACTACTATTCATCATCTACGTCAACGACATGGACGGTGACATGGTTGCCAAGATTTCCAAATTTGCCGACGATACCAAGCTTGGTATGAACGTTGCAAAGGATGGAAATACTGCCCGCCTGCAGGAAGATCTTTGGAAGATTGGGGAGTGGTCGGACACGTGGCAAATGCCTTTCAACGTGAACAAATGCAAAGTAATGCATATCGGCCACAAAAATCCCAAATCTCATTATATCCTTAAGGGCACTGCTCTTGAATCGAGTGACACTGAGAAGGACTTGGGTGTTGCTATCACTAGCGACCTCAAGTTCTCGAAACAGTGCATCGAGCAGAGAAGAAAGCCCAAAGGATGTTAGGCTACATAAAGCGCCAGTTTGGATACCGTAACAGGGAGATAGTACTTTGTCTGTACAACTCCCTGGTTCGGCCGCACCTGGAGTATGCCGTACAATTTTGGAGTCCTTCGTTTCGAAAGGACATCGCAAGGTTGGAACGCGTACAAGCTAGGGCAACCAAACTGATTCCCTCTATCCGACATAAAAGTTATGAGGATAGACTAAGGGAATTAGATCTGTTCTCGTTGGAAACCCGTAGACTGCGTGGTCAGCTCATCGAAGTTTTCAAAATACTTCGAGGGTTCGACAATGTTGACTACCGGGATATTTTCACACTGAGTGAGAACAGAACGCGCAATCACGGCTTCAAACTTGAACTGAAGCGTTACAACCGCAATCTGTCTGTGTGGAAATTTTTTCACCTACAGTATCTACGGTAAGTGGAACGCACTTCCAGTAGAAGTTGTCAACAGTGAATTTGTTGACCAGTTCAAGTCAAGACTAGACAAAGTCTTGAAAAGTGGCCGTTTAGGGACGCAAAACAATTGAGCAGCCATGTGCCCGCTCGATTGCTAGTCCAAAGGTACCCTCTTTGAATGGACCGTAAGGTCTCCTAGGGTACCTTCTTTCCTTGTAACTCCTTGTAACTCTCTCTCTCTCTCTCTCTCTCTCTCTCTCTCTCTCTCTCTATATATATATATATATATATATATATATATATATATATATATATACAAATAAAGTACAGTAGCGTACGTGTAACTATAGGGATAAAACCACAGTAATAGGACTAATTTGATATGCGAAACCAGGTTTCGACGAAAACATCCGTCATCGTCACTCGTTTGTGCACAAGTGAAATACAGAAGTTGCTTAACGTAGAAATATACAAATCATTGGCGCTAAGGTGGAAGATGCGAGAATATAGCGGTATTTTTGAGAAAAGGAAGTATGAATTTCTTGCTTATTAAGGTATTAGTATTGAAGTGGCCGCGGGAAGTATTAAAGTTGGGAATTTCTTTTATAAGTGCCGATTCAATTAAGCGTCGATGTATATAATTGTGAGACTTATAAACTATTTTAGCATTTTCAATATCAATTTGATGATTTTCATTGGACATATGTAGAAATAAGCTCGAGGAGAGGGCACCACGTCGCATATCACATTTATGTTTATTCATTCGCTTAGAAAAAAAGCTGCTTTCACGGATATATACTTCATTACATGATTTGCATGGAATAAAATAAACTCTCTCTTCTTTATCGATCAATCTATTTTTGGCAACATTGATGTTGTTGGTCCGTGCCAACTTTTTGAAATTGATTAACTGGGGGGAGTATGGGTAGGTAACATAATATTTGTCACATCTGTTTTCCTTATTATTAGCTGGGGAGTAATAGATGATCCTTGTTTCTTACAAAACGAAATTAATACAATCATCCAAACATTCATTGAACTGCAATATCCCTTTTAGTTCATAGAAAGTGTTACTATAAAGCCAGAACCATCTATTACTCCCTAGCTAATTATAAGGTAAACAGATGTGACAAATATTATGTTACCTTTTCATACTTTCCCTAGTTAATCAATTTCAAAAAGTTGGCACGGACAAACAAAATCAAAGTTGCCTATCAGTACGAGAATACGATCAGAAATAGCCTATCCAAAAATAGATCAATCGATAAAGAACAGGGAGTTTATTTTATTCGATGCAAATCATGTAATGAATTATATATCGGTGAAAGCAGCAGATTTTTCGAGAGAATAAATGAACATAAATGCGATATGCGACTTGGTGCCCTCTCCTCGAGCTTATTTCTACATATGTCCAATAAAAATCATCAAATTGATATTGAAAATGCTAACATAGTTTATAAGTCTCACAATTCTATACATCGACGCTTAAGTGAATTGGCACTTATAAAAGAAATTCCTAACTTTAATACTTCCCACGGCCAATTCAATACTAGTACCTTAATAAGCAAGAAATTCATACTTCCGTTTCTCAAAAATACCGCTATATTCTCGCATCTTCCACCTTAGCGCCACTGATTTGTATATTTCTATGTTAAGCAACTTCTGTATTTCACTTGTGCACCAACGACTGACGATGACAGATGTTTCCGTTGAAACCTGGTTTCGCATATAAAATTAGTCCTATTACTGTGGTTTTATCTATCTATCTATCTATTTATATATATATATATATATATATATATATATATATATATATATATATATATATATATATATATATATATATATTTATCCTCCCCAGAGGCTGGATCTTGACTTTTCCGTGGGGCCGACCCACTGATCAAGTTTCTTCGTTATTTCCACCAATTGAACGGAGTTTCTGACAGCTCTGTGTGCCAGTTTTTCCTACATATTTCGAATAGATTTAGCTTTATTATAAGGAATCGCTTGTTGCAGGTCTCTGTGGAATTTCTCTGGTCAGCGCCTATATTTGTTCAGCTGTTGATAAATGTTCTAAACACGCGTATGTTAGTTTGGGTGCGATGCTCGTATTCGTCCAGGTGATCACTTCTGATATTTTTGTATGCTCGTGGATTTCCGCGGGAGTCTAACGACCGCTTGCCTAAGATCTATTTGTACAGTTTAGCATATATATAGTTTCAGTTCCTAATTCTCTTTGGTTCTTTATTTATTAGATTCACGAAATATTATTTCCTTAATTTACATACTTAGCAACTTTTAGGATTTGATAAATCCACCGAGCGTCCATTTGTAGAGTTCCTCGCTGGACCAATTAAATCTTGCAATTTGTTACCAGAGGCCGACCAATTTTATAGAACGAACCCTACAAGTTAAACAGGATGGGCATGTCGTATGTGGTGTAAATGAGTGTCGTGATCGAATTTAGTACAACATGAGTGTGCAACTTGAGTAAAGTCCTAAACAGAGATAATGCTAAGGCATTTAAAGAACTTTTATAGGAGATGGCTAAGATAATAGCTGATCACAATAAAATTTATAGATACAATGTTTTCCAGAAAAAAATCTGACTTGTGAAAGGTTAGATGCTGCAATCATAGTAGTGCGGTATGGATTGCTGGGTACAAAAGGAAGGGAGATGGATGAATATATCTTATTAATCAACCTCATAACTTACATCGGAGAGAACGAGGTGGCAACCGGGTACAGATCGACAAGAAAGGAGTACTCGCCCTTTCACGACTTGATCACTCTGTAGGAAAGAATCGTCTTTGCATTCCTGCTGAAAACCTTAGCGATAGAAAGAAAGTTGCTGACTACGTGGGAAGAATCTGGACCTCCTGTCCAGCAGAGGCGCAGCGGTCAGGATAGAGCGAGAATTTGCGACATTCCTTTAACCTGGACCAGCCACAAAACAGGACATAAAATAATGATTTAAAATAAAAGAATGTTATGGAATAGATTGTAGTCTTTTAAATTGGATGTAAAATTGGCTATCACTCGTGTTGTTAGAAAACTAAAGCTTTAATTTGTGAATTCTACTAGTAGAGTTCCTCAGCTATGTGTTCTTGTACATTTTTTCCGTTAAAAGCTACATAAATGACCTAGTTCTGAGAAAATGAAGATACTAGTGATTTTAAAAAGTTTGTTGATGCTAAAGAGTTAGCAAATTTCGACTTTAATAGTTCTACTGTATTTTTTATTTTTTTACAAGAATAAATAAAACAGTAGAAAATGCGCCATTTAATCTACAAAAGTTAAGTACAGCTTTTTTTGCACTTTGGACATTTGAGCTGCCCATAATTCCATTCAGTAAATCAATTTCATTAAACTTTCAGGATAATACTAGTTTTAACAAAATTACGATTTTTTTTTAATTTTCAAAGAAAAAACGTTCCTAATTCTTAAAATGATGTTCAACGATGTCATTTTCATCTTCAAAAACTTAATAATAATTTAGTTATTTATTTTTCAAAAATATGTTATTATTTTGCTAAATTTGAATCTTTTCGCACCATTTGCAGTCATTCCTTCAACTTTTGGCCTACTTTTAGCGTGACTAGTTAGCTAATAATATACTATGTTATATCAGCAGGTAATCTGTGCATGCGCCTTTTGGCTGTATAGCCAATAGCATGCTTTGTTATATTTCGTATATTTCGGACGATTCGCGGATGTCCGTGTCTCCAGTTCAGATGGGTGTAATGGTGTGCAGTGGTTGTTCTAGGTCGTAATACCAACTAATCCGAGAAGAATTGAGGACTCTATTTAGGTCTTAGAAATATGTTGGGCTCACAGTATAATCCAGCAAGTTATTAAATGTCTTAAATGCTGCAGTAATTGTAAATTTAGCCAAGATCGATTCTTTTTTCACTGTAATATAATTGCATTGGATTCGAAAGCCTCTTGTTTCTAAACTTGTCTGCGCAAAACATTTTTTCAGCGAGAAGCTGAGGAGAATCTCGTGGTAATTTGTAAAGATGAGTGCCATACGATTTTGGTAGCGACTACTACTAGGGAATACTACTAGATTATTAAAAATCGCGGTGTGTGTGGGTGTATAACCTCCCACAATTAAAGGGAGGTATGTGGGAGAAGCCCTCTTTTGGAAATTCCCTTCAAAATTATATATAATACAATATGATGCGACCCCAAAACACAAAAACCGCTAAGAAATATCGTGCGCAACTAATTTAAGAATTATTAATATCGTTAGGGTTAGGTAAGGTACTGTGCGGTAAGTAGGTTAGGTCTGGTTCTGCAACTTTTAAATGAATCTAAAAATGTGTTTTTTTTAAGCAGTTTTATGTGTATTTTTCAGATCTGAAACTTGTTTTTGATGGAAATCCATACTTCCCGATAATAGAATTTCAGTCGATTATGGGTAAAGTATGCATTTCAGGTAAAACGGATGTCAGATCTGAAAAGTACACGTAAAACTGCATAAGAAAAACACTTTTAAGTTCACTAGAAAATAAGTGTTATAACGAATATTTAGCATCTTTCATTCTATAACCAAAATATTAATAAGTAAAACAAGACAAGAATATCACTAAATTTACTGCAATTAAAATAATGATAATAAAAATAGACAGGCCATAACCAACTAAAAAAGGCATTGAAAATTTTAATGGCGTTCCATATTATAAATTTGTTCTAAGCCTTGGGAATCGGGGCGCGCCGGAAAAATGGGTTAAAATTTAAAAAGAAAATATAAAATAAACGTTGAGAATTGAATTATACATCAGTGCTGAATGGCTGTATAAAGGTATTCTGAAACGCAATGATATAAAAATAGAGGTGTTTTGTCAAGTGCTTCTTCTTGCTCCTTTCCTCAACTTTGGTAGCCTTGATTCCCTCTTCCTACACTCGAAAATCTGGGAGGTATTATTGATAGTCGTTTATCTCCCAAAGCCCATATTGATAGTGTCTTGAAATCCTCCCCCTGTTTTCTGCGTGATTTTAGCCGCATCCATTCCCATTTTGATTACGAATTTCGAGATTGTCATTCCTGCTTATGTTACGAGTACCTACCTCCTAGATTACCGTAACTTACTTCTTACTGGATCATCCTCCTTCACTTTTGGACCCCTCCAACTTATTAAAAACTTTGCAGCCCATATTATCCACTACGTACATCTTCTCTGTTCCGAGAAGTCCGCCGATCCAGAATCACCTTCATGATTCCTTCTCATATAAAATATCTTAAAATTCGCAGCACAATAACTCCTACTTGTCCAGATCACTAAACATATGCAGCTCCTTACTGCTTCTTCTTCATAATATCCTATGCTGTGTGTGAGATCGTGTTTTACGATAATTGCTCCTAGGATTTCAAATGATTTGCCTGCTGTTATTCGCTTCTCCTTTGTCTTGAGGCCTTCAATTGTGGTTCGAAGACTCACTCCTTTTCACGAGCCTTAGTTGGTACACAGGCGCCCTATGAAGGCCCATCACCTCAAAGACATCCCTAGAAAAATTCTTAATTTTTATTGTCTAATTATCTTAAGATAAATCTCTCTTCACACATATGTGGGAAAATTTATATGTAGGCATTAGAGAAGTTTTACGCATTGCTATCTATACCAAAATGTTCTATGTTGAGTTTAGTAGTCTATATTCTACACGGCATGTGACCTCCCACACTCTTATTTAATCCTTCTTCCTTCTGTAACCTCTTATTTCTTCGTCACTCTATTAGTAATTATAATCTTCACTCCTTTTGTCATAAAGACAGAAGATTGACATAAATTAGAACAAAACGTGGATTGCTGTAATGTTTTTTTTCATTGCTGAGCTCCTTTCACCTCACATGGTCTTAAAGAAGCAGGCGCACATCCTGCATATACTACATCCACCATTTTTATACATCAACTTTCTACCCCATTTTCCTTTTTCCTAGAATTTTATTAGCTAAAATAAAACGACTGCTATATTTTCTTACTCAAAATTCAAATTTGAGAGTCCATTGCAATGAACGAAGGAGTGAGCCCCTGTACCGCATCAGCAAAACCGTGTTATATTTTAGTTTATATAACTTCTTATCGCCTTTTCTTTTGTTGAGTCTCTAAGAAATGTGTTTTATATTTAATCACTTCATTATTTTAGAAGAAACACTAAATTTTAACCTCATAAGAATTTTTAAATCCATAGTGTTCGGAGGTAAAACGGGAGGATCGGTTATTAGCAACGAACTGATCCCATGCTCGTCGGTTGGTGGTAAAACAGTAATTCTCCTCTTCCTACTCCTCTGTTCCGAACGAAGACTAACCACTAGTGCATTCATGCTCTCCTAGAATTGCCATTCTTAACTTTATGCAAATTTAATTATCCGGTTGGGGAACCTTGTCCAAATTTAAATTATATAAGTAACCTCCGAATGAAGAAGTAGAAAAGATAAAAATGAAAGAACATATGAAGAAATATTTATGAATACGGCTGGGTTTTGTAATTTTGTTTCTCTCAGTTTCGGTTAGATGAAAAAAGAATTATAAATTACAGCGCGTGTTTTGCCAGACTCTATCTTCAAATTATTATTTCGTCAAATTTGGGCAGATGAATTAAGAAGATTTGTTAAAGGCTGAAGACTGAAGATTAAAACTAAATGTTATTCACAAATGGAAATATCACTGTGAGTGATCGTATATATATATATATATATATATATATATATATATATATATATATATATATATATATATATATATATATATATGGCCTTCCAAAAGGATCAAAACGCCTGTATTATTTCTATGACAACATCTTTCCTAACTTTTGCCAGAAAAAATCAAAGTTTTCCAAAATTATTGGATGATAACCGAGAGGGATAAACAACATATATATAAGTTAAATGTTATGCAAACCTCAATGAATAAAACGAAAATTAACAACAGATGAGCAATTGGCTAGAAAATTTGAAGAGTCCAAAATGAGTCCAACGCTTATGTTTCATATAGAGAGAACCTAAATTGTTTGCATAACAGATAATTTCAGTTCCATTTAATATACTCGTACATTAGGTCATTTTCTTGCCAATTCTCGTTCAGGTAACATTTCTAAGAAATCTGACACGTTTTTCTATGTCCGCGAGCAGATAGTAAAGCTGCGCCAACAAGATGGTTTTCCATTGGTGTCATTGAAGAAACTATCAAGCGCTACAAAAGGGTAGCCATAATGTTCTCTCAACCTGTCAATCTATGGCAAAACAGTTTTATGTAAGGCTTATAGATCAACCGTTAGGACAATATAAACCTAAAATAGGGAATTACAAACCATTAACCAAATTGCAAAGGAGTATTCAAAGCAGGTTGCAGTAGTTTCTCGAGAGATCAGCGAAATTTTGGTCTCCAAGAAGGCAATAACATGTCAGCTGGAGTAAGACAATCTTCAGTCTATGTGAACACGTCACATACGCGGATTACCAATGGAGCCAAGTCTATTTCAGTGAAGAATCTAGGTCGAATTTGTTACGATCGAATGGCAGGAGATTCGTTCGTCGCAGAGTAGGCGAAAGAATGCTCCATCTGCTATCCTCCAAAGCCTAACTTACAATTTTCATGCAAGATAATACGCACTACCACACGAGCACATCACTGCTATGAACTGAACTGTAGAGATTTGGGACTTGACGCCCATTGTAAATATTAGAATAAAATCAGAGGAAAGCCTAAAAAGGGGAACCAAAAAACAGTTCAGGAATGGGAAATTCTTCAAAATGAATAGAGCATGATTACTGCGCAAAAGTGTCAACACTTGGTTCGCTCCTGTAGTAGTTGTCAAAGCATTATCGAGAATAAAGGCCTCCACACTAAAACCTTATAAATTATAGAATTATTTTCTCCTGATAATTTGATCGTTATATTGCATTGAGTTCGTATCATTTTGACTACTTCAATTATTATAGCCATTGCGTATCTCATGATAACTCGTTTTACTCATCAAAATTTACATAAGCTTTACCTATACGAAGTCAATAGTTGTAGATTAGGGACATGCTGGGAACTCAATGTGGCTTCAACTCCATAAATAATAGACAGAACAGTTAGAAGAAGAATTACATATCAAAGCTAAATGAATGCAAAGCGATAAAGGCATGGATATCTCAAGCTAACAAAAGTAGTCTTCAGGACGCGAAAATATCACAAAATTTAGAGACATGAAAAATAGTCTGAAGTTATCTTGTCAGATGAAAGTAATTATCAGGTTGGATAGAGAAATATTGTATTGTTGTTCTGCATGTAATTTATGTAATTCTATTTAAATATATCTTGGAAGAAAGTTTTTAAAATTATTTAACTTGTTTGTAACAATTTTTCCGAATTTCAGCAATTCTAGGGTCACCATTGTGAGACGAAGAGTTGAAGTGTCATTTTAACCTGCTTGTGTGGTACAAACCTCGATGCATGGAGCTGTATGGCTTCATCAAGAACAGGGCAGTTGTTTCTTTTACATCACTGAAAATGAACTCCACATCTGATAACCCATTTTGCAACAAGTTTTAGAGCCATCTATCCAAAAATTCTATCACATAACACCCAGAAATCAAGTTATATTTCAGCAGTCATTCGATACATTCAACCACACCAAGAATTCTTTAGGAGAAATGGGGGGGGATTACGCCTATTTACTGACCAATACAGAGTTTAGACTTAAATATAAGAAAACACTTATGTGGAGTCCTTGGAAAAACAATACTAAGTATCACAAGTACAAATAAAACATTACTGTATGAAAAATTACAATCTGACTGAGAAAAGATCAATCTACGAAGAATTATGTTGTACGTAAAGCAAAAAGGAAGTACAACTAAGTATTGAAAAAAATGTAACCTGCGAAGTTTATCAATATATTGAAATGTCATCGAAAGAAAGGGCATAAAAAGCAATTCAAAGAGCTCAAACAGATTATTTACATCAGTTTTGTGTAAACCTGATTCTTCTAAGGTGATTATATGAAATGTTCGTCAATGAGTAAGTCTCAGAGGGGAACGGAAAGAGATAGGATACGATTCAGGTTTAATGTACGGAAGTCACATGCTGTCATATATGTAGCATCTACCTTTGTCACAAAATGCTAGGGTGATGCAACAGACAGAATAAATCACCTGTTTTGCCTCAGTACAAATTATTAGTTATCAGCCTTGTTTTGTGTGAGCCAAACGTCGCGGCCACATGTACGCGGATGGTCCAGTTATTTGAATGCAATGTTATGTTGGGTTTAACTGGTTAATCTGACGCTTGAGGAGAGGAAGTAAGAGAAGGAATTGAAGAAGGATTTCGGAGCAGCACGAACCTCCAGAGGTACGATTTTCATGCCCCACCCACCCCCTCCTAGGGGACATGAAACTCGTTCTCTGGCTCGTTATCAGTGGAAACATCTTGGTTGGGCCTTGCATTCAATACATTCAGCAATATTCCATAATTCTATATTTTTAGAACGGGATTATTTGGAAAGAAGTGAAAAAATGGTAAAATTGGTTTTTTCTTAGTTAATGATTGACCTGGTATGTTTTTGTAATTTCTAAAATCAAGATGATCGCTAACTCTCTAATTGAAGAAGGTGATTTTTTTTGGAGTATTTGAATAATTATTTCATCTTAGTTTGGTTATGACTTTGTTTTTTTTTATCAAAGTTATTTCTAATAATTCTTTTATAATATAAAAAAAATAGGGAAGTTCAGAAATAAGTATAAGTATCGAAATTTTGTGAAGTTTTTAAAACCCAAAGAATTACAAATGGTGAAGTTCAGAAAATTTATTTTTATATATCTTCTATAACTATATTTTAGCAACGTGATATTTTGAAAAGGGGAAAATTTAGTTTAGAGTTCCTTTTTAAAATTATTATAATTGGCGAAGTACAGAAAATTTTAAAATTTTTAACCATGGCTGCTTTTTTTTTAGATTTTTAATTTTTATCTTAGTAGCGAAGCGCAAGCCGGGGAAAGTCGCGAAACCATTTCTTGGTTATATTATTATTATAATTTATGAAATTCAGAAAATTTATAAAAAAAATAACCAGAGCTTCTTTTTTATTTTATTATTTTTGTATATTCGAATTTTTTATCAAAGTTATTTCTAAAATAGATTTTAAATTTTATTCTTTGTCAGGAGGAAATATCTACCTGCACCTAAAAATATGAGTAGGAAAATACGAAGAGAAGGAAGGTGAGGATGAGGAGAGGAAGAAAATGAGGAAAGAACAAAGAGAAGAGAAGAAAGAAGTGAAAAAATAACAAAACGAGGAGTAGAAGGAGAAATTTAACAAAATGATGAGGATAAGAAAAAGAAGAATAGTAAGAGTAGGAGAATAAGAAGAGACGGAAGAAGTAGAGAAGGTGAAAGAGGAGGAGGAGAAGTAGAAGAGAAGAAACATAGAATAAATGTGAGGAAGAGAAGAAAAGAGTGAAAAGCAGGAAAATAAAAAAAAGAGAAGGATGAGAATAAGAAAGAGAAGGAATTGAGAAGGAAAAGAATAGAAGATGGATAAGAGAGGGAAGAAAAGAAAAGAAGAAGACAGGAAAAAATTAAGAGGGAGACCAAAAGACAGAGCAAATTGAAGAGACGTAAGAGAATGAAGAGGAACAGGAGGAGATTAGAAAGAAAATGAGGAGAAGAGAAGAAAATGGGGAGTAGAGTAATAATAATAAGAAGAAGAATCAGAAGAAAAGAAAGGAGAAAAAGAAGTGGAAGAAAAAAAATGAAAATTTCCCGATTGTTAAAAGAAAGAAGCGGTTTGAAGAAAGACATTCAGTATGAATTAATTTTTGTAGGGTATGGATTAATAACTAACAAATAAAGTATTTATTATACTTTTTTTGTTTCCTTTTACTTTAAAATGGATTCATTGGCTTTTAAACAAAGAATAAAAAAAGCGTAATGAAATGAGGTGAAAAAAGCGGTTTCAAAAGCCAAATAAGCCGGAGTCCAACAGCCCAAAGGGCTGTTAGCGAGCGCAGCGAAGCGATAGCTTGTATCTGTTTCAAAAATTAATCGCATATTCAAAAGCACTATTGGTCTTTTGTGAAAGTCAAATGAAATATTGGTTACAAAATGGAGTATTTGACATCGCTAAATGGAAAATCGAATGGACTCTAGCTACTTTCGGTAGAATCTTTGATAACAAGATAATCGGAAGAAAAAATGCTGCCTCAAATACTAAGGTTTGCATCACATAGTTGAAAAGTCTTTAATTTAAATTACATACATAAATAAGTATTACTAATTTAATAAATACGAATCCCACTGAATTTCTTTCATCATATAATTAACTTGGATTCAATCTTTTTTGAAATCGAATAGAGTATTATAACTACGCTTGTCAACCTAGCCTGATACATAAGGTCATTTTGAAAGCTGTTGACCTTTTGAAAAAATAAAAAATATTTTTTAATTTAATCAATCATATTATGTTCTAAAACCTTTTCCTATTTCATTTGTTTACAAAAAAAAATAATCCATTTTTGGGAAAATATAACTAATCAATGGAGAAGACCTCGAGGATCATTTAAAAACAAAGCAAGATCTTCGTCTTGACCTTATTTTTAGTCACTTTATAAATTACACTTTAGTCAAAGAGAGCTATAATCACCACATTTCATTCCTCCCTCCCGATTTTCTGCTAATATTTTACTCCACAGGGTAAAAAATTGCTTCCATTTTCTTTCCTCACTATAGCCCCTATAGAACGAAAATAATAATTATATGATTTATATATTTTTTGCTTACCCTGACCCCACATTTATTATATAAAATGATTTTCGGATTTTTTGTCACTCTTTCTGTGTTCTTCTCAAAGTTCTCTGGTTTTAAATATTCTTACGGTAGAAGAGAAAATTTCAGCGCAGTAATAGAGGGGCTTGTTTTTTAGGCGTATGCTTCTTTAGAATTACAGATTTAAAAAAAAATCAGTGCCCCTGTAAAGTCCTTCTAGTTACCTGCAGAAAAAAAATTATTCGTAATATTAATCTATTTTGGGGTAGATCTATCATCCAGTAGATAAGAAAATTAATGAATTTTTACCACACTTAATAAATCAAATAAAATCAAAATTATCTTCAGTTATATTAAATAATTTTAAAGTTCTAGGAATCTTATCTCCTGATTCTGTCGACATTTCCCATGAAAGGCATCTTTTCTTATGAGTTTCATCAGGATTCTCATTGCTGTAAAATATAATCCATTTATCTTATAAAATAAACGATAAAGATAATAAATGTGTATTAGAATTTCTATAGATACATGAACGTAATTTAACGACCTATAAGCGTTGCTTGTCTAGAGTGATGATCGAAATAAAGAAAACGAGGGACAGGAATAAATACTCTAATAAGTGCTTGAAAGGCACCTTGATATTTGTAAAAACATCACTCGTCATTCCAGATTGCTCCAATCCAATAAGTTGACAGAGATTTCGGGTATCTTAAAAAAAGTGTAAATAAAAATTCCATAATTGGATCAAAGAAACGAACAAATGAAGCTAAATAGAAAAATCCAACTCAAGAGATCCGCTTTCATCAAAATTATAATCCAAATAAAGTGAAAAAAGAGCAAAAATGAAGCTCCCTGAGAGGAAACTTTTATAACCTTCTTGCAGAACTAGTTCCGAGGCTTCTCACTTCAACTTTCAGCTCTACATACAATGAATTATAAGAAATACGCTTTTTTCGCGTTTGGTAGACGTAAAAAGTACGCTTATACCGATTAGTATAAGAGAATTTAATATTCTAGTTCTAGCTTCTTTAGAGAGCATATTGGTGCATCATTTTTTGGCTTTGATAGTTCCGAACCTCTGCTGAGTAGTACATTTATCTTGTGTTCAATGGCTCCTAAATTTCGATTGAAGATGCAAGCGAATTGCAAGTTGGGACTACATTGAACAGATTTGAATAAGAAAAATAATCTAAGTACAGGGTGAGTATGAAAATGATCATTTATTAGGAAAGAATAAAATCACATCTATTTTTAGATATTTACGACTAATAGACTATATTTTAAATTTCACCGATTTTAAATTTATTGATCAGCCACCGATCTTTCATAATCGACATTAAAAACAAAATTTAGGTCAAATATACGAAATCGTTATATTACGAAGACATCTTTATTTTTGCATAGCCTTGAAATTACGATGATTATACATTCCCTCCCCCCGAAAAAAAATAACAACAACACACTCATTTAAATACTCAATTTTGAAGGCCCCCGTTATTTGCCATATTTGGCTAATTAGGATCTGTACCTTCTATGCATTTTAACTGCCTCTAACTTCACTTCATAAGCTTGTTTTCAAAGACTTTGTTTCAGACCACCAAGCTTTCGGCTTCATTTTGTTCAATAAAGAAAAAAAAAGAGACGAATTCAATTTCCAATTCCTAAAGTTTTCTTTAATCTTTTTTTCTGGAAATTTTAGACTTAATTGGCTTTTATTTAATTCATAAAACTATAAAACTAAATATGACCGCTAGCTAAAGAGAGTGAGGGAACTATCTTACTCAGCTTATGTTAAAAGAATCAAACAAAAATCGTGAATATGATCTCAAATTTATTCGGCTGTATCATGAATTTTGACAGCCAAAGCCGTTGGTGCCTTCGTAGAAATCGTTTATTTCAATAGCAAGGCGCTATTATTATCAGCTCGACGAGTCCTAATTGAAGAACGAAGTTTAAGGCACCAATTCAATATATGAGAGCAAAAGTGAAAGGGATAACCATAAAACTAATCAATGTGGCACGCAATTCAGCAAATTGGACAGTCCGTAGCGTGTTAGCGTTCATTCAACCTCTTTCTTTGCGGTACATACAATGTCTCAGTCCTACGTGTCAGTTAGGTTGCTTTAGCATGATTGCTGCGTATGGTTCAATTTACTTCGAAATAATGATGATAGTTGTACCGTAAAGAGAGCTAGACCTTTAATTAAAACTAATGCAGTGACTATCTTGACTGCTTTATAGACATCGCGTTCATGCTATATTACGGCCCTAGACTCAGATTTTAAATTAGAGGCCAGTGTATACTACAAATTACAACTTAATGATTGGTAAATTGATTATTATAGTCGGCTGGTAGAGAAGAGTAAAAGCCGGTATAATGTCTAGATATCTCGGCCATTGATATGGCATGGCTCACAAGTAGTATAAAAACCCCTCTGACATTGGACCTTGGGAATCAAGGATACTGTTAATTAAATTAAACTACTTTAAGTGATCCTTATTTAAAATGTGGAGGATTAAGAAAATTGAAGAGAAACCAACGATGACATCCTTCGTAGAAAGTTTGTAGGAAGAGATCTGTAATGAAGGCGGTGAAGAAAGGAAGAAGTGAACATATGTGGTAGGTATAGAGCCACAGATTCTCTTGCAGGCTGTGGGGTTTGGATGGCACGAAACTGTGAGTTTTGGGGCCTCGAGGCCACACAAACCTCCATATATTAGATGTAGTGTGATTCCTCAGGTTACTTCTGGTACCAACTTTGGTGGTTTTGAAAAGTCTTTAGAAGGAAAAGTCATATAATTCAGATGTGAGTATGGGAAAAATGATGTAGTGAACGAGGGCATTTTAATTCAGTGAAGAAAGAATGGCCTAGGGAGGGTATTGTTTTCCTTCAAGAACGATTTCGCACGAAATCAGTGGAACTCAAAATTCCCCCCATCCCCCCCATTAACATAGCGAGAACAAATTTACCTCTTGAAATATTTAAAACTTCCCTAGATATATAGGGGAATTTGCATCTTGATATGGGTGAAATTTCCATATTTATATAGTCCAAATTCAATTCTTGATATAGATTAAATTTCACTCTTAATATAGATGAAATTTCTCTCTTGATATAGCTTAAATATCCCTCTTAATATTAGTGAAATTTCTTTCCTTTTGCCCTAATTTCCCCTTGACAACAACATGTGAGTTCATGTCGAGGGCAAAGCCGGCAAGGTGATTCACAGACAACAACTTCGACGAGCTGAAATTTCCATATTTATATAGTCGAAATTCAATTCTTGATATAGATTAAATTTCACTCTTAATATAGATGAAATTTCTCTCTTGATATAGCTTAAATATCCCTCTTAATATTAGTGAAATTTCTTTCCTTTTGCCCTAATTTCCCCTTGACAACAACATGTGAGTTCATGTCGAGGGCAAAGCCGGCAAGGTGATTCACAGACAACAACTTCGACGAGCTGAAGTCCTGCGTCAACCGCGTGTTGGCCTGCATGAGGCAGGACTCCGTCCGCATCGTGTACGCAGCCTTCAGGTCTCGCCCCGAGCCCATGCTTGCCCCTGAGGGCATCCACATTGATTAATATTAAAATTTAAACACATATTTAAATGTTGAAACAATAAAAACGTGTCTAACCGCATCAAAACTAGCATTGGGTCCTTTGTTTAGACCGTCTTAACGAATGTAACGAGGTCTAGGACATTTCGGCGCGGCCGTTTCAGCGCGTCCTATTCGGCGCGAGCGTTTCGGCGCAGGCCTGTTCCGGCTCTGAACCTATTCCGCGCGGAACCTATTCTGCGCGGACAATTTTCGGCGCATAACCTATTCGGCACAGACCCTGTTCGGCGCACACTTTGTTAAAACTTTTAAAGTCAACCAGATAATTTTTGTTTTATTTAAGTCTTGAAAGGAAAGGTTAGTACTAGAAATCTTTGTCAAGGAAGTCGGAAATTTTGTGTTCGACGGCGTTCGTTCGTATTTAATTTTACTCAAAAATTAGTGGATCGATTTCTAAAAAAATTGGTGGAGTACTAGAGCCTTACCTAGATGGAAACGAATAGTTTTTAACAAAGATCTGGTTAGTATATCCGGATATCAGAGCTGGGCGTTGCGGGAACGAGTTGCGAGTTTGTGACTTTGCCGCACTATGAATAAAGAAGTCGCAAACGTTTTGAAAAAGTCGGACTAAGCTAAATCGCATCGCCAATTTTCAGCCACTTTTACCACGACTTTGTAAAGGAACAGAGATGACTTCTTTGAAAGAAATTGCCGAGGCTGTTTTAAGCCAGTTTTAAATCTCGATTTGGGTAAAAATGTCAAATTTGAGTTGGTAACAGCTAACTTTATTTTTATATGATTTTTAACTTTCCTTTTACGATAAATTAAATTCTTCACATTATATGAGACTGACGTTACATGAAACTACCTAAACATAACAAAAAAGTTTGTAAATCTGAATTTTATTATAAATTAGTAAAATTATTATAAATTAGTAACACTTTTCGAGAAAGTGTTATGCCTTGTGGTGTTCATCATGCGAATTAATCTCATTTTCTCGTATTTTAATATGTGCTTATACTTTTCTTGTCGCTAAGAGGAAAAATTACTGTAAAGTGTAAGAAATAATTAAAATCTAACAGCATTCTACCTTTAACATGTCTAAAATTAAACAATATAAGTAAAAATTGGACCATCGTACGTAGACTAGGTCTTGGTTCTAAATTTAAAGATCATATTGATATAGCCTATTAAACTCACATGGTTTTATCTTTATTTAAATTCAGTAGGCCACCCTATGAACTTAGAAAATCTCAATTGTTTAGAAACTTAAACCGATAAAGGTTAAGAGTGAATCTCTTATTTCATCATTTCTTTCTTTTCCGATGCCACCCTGCGATTGGTTGTAGTGTAGCATGGGTGTTTTTCACTAACTTTCTTTTTGTGGCTTTTAATGTAGCTTAATTTATTATTAGTTACTGAAAATTCTTGTAAATTTTTTGTTCTGGAGAGCATTGCAACTGACATGGTGGAGGATAACAGGGACACGATCACCAGGAAGCTAAGGGCCGTCATCAAGCCCAAGGAAGATGAGCAGCAGCAGCTTCAGGCTGGGAAGCCAGAAATGCAGAAACCTCAGGACTTGGACGCCCGCATCTTCAGCAAGTTGTTTGCTAGAGGCCCGGCCAACCAGCATCAGGTTGTGAGGGACGTCCTGAGGAAGTCCATAAAGGAGTGGGTGCCCCATAAAGGCGAGCTAGCCTGGTTGCTCTTTCCCTACCAGCACAGGGAGGTGTGGGTGGACTTATTCATTAAGTACAATACCCCCTCCCCAGCTTTTACAGCTGTGGAGAGGCTATTCAGCACGGCCGGTGACGTCCTCAAGGCCAAGAGGTCCACCCTTGATGAGGTCAACTTTGAAGAGCTTGTGTTCCTTAAAGGGAACATAGACCTCTGGAGGAGAAGATGGGCCAAGAGGACTTGGAGGAGGGAGGATGACCTGTAGATATTATTTTAGGCTGTGTTTTAACTAAAATATTAATAAATATGTGTTTTTCTGCCATATAAACGCATGTTTCTGTTATCGCGCTAAAGTTTACTGTATAATTTTATGGAGTCGCAGTAGCAAAGTCGCAGTGACAGCAGATCCGTCGTCAAAGTCGCACCTGAAAAAATTAAAGTCGCGCCCAGCTATGCCGGATATATTTGATTAGGTTTTTTTTTAATTACTAACTTTTAAACAGAATTTATATTGTGGAAGTTTCAAATTTAGGTAATGCTAAGTTTCTAAATAATTTGGAAAATTTTAAAGCTAAAACCTAAAGATAAAATTAAAATTAATAACGGTAGAGACACTTCATATTGGCATACAAAAATGACTCATATTGAATGCATACAATTAGCATTAATAATAATATTAACAATAATAAATACAATCATACATAAATGAAACATATTGGTACATTGCTATATATATTGTTAAACTAAGCCTTCTTAATATATGGATTTATATTTTCAACTAAATGTTGGAAATTCAATAGGCATTTCGAAGTTTTAGGCGTCGAAATATGGTGAATGGGCTTCCTTAGCGGAGATTTTCACTCCACGAATGTTATTTTTTTGGTAAACTAAATTCTTTGGCAATATCTGAAATGTGGTACATAGAATAATTAGTAACCTCTCAACTCTGCGTGAACAAGAATTAATGCGAAAAATATATCATTTGATAGTGAAAGGACAAATAAAAAACTTTTGGGGACAGTATTTTGGCCTTAGGATAATGGTTGATAGCTAAATATTTATTGGACTTTGGGAAGATACTACACAATGGTCATTTTCTAGTATGGTGCTTTAAATAGGGGTATAAATTGAATATAACAACCCAAAAGCGTTTTAAAAATGCCAATGGATCCAGTATTTAGGTTTTAGGATAATGGTTGACCTGTTATAAATATTTGTACTTGAAATATATGGATCATTTTAAATTGATTAAATTAAGTTAATTTTTGATAGAGCTCACAAACTAATTACGAGTGTTTCTATTGTACCTTAAAATAAACTGACCAGTCGTGGTTTAAAAGTTTGCAAAACATATTTCTAAATATTTATGGCGAAGAGATTTGAGGGG